>OZ010584.1:79848903-79851403 GCA_963932145.1 Acanthosepion lycidas | reverse complement strand
GTAAAACTAAAATCGAATTACTATCTAGTATATCGGTATTATCATATATATATATATATATAAGAAAATATGCGTCCTCCGGCAGGAGTGGAACCTGGATCCTATAAGGAACCGGCCGACATGCTTTTACCGATTTCACTACAGAGAAGCGTTCACTTAGCAAGGTCGATTTTACTGTTTTTTAAATCACAATCTACCATGATTCTCTCACGTACATTCCTATCTGCTCAATGCGTATCCAAATGTAAATAAATGACGTCACACATTATCAACTGGACAAAGTCCGACAATTATTTTAAGACATTTTTATATGTTTATACATTCTTTTTTATAGATACAAATATTTAAGTAAATTCTCTGTTTATATAATAAACAGTATTAATAACATTTACCGACCTGAATGTCCGAGAAATTTTCATAGAAAATATGCGCCCTCTGACAGGAATCGTACCTGTATCATATATATATATATATATATATATATATATATATATATATATATATATATATATATATATATATATATATATATATATATATATATATATATATATATATATATATATATATATATATATATATATATATATGGAAACGTCATATAGTCAGTTTATATGACAGTTCCGTATAGGATACAGGTTCGATTCCTGTCGGAGGACGCATATATTCTATGAAAATTTCTCGGACATTCAGGCCGGTAATGTTAATACTGCTTATTATAATCAGAGCATATATATATATATATTAATTCATATGATGTTTTATGTTAGAGAATGCAATCTGTTAACAATTTGATCTCATCTACTTACCAATCACATATTTCGTTATAAAAAAATGGAATATCTCATTACTAGGTAGGGGAAATCAGACTGCGTGGCCGATAACTATATAAAGTCGCTTGTTGCTTTGTATCATTATTATTATAAATAGTGATAATAATAGTAGTTGTAATATTAGTTGCATTTGTAAGATAAGTATGTAGATGGAACTTTTATGGATTATAGATTCAACGAAACTGTTCTACTTGTGTTTTACGGTTCGTTTATTTTTTTTATCTAAGCAGCCATTTGTAAATGGCCTAAATTTTCTTAACCTTTTCGTCTTTATTAAATCAATTCTTTCAAGATTTTCTCTCTCGTTCTTTATGACATGTATTGATTTATTTTTTCAAGCTCAGCCTAGCCCGACACAAAGTCAGCGATGTGAGGTACCCAATGAGGATTGAACTCGCTACAGTCGTAATTGTTTGAGAAAGTCGATTGCTAACCATTACTTCACGGAGTGGAGGCACAGAATTCTTATTTAATGAGACCTTTTTTTTTAATGAGCCCTGTTTAGACTCTAATTTGAAATCTTGGCGAAGGGGAAGTGAAAGAGAGACAAAGAAAGAGAGTTTTTACAGCTAATCCTCCAAGTTTCATGGACTTTTTGTCATGAAAATCCAGATTTTGAATTCCTGTATTTCTTCCTCGGTGTTCGACGTCGACTTCTGACGCACCTTAGCTGATATGCGACTATCACAACCACCATAGCTATCCAACAGCAAATGTCCTAAGATTTTCAGTAATAATAATAATAACAACAGCTGCTTGTCTCCGAGTATGACTATCTGCTAGATCTGCTAGTCAGTCCCTGTTGCAGACACCTACTCAGGCACATTTGTGTTTGTTCAACAACCAGAGAAACCGCTGCTTTATACTGCAACTATACCGAGCGGGTTTTATTTATAGTTTCTCGGGGAGGGCGTATTGTCAACAGTTTGAAAAAGACCAATGAGCCCAGACCAGCGGTCACGATGATTTGGGGCTATCAGAATTTCTGTACGCATCATCATTTTCTGGGGCTTACTAGTTCTGGCACAAGGCTACAAACCTGCGGCACCTGGTGATAATATAATAGTAAAGAGCTAGAAGATTAATTGACTAAGCCATAGTTCAATGGCGCATTGATCCAATGATAAACTTTTCTAGGTCAGGTACAAGGAGAATTTGGCGAATAATAAGATGGATTATGTTTCATTAATCTTTGAAAATCATCATTTGAAAATATTAACTTTTATTTTGACTTGAATGCCGCTCCCCAATAGCTTTTGGTAACGCGCAGTTCAACTGCTACAGCGCGGGCCTGAGGCATGTATTCGTGTATTGTATAGTGACTTTTGGAGTATCACGTGTGCGCAGAAAAGTTGGGTTCGAAGAGAAAATAAAGTAAAGTGGATCTTTATTCTTTAACAACGACAACAAAAAATAACGTCCTGTTGTTTGGTTATCTATTTATAAACCATATCTCCATTTTGCATCACTTGCCAGAAAGTTCCTACTTTTTTGTGTAATTCAAGGCCAAAAATGTATGGCACCCTAGGAAAAAAAACTGTATATCGATTTCTGATACTCGAAATAAGAGAAAATCTCTTGATTTCTATAACGATCATTAAAAGATGAATTTTGCATAAGCTCCAATTGTAGGACTTGTTTTGGTCATGTATTTATTTGTAGTGTTT
>OZ010584.1:79838903-79846403 GCA_963932145.1 Acanthosepion lycidas | reverse complement strand
AGGTTCATCTTGTACATGGCTCGGGGCCTATCGAAATAGAGGGATTATGTTAAGGGGCAATTTATACGGATTGGACGGGGAGATAACTGTAGTTTTGAACAGGTTAAGATTGTTCTAATCGAGGAAACATCCTCTTGGGGTTCTGTTCCACAGAGCGGTGGTTCGCGGCAAAAAGTTGTTGATTCACCGATTTAATACAGAGAGAATGTTGGTAGTTTGCTATGTAAGTCGTTTTGCGGGTGAAGCTCAGATGCAGTTTGTCCGAGCACTTTCCATGGTACTAGCGATAGATCAGTGAGAGGCTAGCCACACCCGGCCTGTGCCGGGTGGAAAGTAATTCGTCACCTACAAGGACTCGGCTACCCTTCTAAACTCTATCGATACTCTATCTATCTATCTATCTATCTATATATATATATATATATATATATATATATATATATATATTGTCAGAGACCGTTTCGCTGTATCATAGCTCATCAGTGTGGCCACTCTGGTCGCCCCCAACTAGGATCGAAATCCGACTGAATTGGCGTCAGTCGAGAATTCTACCACTAAGTCGTTGGGATAAAGGGATAAAGTTGAATTTAACTGTATTTATTTTTAGATAAACACACAGTGACTGAGAGAACTCGATTCGATCTAACGAAGAGTCTTGCATTATTAGCCGCAATAGTCACTGTTTACAAACCCACACTTATGTCTCGTTAGAACAATTCCGACCGTGTAGTGAGTTCGATTCTCACTGGATCCCCTCTACTTTCGGCCTTGTGCCACATCTAAGCTACGCTGGGAAAATCACTATATATATATATATATATATATATATATATATATATATATATATATATGTATATTAAATACGCAAAGATATTTTTTATATTAAAACCCCATTTTTCTTTATACTATTCTCGAATATTTTGAGAGTTGTATTAAATAGCATTAAATTTAATTTTTCAGTTTTTTTTTCTTCTTTCAACAATCTTCGGATATACGCTTGAATTAAGGAATGACGTGGCAAGCTGAGATCATGTCTTTCAAAAAAGAAAGCTCGGAAATTGCGCTTATAAAATCTGCGAATTCTAAGGATATCAACTTCTTTCTTTCATTTTTCTTTCTTTCCTTCTTTGCTCATTCTTTCTTTCTTTCTTTTATTCTTTCTTTCATATTTCTTTCTTTCTTATTTCTCTCCCGTTTCTCTCTTTCACTCGACTCCTAAACGTTCGGGATTTTTGCCACGACGCCTTGATGGCTGAGTAATGTGAAGTCTTATAATGGGATTGAAGTTTATCTCAATAAAGCTAAGAAAAAAACATTTTCTATCAGTGGTTATTCAAGTTAAGTGTTAAATGCACGATCAAAATCACCTGACAATATATATATATATATATATATATATATATATATATATATATATATGTATGTGTGTGTGTGTGTGTGTGTGTGTGTGTGTTTAGTGTATTGGGGTTATGCTGTTACACGATTTGGACAATTTTGCTGTTACACCATGTGTATGTATATATATATATATATGCGACTATATGATAGTATATATGTGTATACATATGCGAAATTTATATCTTATATGAATTATGCCTTACACGTATATTCAAATGTAGCTTTCTTAAAAATACCAAGATGAAGAAAATACAGGCATTTCTCCATGGTACTGACGGTATTAATATTACTGATAATGACCAGAAATTATCGAAAGCTTTCTTCTGTGTGCCTTGCTCTTCAGGGTGTCGGCAATCATGGCCCTCCACCACCTCCTATTCCTTGTAGCTCTTTTCCTTTTCTCATACTTCGCACCCCTCCGTTCCATGATACGTTCACCCAAGCTGATCATGTAGGTTGCCCTCTACCATCCCCGGTGCTTTTACCTTTGATATATCCTGTGTGTGGCAAATTCTCCGAGCCTTTCTTCATTATTCGCCCCAGAAATGTCAACTGTCAATTCTGATTCTAAGAGTCTTATTTATTTCCATTTTGTCTTAAGAATTCTACGTTGTTTAGGCGCTACGTCCTATTCTCAGCATCCTACTGTAGAACTATATCTCTGTTAGCTCCACTCTTTTCGTCATCTGGGAGGAGGTTGGCAGGCGTCCACTGGCATAAAATGTGAAAATTTGACAGTTTCTCCACAAACTTGATCTGGATATGCAATAGATTTTAATTATTTACAAGGCTCTCCCGTCGGTATCGGCGTATGAGGATCAGACAGCTTAAGCAAGTGATTTAGTTATGAATTTTGTGCGATAATTTTAAGTGGCACAAGACCCGCAAGTGATTTGCAAACGGGCCACATATGGAGCAAGAGTGAGAATTGTGAGGTCACTGTTAGATTGGCCGACCTTTTAGATCTTGCTCTTGCTTCTTGAAGACTCAAACACATTGATCTCCATTCTACCCGCTCCAAGGCTAAGCGCTCGAGGGTGTTATGAGGTATATTGACAACTGACAAGTTGGTCTTCAGCTTAAATATACATTATATATATATATATATATATATATATATATATATATATATATATATATATATATATATAATATGTTATATATATATATGTGTGTGTGTGTGTGTGTGTGTGTGTGTGTGTGTAACGATAGGGAGTGTGCAAAATACCAATGAACAATACGGTGCCGTGCTAACTTGATCCCGTTGACAGGTACTTATATCGTTATTGAAGAGGGTTCGTATATATAATACACCACATATATCTTCATGAACACTTAGTTCATTTTTAAAAATTCATTTTAAACTTAAAAAATTATAATTTTAAAAAAAAAAGAGTTGCGGTATAAAAAAAATGAATTAAAAAAATATCTGATGATACGTGATGAAAAATAAACTACACATTGGATCTACAAACTGTCAAGGATTACTCAGACCTGCCAAAGTTTACACAAAAATATTGCACTTTTGCAGTAAATAAAATTTTGATTGTAAGCATGTAATATTTGTGGAGATAATATACGGATATATTTCCTTGAATGTTTATAAATTGTACATTGTTATTAACAACGAAACTATTTCAAATTACAAAATTGTACTTGAATTAAACGAAAATTACTTACAATATAATATATATTACTTATAATACATACTTTCTTGCCGTCAATTTTAACGGTACGAGTACACTAGTATATATATATATATATATATATATATATATATATATATATATATATATATATAAAATTAAATTGGCTAAAGAAGTGGTCGAAAGCGCTTTGGAAAATGAACAATACGGACAATTTTTGCAATCCTTACTCAGACCAGACGGAAAATATAAGCATGCTGCAAAAGTTGTTGTAACCTAGAAAAGGTTACTGAATGAGGAATAAACAAAACAGGGGTTAGATATGAAATGGTAATCAACAAAATACAATACTCGCCAGCGGCGTGAAGTAGGTAGGCTACTGCTAGTGTTGGACAAAATAGACAGCATATTACCCCCACTAGTGTCCAACGTATTTATGAGTAATTGGGACATACCCATTAGTGTTCATAGGTATGGCATATAACAAAATCTAAGTAAAAGATTAATTAATGTTTTCTTGTCTGTCATATATATATATATATATATTATATATATATATATATATATATATATATATATATATATATATATATATATATATATATATATATATGGTCGGTAAGTGTCTCAGTGGCTCAGTGATAGCATTCCCACCATGAGACCCGTGTTCGAATTTCACCATCTTTGATTTGTAATGTCGGTGACTTCTTTATATTATCCACTGGGGATACTATCCCAGCGCATAGCACCTTTGTGAAATGCTTATAAACCATACCCCCATAATTAACCCAAGTCTTGTGAATGAAATGTGCTGATAATTGTGCTAGCATAAAGTTACAAGTCCATCGTCGCCGATAGTTTGAGTGTACTGGCGTTGCACAAACTTATAACGCCAAATTATCCGCTCTCTCCCAGAAACTGTAACTAATGTCTGCTCAGCATATTAGAATAGGTTTGCATTGAGGTTGTTGAACAAACACAAAGCGCCTGCAACAGAGATTAACTAGCTACCCTAGTGTTATTTTTTAACGACTTTTATCGTTATTTAATAATTTATTCTTTTAGTATATCCGCTTGGGGTCTTATATTTAAACCATTTCATGTCAGGCTAGATCAGTTTTATATCTTACTAGAGATCAGTTCGGAAGTAAAATAAGTAAATTATCCCAGCTAACCTGAAAGTGCTAACAAAGATGATGACTCAGTTATGGAACGAACATTTAGAGGGTGCTAAGGACACAGATACCCTATTTTAGAGCTTTATCATATAAACCCAGTACTAAACAGATAAAATATAGACGAACATTTTAATTTTACCGTAGCTGTATGTAAGAGAGTTGATGGTGTTGATATGATCGTCTCTATTTATAAGAATGGTATAAATCGTTGATTGTGCCATATGAAACTGGGTAGGAAGAGACAATATCATCAACAAATGTTTTTCTCTTAACCTTTCTTTTTCCTTTACCAGTAACACTCCTAGCTTTTTTGGAGCCATGACTGAGGACTAATGAAGAGAGAAAAAAGGCACAGTACAATAAAATTTCAAAAAAGAAACTACAACACACGAATGAATGCAACACAGCAGTCGACTAAGAAATGATTCCGTTCGGGTTAACTCGATTCGGCAATGTTCTTCGAGAACCGAAATTTTCTTTGAAATCCGAGATTCTGTTCGAAAACCGATTTGTTCGACATGTGAGACGTTCGAGAACCGAGGTTTCACTATATATATATATATATATATATATATATATATATATATATATATATATATAAAGACATTTTTATGTTTAAAATTCTTTTTATAGATACAATTTTTTAAGTAAATGATCTGTTTATAATAAACAGTATTAAACATATATATAGAAAATATTCGTCCTCCGAATTTTCTCGGACATTCAGGCCGGTAAATGTTGTTAATACTGCTTATTATAAACAGACCATTTACTTAAATATTTGTATTTATAAAAAAAATGTTAAACATAAAAATGTCTTAAAATAATTGTCGGACTTTGTCCATTTCATAATGTACATATATATATATATATATATATATATATATATATATATATATATATATTGGAGCTTCATCCAGATCATCCTAATTTATGTTTGATTAGATGGGTTTCAGATTTTATTAAAGCTCATTTGTAAGCTAAGATAAACTAGAAAGGCCCGTGAAAATTTCACCGTTTCCTATTTAAATTTTCTGATAAATCTTTTTAACTTAATGATTAATAAGCTCATGACGTGTTCTATGACAAAAACATTTCCGTAGAAAATCTCATATTACATTGTTAAATATTTGAGCTTTACAACTTTAACAAAATATCGCAATAACAATCATAAATAATGAATGATGATGGTTATTTTAAGAAGTGGGTACAAATGAAAAGAATTGACATTGACAACTTTTTTCCATTTCACTAAAAACCCGTTAAACACTTCTTTCTTTCTTTCTTTCTTTCTTTCTTTCTTTCATTTTCTCTTTTTTTTTTTTTTTTTTTCTTCTTGCACTTAGCATAATTCGGTACAAAAATAAATGAAAAAATATGTGTTCAGTGTTCCGAAACTACGTTGCTTTTTTGCCCGCCGAGGCCACTTCTTGGTCTCATCTGATATATTTCTCTTCTTTCTTGTCTTGAACTCAGAAGGCTGCGATTACTTGTCTGTATCCCTTTTGTGTGTTAACATCAGTCTTAGTTTGTGAACATTTTTGCCTTATTACCGTTGCTTTGCCTTGCATATATTATTTGCTCAATTTTATTTTTGCACTCTTCTTTTCTTTCTCTTATTGTTTATTGAAAACTTTGTTAATTCTGTTTTGTTAGGCACTTCTACCAATTACATTTAACCATGGCAGGTCGATAGGTTAGCTTACCGTGACTGATTGATACTGCCTATCAAACAACCATGGAACAGTTACTATACGTATTTGCTTAGCTATTTGGAGTGTTTTAATATTGTGATGAAACTACATTTTCTGGCTTAGAAGAGGTAGGGATCAGCATAAGCAGAATTTAATATCATTGATTTTAAATTTGGAAAATCATTATAGTTTTGTCCAGTAGTTTTATCTTCCATAACATTGCAATAAATTGAGAAACTGTTGAGCATTACATAAGATTTTGTTATTTGCTGAAGTGTTAGCCTGGGTAGCATTTCTATTTATTATGAATAAAATCAAGTGGTTAAATGATTGTAATGAAGTTTTTTGGGGGGTTTTTTTAAGTTTGTTTTTGGGTACATGTTCACCATTTTACAATAATGACTTTATACATTTTTCTTTTGTGAATCTTAGTTGACTATCTATTTTATTTGCATTTGTTCTGTCGATAACAGGATTATCTTCCTGCTTGTTTTTTGCTATTCTTTTTCAAAACTTTGTTAATTCTGTTTGTTAGGCATTTCTACCAATTACATTTAACCATGGCAGGTCGACAGGTTAGCTTACCGTGACTTATTGACACTGCCTATCAAACAACCATGGAACAGTTACTATACGTATTTGCTTAGCTATTTGGAGTGTTTTAATATTGTGAAGGAACTCTGCATTCATAGTTTGGGAACCTTTTGCCTCCATTCGAATTCCTGTTTGATACTTTAGCCTCCCACCGTTGGGAAAATATGTAACTTAGAGACGCGTTTGCTGCCTGGGTGTACATCTTCGTGTATACATTCACGTATTAGGTTTTCTCTGTCTGCTTTCCTTTTGGCTTTCCTCCAATGCACGCTTCTTTGAAATAATCCCACATGTCGAAAAAAGGTGAACGTGTCACAGGAAGACATGAACTAATGTTTCTAAGTAATGCATTTTATCTGAACTTTTAGCACGAGTTCTTCTTTTTTATACGTCTACATAACAAAATACATTACGAAAGTGTCAGTTAAACGCTTAGATTCATTATCCGTTAATTTATCTCGTTCAGTCACTTTTTATACTTATAATTTCCTACAGCGCTACTTTCAGCCACATCACGGTTCCAAAGACTAAAAAGTATCATATAACCTAATCTATATAGAGTGGAACCTCGGTTCACGAATTTAATTACTTCCTGAAGCTCGTTCGTAACCCGTAATGTTCGTAAACCGTAAAGTTCGTAAACCGAAACTATTTATCTAATAGAAATCAATATAAAATGAATTAATCCGTTCCTTGTCCCAAGATGATTGCTTATTTAAACTTTAACAACATTACTTTGTGCACAAGTTTATGCACAAAACTAATGAAAATCATATAATACATAAAACAAATGAAAATCATTAAATCTAAGAAAAAAAAAACCCAATACTAAACAGATACAACATTTTACCGTAGCTGTATGGAGGAGAGTTGATATATATATTACATCCATACATACAAAATAAAATAAATGTAAAAATAAAAATAAATGTACAGTGGGAGTGGGGGGGAGAGATGTTATTGTTTCGAAAAGGGAAGGAAAGATATGAT
>OZ010584.1:79796403-79828903 GCA_963932145.1 Acanthosepion lycidas | reverse complement strand
CCAAAAGATACTCTAGGGATATAGCAAGAGAAGATGATGCGTCGATAAAGAAAGACGCTTATTAAGGCCACAAGAAAACCTTCCCATCGATTCAAGGCAGCATTTAGTTGCCTTTCATCTCTTCAAAGGATGCAAATTATGTTTCTCATGTCGACATGATGAAGGGATTTCAAACGTTTACACTCATGTTAAACACTATTAAACGCACGAAGTCAATTTTAAACACGCTGAGGCAGATTATTTTTCCGCAGGTAGATATAAAAACCATCAAATCATAGACTTTAAATCATGCAGATTTCAACTTATGCACGGAGACAAAATTGCGAATAAGTTTTTAGCTTTTTATTAACTATGTACCGAGAAACATTTTCAGATCATTGGTAAATATCTACTCAGATGATATCATAGTTTAAGGACGTCTTTTAAAAAATTAAGATGGCCGGCACCTCTTCTTTAACCCAACTCTAATGGATCTAAATCAGCGGGGAAATCAGCTGTAAAGCCTCATAGGGGGAAAAAAACTAGCTTGTGACTTTCAATACCGGTAAAGACAAGTTTCTATTTTAACGCTGTCAAAATGAAACTTCTCTTCTAATCATCTAGAAGAGAATTTATATTGCTCTTCATTATCATGGCTGATGCTAACCTCCAGGAGAATGACTCATTACGCCTTCTTAGTGGAACGTTTTTCATTGTAATGAAGTGGAATGGTTATTTTGAATTAATTACTACGTCTCTAGCTGGGAATACTGGTTCACTGTGTCGTGATAAAGAATTATTCTCACCAGAATCTGTATTACAGCTTTGTGCAAATTAATCGAAAAAACCGCTTTAGTTTCCTTTCTTTCACCATAGGGTCAGTTTTAGACCCAACTGGAGTGACAGGGTGTAATCGATTTCAATTTTTTTCTCAGATTAGCTCATTTGCAGTGGTGTGCATTAATATAAATCTATTTTCTGGTGTATGATGAAATTTGTCCGTTAAAAATTTTATGTCATCCGTGATTGCATCAGATTTTTATCGCGCATAAACACTATTGCCTCGACTGTCGATTAGTTGTCCTACAGCCATTGTCTTCGATGGACGTTACTCCAAGGAGGCGTACGAAAACTGTAAGGCTACACGAACACGCTGTCAAGCCTTTCCATTGTTCAAATCAAAGTAATATAGACTGGCCCGGAAACTTTCCTGAATTAAATTCAGTCGAGAATCTATTGTCAACCTGCAAGGAACGACTTCGTGGAATGGACATACGAAGTACTAACATGTGCACTGAGTTATGTTTCATTTGAAAAATACGAAAAAAAAAAGTAAATAATAACGGAATTATTCGTTTTGTTACAATTAATTTGCACAAGTGTGTATATATTTATACGTCTTTTCGTCCATGCATTGAATATTTCCGCCATATCTGGTCTAGTGCTTCGACTATGTATTTAGAGATTCTTGCTGAAATCGAAAGAAGAATCTAGATGAACTGTTATCTACGCTTCAGTCACTTTCCCGTTGTTCTAATGAGTTTTCCGCTTCGGTACCTCGACTTTAGAAATTTAAGAGCAGTACTAGACTGGCGGCTAGGTCTCATCATTTTACAGTTGAAATTGCCAGATGTAATCGTGTTATATTCTGTGCTAATAGGAATATATACTTGAAAAACAAGGTGGATAAAATAAGTAAAGGTTTATTGTAAAAACCCAGTACAATAAGAATAAATGTAACAGTTGGGCACAAGGTCGTCGCAAGTCAATCCAGTAATGAGTGCTACTATTTGAGGGTCGGTAGTTCTCGCGTAAGACTGGGTCGTACTCAACAGATCCCAGCTAGTAATATTTACCAACATCCCCATGTGGCATAAGGCCGAATTTAATGTGGGGCAACCCGAGTCCGTAGGCTCGGCTAAAAGTTCCCCGTAATGCCGCATAAACTGGTTCAGGTTTGTCTACCTCCCCGGACGAGAGTCTGCCCTTCGGCATAGCCTCGTCCGAGTTCCTCTCTGCCCGAAGGCAGAGAGTTCGACAACAGCTAAGAGTTGAGTAACAAATCCCAGCTAGTATATTTAGTTACACCCACACGAGGGCTGCATGTGGCACAAGGCCGGATTAACGTGATTTTTCCGAGCCCGTAGGCTCGGCCAAAAATATTCCCTTTTTGAACCTGCATAAACGGGTTCAGGGGCAGTCTACCTTCCCGAACGCGACTCTGCCCCTCGGCGGAGCCTCGTCCGGGTTCCTTTCTGTCTGAAGGCAGAGAGTTCGACTGTCTAGCTGAAACAGATCCCAGCTGGTCTCTGTAGCTCTGTAGTTAGTACCTATAGTGTAGTCATTCATGGAGGTGATAGGTTATTCCATTACATCAAACCGTAGTTACTACCTATAGTGTAGTCATTCATGGGGGTGATAGGTTATTCCATTACATCAAACTGTTCTATACTAACATTTTCTTCTCTTGCTCCACTCACCTGTAGAATTTCTTTCAGTCTTTTAATTTCCAGTCAAATTTGATATTTCAAAATTTAAATGCAATGTCAACCGTCATCTTCTGACTCTTTAAATCTTATTCTTTTGTTGACCTCTCGTTTTAATATTTTTCTCATCCACTGTTCTACTGATTTAAGCATTGTTGTTTACACCCTGCCGTAGTCAAGATAGATACTCTCAATGTGTCTCCATACTTTGAACAATTACTGGGTCTCGATTTCATTCCAGAACTTATCTAAAATCAATACATAAAATATACTTCTAAAAATACCGTATTGAGCACATAAAAATGGTTGTCTCCCGCCAGGATGTTTCTGCTACCCTTCATTTATCCAACAGTCATCTTAAACCAAAAATGGATTATTACTGCCATATTTGGGTTGAAGCCATTCTCTCCTCACCTTCCAGCTTGATAGAGTTAAAGAAAGTTTATGTCGTCTTGTGGAGGAATACTTATTTGCCACTCTGCAGCCTCGGTTCCCACAGACACATTGTTGCTAATCTATGGCGAGTCCGTCGTTATTTCCATCTTCAGATGGTATCCATTCTTTAATTCCACCAGTTAAGACATCCACAACTACAACACGCCTTGCCACTTCCATCAAGTCAGAACACTCCTATTTCCTCCGTATTCCAACACCTTTTTCCTCAAAACTGCCGCTTTTTGGTAGAGACACCCACGTGAGTGCTTCCCGGAGCACTACATTTTTTACCACTTCAAGTCAATGCCAAATCTTGTTCCTTTAATCTTCACTTCCTATTGTTGGATATCGGTTGAGGAAAGGCCTTTGGTCTTCCTTCCAGTGCATCAGTGTGTGAGCAGAAATCAGAACCGGCAGTAGCATAACAAGAAATGCATCCGGTGGCTAAAATAAAAAGCGTGTAAAGGTTGTCCTGAGCGGAAGGAAAAGCATGCTAGCGTGGGAAGCATGTCGGAAAAGGCCCGGCCGCACAAAGTTGTGTAGACGACATACCGGAAAAAAGCGTAGTCACGTGAAACTGCGTAGGTGTTCAAATGTTATATAACCGGTCCGATTCTTGATCTGAACAGAGAGTCCTGCTAGAGGTTCACCGAAGATTTTGTCTCCGTCAATTCCTGTGTGCGCAATCCTAACCTCTGTGATTCTCTTTCCCTCTGCCCATTCGCCGCAAATCGAACAATATATATATATATATATATATATATATATATATATATATATATATATATATATATATATGAAATAAATCCTAAAGAGCCAGGAACAACCTACCTGGGTTCCACCTAAACGCATCTTCAGGGTAAGTTGGCTAAACAGGAAATGACACGAAACAGAATTTATTGATAAAACCACTAAAAACTAATTAGCATAAACCCTCCTTTTTTCTCTATCTTCTTCTATCACGAGGTTTTATGCGTATTAATTTTTAGTGGTTTTATCAATAAATACTGTTTCGTATCATTTCCTCTTTAGCCAACTTACCCTGAAGATGCGTTTAGGTGAAATGTAGGTTGGTTGTTCCTGGCTCTTTAAGATTTATTTCATTTATCCAAGCTCTACTTACTGTACTGATCACTCTAGGTTCTAGCTTTATTACTCGTTTGTTTTTTTTTTTTCTTCTTTGGACTAAAAACTTAAGGCACTGGATGATTTCCTTCGCCCTGTTCAGATGTTTCTAGTTCTTTCTTTGTTTTTACAATTTTTTCCTCTGGTACCAATTTGTTTTGATAGACTTGCAAGTTGTGCTATCCGAGTTTATTTCCAACCGA
This sequence comes from Acanthosepion lycidas, assembly GCA_963932145.1. NCBI lineage: Eukaryota > Metazoa > Mollusca > Cephalopoda > Sepiida > Sepiidae > Acanthosepion > Acanthosepion lycidas. Next base: position 79,824,675 of record OZ010584.1, on the reverse strand, counting down.
GTATTTCTAGTAGTATAATTATATATATATATATATATATATATGTGTGTGTGTGTGTGTGTGTGTGTGTGTGTGTGTGTGTGTGTGTTCGTCTACTTATTTAAGTCCAGCAGCAATATATGAAAAAGCGACACAGTCAACTACAACGGCATGGACCAAACAATTCTAGTTAGCTGAATACGGCAGTTGGTTTGGTTTGGTTTATTTTGTTTTACGGCATATCAACCTCAATGGGTTATTTAATGGCGACAACATTTTTTGGATAGATTCGTATGAATAGAATATGTATTCTTTGGTTTAGATTGGTTTCGTTATTTTTTTTTTTTTTTTACGGCATATCAATTATATAATATTGGGTAATATTTGGGGCAGAATATTATATGCAGATATCAGCCGAGTCAGCTTATAGGATTAGCCTAAATCGTGTCTTTCCCGTTATTAAGCACTGTATAATTTATAAAAACAGAGTTATAAAAATGTGTGTATAATACAATAAAAATATATATTATAAGAAGCAAGTAATCCTTTTAAAATGAAATGTTTCTTCAGGATCAAAGCGATTATGACTCTTTACTGATTCACATCAACCTGAATGGGTTATTTAATGCCGACAACATTTTTTATTTCTGGTAATATTTTGTTTTGTCAAAAATATGTTTCTGGTAATATTTTTCCTTCAAAATTGTATTTGTGGCAATATTTTTTTCAAAAAAGTATTGCTGGTAATAGTTAACTATTTGCCCGTAGCTGAGATCCTAACAGGTTCTACCACCCTGGGTCCGGGTGGACCTGGGAACACCAGCAATTAATAGGGGGTTCCACGCTCCTCAAAACCTCCTGATCAGAGGCCTTGCTGCTGGATGTAGTTTATCGTCTTACCCAGGATGTGGATGTAATTTAACGTCTTACCCAGAACGCGAATACGGCAGTTGATCATGAGAGTTGCGACCACTATTACTGAATCGTACTATCAATAAGTTTGAAAGTAACTGAAAAGAAAATGACTCTTAATTCGAGTCAAATGGAAGAAACTAATTACTAGTGTGCGATTGCACTCGAGATAAAGAAGAAGAACACTGTGGAAATAACATTTGATTGGATGTGTACCGAGTTAGCGGTTAGTAGTTCATCAAGAAAAATCAGCGATCCGAGTTCGAATTCTTTTTGCACTAATATCCATAGAAAAGGATACTTGAGAAATATCTCCTCTCCCCAAATATGGGTTAAATAGCAACACAGATGTCTTCTCTAGCCTTGAGTGGCAATAAGTCCAGGAGAAATACAATTCTGAATTCATAACTAGACTAAAGACAGATGGGCTTACTCAGGCTAGCATGCCTTAGACACACCCACTGAGGCTACGACTGCAGTACATTCAGTGCACCTTTATGAGTTACAGAACTCGTGCGTGTATATTTGACTGAAAGAGCGTTCGTGAAATGTAAATGATTTTCAGTTTGGACTTCCACTCAGAATATAAACATGTTGGCTTCATTTGTTACACAGAGGAAAGGCCTGGGAAGTTGATCATTTTGCGCCAATATTCCATTCAATGGAGAGAAGGGGGAAATTGTCTGTTTTCAAAAATCGGTATTTGAAATCCTCGCTTTTATGCGGGGAGATCAGCATATGAAATCCTATTAAAGATCTATGACATTTTCTGAACCATTGCTCTGAATTTCACATGAGGATTTGGAAAAGTCATCTCTGGACAATGGATCTGAGCAGAAATATTCATTGCAATGTGTTTTCTTCTTCTTCTTTGGATTATAGCGCTGCAGGCCAAAATCGAAGACTCCGAGATCGTGACATTTATCCAGTTGCAAACTTATACGGATGGTTCCGCACATGGAAAAGTTACAATGATGGGTGTACTGGTTCGATAACTTGCACACAACACATTTATGGAAACAGATTTGCAAATACACACTCACGGAAAGGCAAAAACCATATATGTTCGGATATAATTTAATATAAAATGAAAATCCGATAGATAGATAGATAGATAGATAGATAGATACATAGGAACAGTCTGAGATAGATAGATAGATAGATAGATAGATAGATAGATAGATAGGAACAGTCTGAGACAGATAGATAGATAGATAGATAGATAGATAGATAGATAGATAGATATTATGTTGGTGCAAAAATAATGACGTAATAATGTCGTTTTTGACGTTAAAAAATACGTCAAAAAACGACATTATTACGTTATTATTTTTGCACCAACCGAATAGGTAGATAGAGATATATGAAAAGACAAAGATAGATATACTGCAGTTTATTACACACTATGAAAGGGCAAAATCATCTCTCCACCAATGAAAATGCTTACATAAAAGAAACACAGGTAATTTAAAAGTCAATTGCTGATATACCCTGAGGAGTGGACGCAAACATTGATTGAGGGCTCGTCTGCCCATGTCTAGAGACGGGATGCTGAAGTTAACAATAATCAGCGAAGTGACAAACTTTATATTTGCATTAATTATATATATATATATATATATATATATATATATATATATATATATATATATATATATATCATTACTATATGTATGTGTGTGTTTTTATGTTTTCTGTGCATGTATGCATAGATAGATAGATAGATAGATAGATAGATAGATAGATAGATAGATATAGTGCTAGATAGATAGATAGATAGATAGATAGATAGATAGAAAGAAAGAAAGAAAGAAAGAAAGAAAGAAAGAAAGAAATGAAGCATTGTCTACCAATCTTGTGTCAATTATGTCCTGCCTGGGTCCCCTGCGCTTCAGCATTGAACACACTTTAAGCTTAGCTAAGTAAATTCCTTTCAAATACTGGGGCATTAGTTAGCGAGGTCGCCTACCAGACAATAGCTACTGTATTGAGTCAGATTCTGACAAAAAAACTGCTTCATTTTAACATTATGCCAGAAGTATATAAGTTTAGAATATATCTACTTGGCGACTCGTCATAAAACAATTGACAGATTTTCTATAGATATTTAGATGAAGCCCTTTCACTATAATTATTGTATTTACGAATTTAACTCTTATTTTTTCATCGTTGCATTTAGAGTAAGTATTTTCACCATGATTATTTTCTAACTAATTTTACTCAATTTTATTATTTGCTACCTTTTTAGATGAAGCATTTTCACTATTATTATTTTATTACAAGTTTAATCAATCATTAGTTTTGCCTTTTGAGACGAAACATTTTCACTATTATCGTTTTATTGCTAGCTTTACTCCATCTTACTATTATACCTGTTTTTAAAAATTCGCTCAAATTTAGTAGCTAATGTTTAGCAGAGTCGTGGAGGAGAGAATGGCAAAAATTAATACAGATTTTTAATCCACTTAATCATCGACAAATTTCTGACCAAAATGGATAAAGTGTCTCATTGATGTCAAGATTCCAAGAACTCCTAAAGCGAGTTCGATCCTCACTTAGAGCTGCAATTATTTTTGCCTTTTGTCAAATTAATGTAGCTTATTAAACGGTTGCATCCGCATCCAGACATTTTCTAAAACCGAAATTGCAACAACAGATTTATGGTTACTCTCTGGTAGTCCACCATTGACGTTATCCATTACAACTTTCTGAAATCTAACCAAAACCTCACCAGGCTGACACTGAAAAAACTCAGCGACTTGACATAGAAGACTTTTCTACATTTACCATATTCCCCTGAATACCATATTCCACTGATTACTGTTTCAAGCATCTTGACAATATTTTAAGTCAAAAGACATTCCGTTACTTATATTATTTACATTATTCTAAATGTTGTCCTCATCTTCATTGCCATATTTTCTACGTTTCGACCGTTGTACGCTTTGGCTATCTTCAGGTGATTGTTCTAGTGCCACGTTCCATGCCTCTTCTGGATGTCTCAGTTATTTCTCGTTAACTCAACTGTTCAAGTTTTGGTTCACCTCTATTGTGGCCTGGTATTGAACTCACGACCCCTTGGGCCTGGTCACTGGATCTAACCAACACTGGGCCATGTGTCCTTGACGTTGGATTCAAAATTCCACTCACTTGAAGAAGGCCAGAGCGTACATGGCCGAAATGTTGGGAACATGTCAATGAAGATGGCGATAACAATCTGAATAATGTAAATAATGTAAGTAATCATAATACTTCATCTCAAAGATATAGACAGACATTCCGTTGCTAAGAAGATGAAGCAACTGCATTCAAAGATTTCTTGGCTTCCACACCTTTAGAGTTTTATCCGAAAGGCATATATAACCTTGTAACACCATGGTAGAAATATATAGATGTCCAGGATTCTTATTTTGACTGATGTAAAATATTTAAACACATTCATTCGGGTATAAAAGTTGATTCTAAAATCCAATATTATTTACCGAATAACCTAATAGTACAGGTTGTGTATCGTTTATCTGAATTTTCCAAATCCGTAAACCTCCAAAATCCGAAAACCTCCAAAAACAGAAAACCTCCGAAATCCGAAAACCTCCGAAATCCGAAAACCTCCGAAATCCGAAAACCTCCGAAATCCGAATACCTTCGAAATGCGAAAACCTTCGAAATGCGAAAACCTCCGAAATGCGAAAACCTCCAAAATCCGAAAACCTCCGAAATGCGAAAGCCTCCGAAATCCGAAAACCTCCGAAAGCTGAAAGTTTTTTTTTTTTCTGGTGCTGACGTGATTTGCTCCAAATGGAAAATTTCAGAAAGCACTGGGAGTGTTCGTAGATGATGTGCAACTGTTTTAAGCGACCTCATCTGCCCTAGATAGGGGTTCCCTGGCCCAGCTACGTAGCCTACATGGGTACCAGTTTTTTTGTTTTTTTTTGCGATCGTTATAGAAACACCTTCGTTCATGAATTACTTATCAACATACCAGGTGTTTCATTCTCAATAAGATATTCAAACTGTCAAAAAATCCTACACATACCCATATGGGTAATGAAAAGAAAAAGCGGAAACATTTATGTTTATCAATATCACAGAAAGTCAAACTGCTAGGAAAAAAAAAACTAGACAGGGGTGTAAGTGTTAAGTGTCTGGCTGACGAATTTGGTGTTGAAACAGCCACCCTATACGACCTAAGGAAACAGAAGGAGAAATTGTTAAAGTTTTATACTGAAAGTGAAGAAAAGAAATTAATGAAAAATAGAAAAACACTTCACAGAGCAAAAATAATGATCCTGATCGTGTGTTGAGTGGATTCGTCAGCGTCAGAGTGAACATATGTCGTTTATATAAAACTACCTTCAGGGTATATATAAGCTGTGTTATGAGATATAAAGGGATATTTTGTTTAGGCTTAGTTTCCATTTCATAGATACTACATACAAATTGAATAGCCTGTATTCCAAAATCCGAAAAAAATCTGAAAACCAAAGCACTTCCGGACCCAAGAATTTCAGACAAATGATTTTCAACCTGGATTAAATATTGCTATAGCCAAAGGAACCGCTTACATTGATAAAATAAATCATTTTTAATACAGTGAATAATTACTTTTCTTTCAAGTGGCCATTTTTCTCAAACTGCTTAAACCCTATTCTCTTTGTTATTGTATTAACTGCAATTAGATTTTTTAAGATCTTACGGTGGTAATGTCCCTGTAAGTAATTTAATATAAAAAACAAAGACTTGAACTTGAACATTATATTAAAATCTCCAACAATTGTGAAAACGCAAAGTATTGGAGAAAAGAGGTAAATGCTTCAGTCAGATTTCTTTTTCCTTTATAAAAATTATATTATATCAAAACTGGTTTTTCAAGCTCGGTATGAAGGTTTAAATAAAGACATCAAGAATTAAAAAAAACAGTTCACAATCTACCCTGGTTACTGACAAGAAGGAAAAAAAAAGAAAGCAATGTACTTTACTGTAATTTTTTGATATTTTTAAATGCAGCTTCAGAAGACTGAAACCAAAATGAAAGAAATGAAATAAAACATACGCAAATCATTTGCTTTTAAAGCGGCGCATTTGGCAAAAATGAAACAAAAAAGAAATATCGTGCGTAGACATCTGATGATAGGCAATTAAATTCCGTCACCTCTTTTCTGACATACATTTTATTCTTCTTTCTTTTTAATCACTTGATTGCTCAATACGCATGCTCCTACGTAATATCGGCCTTTCTTTGTCATGTGACCACGCCTACTTCATGACTGAAGTCGTTATACGTTTTCAAGGTGGCTACCCAGTTCGGCGTTCGACTTATAAAAGCTAGAATTTCGAACGCTGATTTTCAAGAAGGCAACCGTCGACACTTGAAGAATTGGAGCAAGACATTCTTCCTGTTTCATTTTTTTTTTTTTTCATGTTTCATTAAGATAAACCATTTTACGAGACTTTTTTAAAAATCAGTATCACCTCATATTAGGCAATAAAGCCACTAAGGCACAAGGAGTTACTGGGTGTGGAAGAATTAGAAACAGAAACATTACAATGGCGGGAAGAGGAAAGAGTAATCAGGAAGATAGTAGATAGCGACTGATATTGCATTTAAATTTTGGCAGTTGGTTGGAAAGCATGATAAAAGGCACTGTATTGAATGTGAAATGGAAAAAAGATTATTTTGCGAAGGACATAATTGTTTGTCGACAATTCTTCTAGTGGGTTTAAATTTACTCCTAGAGGTCGTATAGTAACATAGGGTACCATTTTGGAATCAGGCCGACTCCGTGAGCGAATTAAAAACATTCCGGGCTGGATCCGGACCCGCGATCCTGAAATTTTCAATTCCCAATGTTTTCATTACTGCGATTGTTTTTGACGATTTTTTTATGTCTTTTTACGACGAAATCTTTTGCACGGTACCAATTTTTGTAACTTGGAAATAAAGTTGGAAATAAACGAAATTAATTGCGAAATCCAGTGAAAGTTACCGATGAAATAAATAAAAAAAGATGAAAAAAAAAAAACAAGAAAAACCGTAATCAAGAAAAAGACAGACAGGTAGGCAGTAAATTAGAGTGCTCAGGGACTAGGCTACCCAGACAGATCGACAAAACACTTCACGGCGTCAACTTTCAGCGATGAACAGCTCGAGTCGCTACTTTCACGCTTTCATTCCCATGATCTTCAGGTGCAATAACCTAGTGCGTAGTTTCATGAATTTGGTGAAATACTTCAGGCGCATTATATATATATATATATATATATATATATATATATATATATATATATATATATAATTATTTATTTAAAAATATGATTCCAACACGCTACATAAGAGTTCTCATGTTTCAAAAAAAGAGCCGAAAACTTCAATATAATTATTTGAATCAAATTGAATTAAAGTACTAAGCTCTGTTCCATCTTCAAGCGAAATTTTTTTTTTTTGAATAACTTATATCTGAAATTTACGTGTTTTATAAGCATATTCATTATTGAAATCAAAATTTCTATGGTAACGGCTAGAGCAATTGTTTAAATAAAAAGGGGTGTAAGGTGTTAATAATTTGTATCAATGTCGCAGTTACATTCAACAGATGTCAAGTCAGGGTAAGGTTGGGGTGTCTAAAATTAAAAGCGGAAGATGACAGCGCCTCGTCTGGTTAAGCGTCTATGGAGATTTATTTATTTTTTCTGAAAGGGTTTTGTGTATATAAAAACTGTCGAATAATTATATTGAAGTCTTCGGCTCTTATTTTGAAACATGATAACTCTTATGTAGCGTGTTGGAATCATATTTTTAAATAAATAATTATATTTATGCTCTACTTTTGTATCGAGCACTATTTTTTAAAAATAATAACAAATATACTAAAGAACTTCGGATTATTTACCTAACGAGTTATTTCCAATTTTCTATATATTTTTCACACACACACACACACACACACATATATATATATATATATATATATATATATATATATATATTTCCACTGTTCGTAGCACGAGGTCGTAGCCCAACATAGCATACCATTTTGGAATCAGACCGACTCCGTGCGTGAATTAAAACGTCACACAGATAAACAGTAAATTAAAGTGCTCAGGGCCTAGACTACCCAGACAGATCAAAGAATACACTTCACAACGTCAACTCTCAGCGAGATCAAGTCGCTACTTTCACGCTCTCACTCTCGCGACCTCAGGGCCTAGACTAGGATAATGTCCCCTGGGACAATTCTATGATGAAATAGCCAAGTGGATGAAAGTGTTGCTTTGTGACTTTGTTGAAACAGAAATTGTGACTGCAATCCCTGGGCCTGGACAATGTGTACATGAGCAGTTGAAATAAGGTAAGCAATAATTGATCAGTACTAAAAAGAATTAGATGTAATATCCCTAGACATGGAACGCGTGGAACGAGAACAGTCTACCCGGCAGATTAAATAAAAAGTTCAATTAGGGATTCCCTGTAAGGTAGGCGGATTGACAAACACCTGATGAAGGCTGGAGGGTACAACTGTTGAACTGTTATGATAACAACAAGATGTAAACAGCATAAATAATGATAACTCTTATCCCTAAAATTCAGACTTACATACATCTGTACAATAAATTAGAATATCAGTGTGTCACTGTGTCAAATTTTTTCAATTAAAGGGACACAACTCTCTAACTTTCAATAGCTCATCTTCTTCTTCTATATGATAACTGCGAATGACAGTGTTTCACTGTGTTACACTTTTTTCAAGATAACTTCTAGACGTCGTAGCCCAATATAGCATACCATGTTGGAATCAGACCGACTCCGTGATCGAATTAAAACCATTCTGGGCCGGATCCGGGCCCGATATCCTGAAATTTTGAATTCCCAAGTTTTCATTATTGTATTTGACGATTTTTACGTGACTTTTTGCGACGAAACGTTTTTGTACGATAACAATTTTTTATAACGTGGAAATAAATTTCGGAATAAACAAAATTAATTGCGAAATCCAGTGAAAGTCAGCGATGAAATAAAAAAAAGATAAAAAAAGAAAAAGGTTACACAAGAAAAAAATGCCAATATAGGAAATAAAATAGACTAAAAAGTCACACAGGTAAACAGTAAATTAAAGTGCTCAGGGCTTAGACTACCCAGACAGATCAAAGAATACACTTCACAGCGTCAACTCTCAGCGAGACACAGATCAAGTCGCTACTTTCACGCTCTCACTCTCGCGATCTTCAGGCGCAAATATATATATATATATATATATATATATATATATATATATATATATATATATATAGGGTGTCCATAAAGTTCGTGTTCGCTTTAAAAAAGTATAAGTTTATTTGTATTTGCGATAGAAATAATCTGTAAAAATGTTATAAAGTTTTATAAAGTTTAATGTACCTAGTTTTAAGTGTAGCGAAAATAACTAATGTGATTTCAGGCATTGCTGCAAATCAGTTGGCATATGTTTTCCGTGAACTGCAAAATCGTATTACCCTTTGTATGGCTAATGATGGAGGATATGTGGAAACTTAAATAACATTTCAGTAAAACCTTAAAAAATATAGATTTACTTCTTTCTAATCCTTATTACAGATTATTTCTATCGCAAATACAAATAAAGTTATAAATTTTTAAAGTGCACACGAACTTTAAGGACACCCTGTTTATATTTATATATGTATATATATATATATATATATATATATATATATATATATATATATAGGGTGCGATGTTGCCATTTTATTTTTTAATTTCGCACATGCGCGTTGTTTGTTTTTGATTTTGTCGACTGCACAATATTGTAGGGTCAGTTAGGCACCATCTGTGAGAAAAAAAGCACCACATTCACTACACCAAAAATTTGGAAACGGCATGCTGTACTTGTTGGCATTTTCGCCGGAAGCTCCAATACGAACATTTCAGAGTGTTTGAATGACAATATTTGAGGACAGTGCAGATGAGTCGGAAAGAGTTGGATGAGTCTAATGGTGATTACGAAGGAAAAAACACTGATCGTTCTTATAAGAAAAGAACTCCTGAATTTGTTGGTCAAGGCCTCAGATTCAACGAGGAGACCTACATTAAGTGTCTTGAGGAGGTAGTACTGTCCAAGGTGAAGAGAGTAGCTACTGGAAACCCTATGTCTGGCAACAGGACACAGCACGATGCCACACAAGGAGGAGAACCTGTCAAACAATTTCTGCTATCACATCACCCCTTACATGTGGCCAGCTAACTCGCCAGACTGCACCCTACTTCATTATTATGGAGGAGGGGGGGATCAGTTGAGCAAAAAACAAACAAAACTCCTTGTAACACCAAAGATGAACTGAAGGCAAGCATTGCAGTAGCACACACCCACCTAAACACCCAGACTGTTCACAAGAGGTGCAGGAGATTCCGAAGTTATCTGGAGGCCGGGGTTGAAGCCAAAGGCGATTTTATTCAAACTTACTCTTTAGTATTTCAAGATATTTTGTATAATTTTGTTAAATATATATGCTAAAATGAGATTCCAGTACTATTTTCCTTTGTGCGTAATTTAGACGACAGTTTATCCATTGGTCCCTGTATATATATATATATATATATATATATATATATATATATATATATATATATATATATATATATATATATATATATACACACACACACACACACATATATATATATATATATATATATATATTATAATTTTTTCATGTAGACAAAAACAGATTACTCGCTACAAAGATGCAACTTCGTTTCAGTGCATTTCAATTGCAGTGAGTAAACTGTTTTTTTTTTCTATATGAAAATATTATAATAAATAATTATTGCTCTACTATCGGTATTGAGCACTCTTTTGAATTAATGCTGTGAACGTTAGAATTTATGTATTATTTTTGTTCTCATTGCATCAGATATATATATATATATATATATCCGTGTGAGTGAAGTGTGTTATTAATCAATTCAACATGCTTGTATATAAATTGGATGCAACGAGTTTTTAAAGCGCTAATATTAATCACTATAAACGTAGGTAATGGTTTCGTCAGCTTCCAATCTCGACACGATACAATGGGCGAGGAACAACATTTTTATTTACGAACTAAAATATGTTTACCACACTTTTATTCTACAGTAATATTCTGACAAATAAAAACTTGGAAATAATGTAAAATTTTGCTGATACTTTCCGCCATTTTGTTTGCATGAAAAATTGCCCGAATAGAAAGCGTTTCATTTATTTCCTAAAGTAGCATATCACATATGCCTCTTACAATAACTGATGCTTGTTAAGTAGTTACCCATTTAAATAGTGAATTGGTTTGAAGCAAAACTCTTTCATTCGAAGCTGACACTATAAAAAACTGTTTAGCTTGCGAGCACAACGAATGATTTTCATCTGTCTTATAACAGCTTTGTCATCTTTGTATAGTCTAACCTAAGAAAACAAGCTGCTTACAGAACCTATTTTTTATAGGTGGTTACCCATCTGAGTTTGATAAATGCCATAAAAGACTATTGAACTGTTACATGATATATCTTCTCCTCTATGACTGTGAATGCCGGACAATCTCCTCAAAGAAGAGACTTCAAGCAACAGAAATGTGATTTTACAGAAAGATGCCGCGGATACCACGGACCCAACATCTGAGCAGCGACAAGACTTTGGAGAAAATGGAAATAAAAAGGAAACATACATAACATCAGGAAGAGGAAGTTGAAATTCCTGGGGTACGTAATGAGAAAGGAGGGCTTGGAAAATTTGATACTCACAAGACAAATTGACGGAAAGAGGGACAGAGGAAAACAGCGCGTATCGTGCTTGATGAGCTTGAGCAAATGGGGGGTAGAACACGGTTTGAGAGAAATAACAAAACTCTTATTAAGAGTTACAAAGGACAGGAAGATGTGGAGGGCCATGATCGCCTACATCCTGAAGGGATGGAGCACATAAAAAAAGAATACATATCTAAGTAATGAAAAGAGTCGAGACTAAATTCGATGATCTGGTAAATATTAATAGTTACTTGACTTGTATCAGTTTTCACTCTGGTCAGGTTGAACCGGCTTCCTCTCGAGCAAGTAGCGCATTACGGACCATCCCTGCCCACGCTCGCCGATCCTGAGCCAGGTCACACGAAATGGCGAGCCAATCGCGATTCCATCGTCGAAAACCAACTACTTGTGGACCCGATAGTACTGCTAGGTCATCCTTGATTGTGCTAACCCACGTCCTCAGCTGCCCACCGACGCGTTTTCGCCAGCCAGGAAGAGAAGGGGGGAGAATGAGCTCTCCCTCCGGGCGTCGAGCTACGTGGTCGAACCATCGGAGACGACGCTGAAGCTGGACGGGTGGAAGAGGACGGTGACTCAGGCGACGACGTAGAGTGGTTGTGAGCACACGATCGATTCGGCGGCATAGTTACACTAAATACCAACAATGATTTTCCTTCTATCATTATTATCTTCTCTTTTTATTTACTTTGCATTTTCTTACACGTAGCCAAAGAATTATAGGGGCTGGTATTCCTAAATGTGAGAGTAGTATAGCAATTATTGGTGCAGAAAATGGAATCGTTTGTTGAGCTCAAATTCTAACCAAGGCTTTTGCTTTAACTTTCACGGAAATACCATTGGGGAAAAATATGAATCTATCTCATTGGTATTGGCTAGATAACAGAGAAGACTAAGATCTCTAGCTTTGATTAGCTACTAATCTAGTAGAAGGAAACACTTAAAATTTTAAAACCGGTTGAGCTTGGGGCTAGAACTCCATCTAGTAAATGCCTATTTGTTAGATACATGGTGAAACTGTGAGTCAATACGAAGTCTAAACTTTCAATCGAACCACCCATTCCCAAATGTTTCCTCAATATTGATTGATTTCAGTCAGTCAGTTAGTAAAGTGCCTTGCTCGATAAACGTTTGGGCGATCATGTGTCTTTCGATTCATGACTGTCTTGGCAGAAGGTTTTCCTGCGGTCGGTTGCTGTTTCTTTCTACGGTTGCCCACCAAAGCTATAGGACCCAGTCTGTCCTGCTATTAAGTCCATATCTGGGGGTGGGGAAAGGATGAATCTATAACTTCCCCAAGGGTATTTGCGCGTAAGTGAATGTAACAATCTCGACTGAAATTCGAACTCGGCTCGCCGATTTCTGATTTTGAGTCCGTTATCCATTGTATCACCACGTACATCCATTCATTGGTTTATAATCTTATAATACGTCTTTTTCCGTTCTTAGTTTCCGGTTCAAAGTTCGCCATGACGTAGGATAAAGATACTTTTCGAAAATTGTTTCATCTGTCCTAAAATATGGTAATTTGCTATCCAAGGTTGTTATGTCGTTATTCTCAAAACTGAAGTTCTATCACGAAAAATAATCAAATCAAAAATCGATCTCTCTACGAAATCGGCATACACGAGTGACGGCGATATTTTTTTAAAGAACTCCAACCGACGTCGTAGCAGAATTAGCCGTTACACCCACGAGTTTGAGTTCATCAATCTTTTCTGAGCTTTGTTATTTAGTTTAAAAACCCACATGTGAAGAATCAACGCCCCCTCATAGTCTGAAGAATCTCCGATGCAAACTCATAATAGCTCTGTCTTTAAAAACGGCGACAGTTCAGCTGTGGTTCCCTCAGAGATTTTCCATCGTCTCATCTCAAGAAATTTCTGCTCGAATATTATCTAAAGCTTCGTAAATCCATATTAATTGCATTAAAGAGAGATCTCCATGCCTTACAGAGCTGATATTAGCATCGAAACGTCATTCTATGATCATTTCTTATCATTACGTCATTGCTGATTAGGATTATTCCTTTGAGATACCAATTCCTTTCAGGTGTGGGAGATTGTGTCTCTCAACAACTTCCTGATTTATGTGGCTAAACTTTTGAAAATGTTTTATCTCTGTACCTGTTCACACAAACTCGTCAAATACTTTACTCACTGTCTCCCTCTGCTTTTCTTACCTTCAATATGCCCTGTGAGTGTTAAATTTCTTAGACTCTCTTTCCTCATTATTTTTCCCCCAAATTACTATTAATAGTAATAATAAAATTACTGCTATTGACTAAGCAACGCTTGTCTATACTGAGAGTATCAGTTAACCTTACATTTAAAAATTTTTGTGTTTGTTATTGGAAATGCAAGTGACAAAACCGTGAGCAAGTGACTTGTGATCAGACAGGAAGCCAGCATGAAGATTTGGACTCGTAAGAAGATGCAAGAAATTTCAAAATTATTTCGGATAAATCATAGTCTCTTCAAATATTCTAATAGTTCCTTCTCTCGCACTGTCGAACACACTTGAGACCATTAATACTGTTTAGTATATGGTACTAATAAAAATTATTACATCTTGTCTCAGTAAGTTCACAACTACAATGTAAATCTTATAAAGGGTGTTCCCAAAACTTGGACCGAGGTTAAATGTGAATTAAGTTTAAGCGTCTAATGATTTTCTTTACTTTTTCTTTCAAATTTAACAACTTAAGTCTTTGACAATTTCAACCATGGAAAGATTAACAATCAATCAACATGTTAAAGTTTCAAGAGTGCAATTGTAAAAATTGTTCGTAAATTCAAACAAACTGGGTTGATGGCAGATGTGAAAACACCATTGTGTGCTCGTTTACGCCGATCAGCTGAAAACATTGTTGCAGTTCACAAGTAGGTGGCCGAAAATCCAGACGTCTCTATTCGCCACGCGCGCTGGAATTGAACCTGTTTACAACAACGTTAAATCGTTTCCAATTGCACTCTCGGTTGGTTGACTAAGTTGACCCAAAAAATCGCAAAGTGCACGAAATGCATTTCTGTTTGAATGTCCATTGTCGTAATAGGCTTTGATAATTTTAACGCGTTGATTGTTAATGTTTCCATGGTTGAAATTTCCAAAGACTTAAGTTGTTAAAAGTGAAAGAAAAAAATCATTAGACGCTTAAACTGAGAGAAAAAATCATTAGACGCTTAAACTTAATTCACATTAAAAATCGGTCCAAGTTATTCGAGCACCCTTTAAAAGTAAAATAAAAGAAGAAGAAAAGAAGCGAAAATAAAACGCGGAATCGTGTTTTAGAAATTAATGTCTCCAAAATATAGAATAAGAAATTAAGAACAATTCCAGCAGCTGATATGTGAACGTTACATACTATTAGTTTGGTGCAAAAATAATGACGTAATAATGTCGTTTTTTGACGTTAAAAAATACGTCAAAAAACGACATTATTACATCATTATTTTTGCACCAACCTAATATTAAATTGAATTTCTAAGCATTTTGAACAAATCTATGGCCACCATATACAAAGTAACTTGTGGGATATTCATTCACACCATAGGAGTAGTTGTAGTAGAATTTTAGGCTTGTTTTCACGAAGATAAAAATTGGAAAAAATAAATGTGCACAAGGCAGAGAAAGCACGAATAATTGTTTGGTAATTTCACACTATAATGTTCATGTTATAAAAGGAAGTAAGTTGCTCCGTAATATCACAAGTCCTATCACGGAGGGAAGTTACACACGTGTTGTCATCCCGACAGTTCATGGGAGAAGAGATTGAATCTTACAACTTTTGGTGAGATTTCCATATTTCCGGCAGAAACAGTTTTTTTGCATGCTAGGAGTAATTTTATTATTTTTAGTTTTTATTTGATTTATTTTAAACAAGGTTTAAATATTATTGCTTTATTTTACTTTATTTATAGTTTTCCTTATAATTTTATATATGTGTAACAATAATAATATCCCTAAAAACTACAGAAGCTTGAGCTGTTGAGAAATGGTCACTTCCTAAAGTGATTCTTCAATTCAAAGCACAAGTTTCTGTTTTCCCTCTGTGGACTGCACTAAAGACTCCAAAAATGAGTATTTGAGTATTTCTTGAGAAATGGTCTGCTGGCTTGGTAAATCAGTATTTGTGTATTTCACAGGAGTAGATAGGTACACCTATCGTCCAATTCACACTCCTCGCCGGTCTTTTGGACAGGACTAGGAGTTTAACTATTGTTTCCTGTTTAGGATTGTGTTTCCGCTTTTTTCTAAATTATATTACAATTTTATTCTTCTAATGTCTGCGTCTGAACTCTGAAATTTATATTTATTTATTTATATTTGTTCCACAATAGAAGTAGATATGTTGACCTATCGACTGCTATTCACACCCATCTACGGTTTTCTGAACGAGGGTAGAGGTTTATCTCTTGTTTATTCTTTAGGTTTACATTTCTAGTTTCTTCTAAATTCTACTTCAACGCTATACGTCTAACGTCACTACGTAAAATGTGATATTTCTACTATTATTTGTTTTCCTGTTCTTTCTAAAGTTTTTTTTTCCTTCTCTTTCACTTCCAGTAACCCCTTGCGTGTTAGTGGCGTTATTAACTTCATTGCGATGAATTGATTAAAAAAATGATCTACTAGATACAACCCGTAATCGTAGAAATCGTATTGTGAAGAGCTCTATCGGTTTCATAAGACAGATTTAATGATTACAAACTCTGAAATTCCCGAAGAGAGACTGTCATTTGAAAACAGGAACACAATAAATACTTTCGTCCGGCCTTCCTCCGCTAAGGGCTACCGACAGCGACAGAAGTTTGGAAAACACTGGAGAGTTTATGTAATAAACAGTGACGCTTAGATCATGTTCGGCTGCATTGTAAAACAAAATGGCATATTGGGTAAGAATAAAAGTCCGCAGCTTTGTCTGAGTGAATTTCAAAGTCACTATTTAGATATCTGTACATAGATTTATTTAACGCTGTGTCATTTTCTTTTTCTGAAGCAGTTTCATTATTCTGTCTTCACAAAAACTCAGATCTTTCTAGGTCATGAAACGCTGTAAGTGTTTTTTACAAGCCTCTAGAGAATTGTAGTTCTTCCCATTAAGAGACTTTTGTAAATATCAAACTAAATTGTAATTCAAAAATGCAAGATCATGTGAGTGCATCGGGTAGGGTAGGATGTACTAGCCAAGCTATACCAATTTCTGCTGGATCTGCAAAGACAACTGAGATCTGGCGTTCTCATGAAAGCTGACACTCTTTCGACTGGCAAATTTCAAGCCATTTTAATCGATTCCTGCCTTCAGTTGATCAATATGGGAGTAGTACTTGTTTGAATTCAAAGTTTCCTTTTTAAAAAGATTCTCATAATACATGATGCCCTTTTGATAAGACATTTTCATCTACCTTGCTGTAAACAATTCATTTTTCATCGCCCCTGATCGTTCCTTTAAAATGTCTCATTTGTTGTGTTTGAGCAAACAATCGCAGATTAAAATCGCGAAGCACTCATTGTACCGATTCACGTACCTAACGTCACAGTATCGTTGGAACTACTTCCCTACGCACGCACGATTTGTGTGGAGGCTTTAGCGTAGTAATACTTGGGGATACTTCACTTGGGTTTAGGGCAAGAGTTACTGTACATGAATGTAAATAAATGCATTATAACAAAGCATTGATTGACCTCTTATTAATTTCTAACTACAACAACGAAACTTTACAATGTTCATATAGAATATGTGGAAAATCTCTCCGAAATTCCGTATCCTGTGAGCAGAATGATTTTAATCACTCTAATGATTTGGGCCATGATCAATGACTGCATGTCAGCCGAAACGTTCTCGGTCATTCAGATCAAAGTTTCCAATTCCGAACCGAGCGAACTTCTTACGAAGAATAATTTCAAATATAGCAGAATCTCCAAAAATGACTCGTATCTATTCTTGTTGTTTGAACATCAGTTTTTCCTTTCCGGAAATAAATAAGTTATTAAATGACGAAAATGCATTTTTATTTTCGTCCATTGTTACTTTTAACATAGAAACAATTAAAATTCTCAATGCATACACATAAAGACGCGTTGAAATGTCACCTTTCAGAATGTGTGAGGGTGTTTTGACTCCGTGGATGTAGCAATGTATATCCAAGGCGTAAACGTCTAAACTGGTATAATTAATGTATTCTAAATCCAGTAAACCAAGTAAAAACAGTAGTTTCAGGTAAGGCACTATATCCATAAATGGCACATAACGTTTTTTTTTCTGTTTATACAATGTTTTTGCTTTCACAAAAAAAGCATCAAATAAGGAAAATTCATCTCATTTTCCGTCATTTTCCTTTTAATGTAAAAATCTTTCAAATTTACCATTCATACGTATATAGAAATGCACGTGTTTAAATGCCATCTTATATATATATATATATATATATATATATATATATATATATATATATATATATATATATATCTGTATATATATATATATATATACCTGTATATATATATATATATATACCTGTATATATATATATATATACCTGTATATATATATATATATATATTGATGCATGTTTCATTAAATAGTATAGACAAGTTTTGTCTATTTATTTTAAGTAAGTTCCTTTCATATTGTCTAAGCTTAATAATATTATCTTTCGTCTTTCAATGATAATGTTATTAAGCTTATCAGACAATATGAAAGGAACTTACTTAAAATAGACAAAACTTGTCGATATTATTTAATGAAACATGCATCAATGAAAAATTGCTGCCTAAATATACACAATATATATATATATATACATATATATATATATACATATATATATATATATATATATATATGTATATATATACATACATATATATATATATATATATATATATATATATATATATATACAGACACACAGACACACATATATATATATATATATATATATATATATATATATAATATTGAGTGTTGGCTTTTTCTTTTTTATTACTAATGCATCCATTATTTTTAGCCTTTTTGTCCATTTAGATGAGGCTATTATATTTGTATTATCAACGAGTATGTTACGGATAGAGTTTCGTAGGTCTCGATGTGCATTTAATTGAAACGTATCTGAGCTATGAAGCTATGATCAGAGAGATGTCAGGCGTGTCTTCTTGTTAAGCATATTGTAGTATATCCAATATAATCATTTACTAAATTTGGATCGGTCGAGAACACAGTTCCTTAAAGGAAACTCTATACGCAACATACTTGTAATAATACAAATATAATAGCCTCATCCACATGTGAAAAAGGTTAAAAATAATGGAAGCATTTTATATTTATATATATATATATATATATATATATATATATGTGTGTGTGTGTGTGTGTGTGTGTGTGTGTGTGTGTGTGTGTGCGTGTGTGTGCGTGTTTGTATTACTACCCACGATCTCTATCACAATTTCCATTGAAAAGAATTTGTCTAAATTCAATATAAAAGTTGTCATGACTTCAAAAACAATAAAAGACTTAATTAATACAAAACAAAATAATAAGATAAGGATTGAAGGATGAATTTATTCTATCACCTGTAATAATTGCCACAAGGAATGCATTGGAGAAACCTGAAGGATGTTAAATAAATGATTATATGAACACAAAAATGATCTTTTACAAAACAACACACTAAATGCATTAGTTGCTCATCGTAATGAAACAGATCATAATTTTGAATTTTAAAATACTTCTCTGATTAAAAGAGCGAGTAATTTACTACGACGTAAATGTTTATAAACTGATTTAATCGCTAGATTATCCACAGATAATTTAAGTGCACATCCTTACTGCATTTCGCCTTTTTGACAGATCTCAATTTATCACAATTTGGGATATTTAATAAGAAGAATGATGGAAACGTGAACTAAAGGGAAAAGAAGCTAAATAAAATCGTCTATATAACTAAAAATATTTAAATAAAACAAAATTAAATTCAAATTTAAAATTCACAACTCCCTCTTTCGTTGGTGCTTTTGAACACAGATATTTTCCCGATTCTCGAAATATATTGGGTCGGTGCATAAATTATCAGGCGCTTTTGTAGGCGAGTTATTTGATAATAAAAATTGCTATTTTGTTTACTTTTTTTAATAAAAATATTATTTTATTTTCAGGTTATAAAAATGTTATATAAGCTCGATACTGAATTATTATGTTTCTTTTTTCATAATAAATATTGTTGAAAAACGCCCGATAATTATGCACCAACCCAATACATCTCTTCTCAGTTTTGTATCCGAACGTAAACAAAACAATTTTTATGAATGTACTTTTCATTTATTAATCCGGCATGTATAACGACATATGAATATCCATATATATATATATATATATATATATATATATATATATATATATATATATATATATATATATATATATATATATATATATATATATATATATATATATATATTAATTTCAGTTATGTGTAAAACAAGTTCACAATCTCATAATAATCGGAACGTGACCGAGTGGTTAGAATTTAGAACGATTGATTTCTGAGACCCGGGTTCGAATCTCAACATGGTCAATGGGTCAGGAAGGTGACTTGTTGATGTTATCGATCTAGAGGAAGCCTGCTAGCCTTGTTCAGACTATTGATCACGGTAGATAACGCGATCTCTCGCAGAAATTATAACAAAGATCCGCTTAGCATAGTTGCAGCATAAAACCACAGGTTGAACAAACACAGATATGCCTGATCAGGCGTCTGCGATGGGGATTTGCTAGCAGCTCTAGTAAGCTGGCATCCTCGGATTCGAGTGACTGCGCTATTTACCTTAATCCTATAATAATTATTACATTTGGTGTATTAAATGTGTATTCAAATGTAAATAGAGATAATACTACGACTGACCTTTTTGTGTTAATCTTAATGTCTGTGCCATTACACAGTAGAAAGCCTACGACACAAAGCCTTTATATAAAAAGCGAAGACAAAAAAAAACATCTAATCGCAAAAGCAGTGTTTTGGTTTACAAATGTGAATGTCTAAGTCCAAAACCATTCACCCGAGGCGAAATTTAGGCAACCGTAAATAGGACACTTTATCTCGCTTTCTAATCTCGGTGCTGATTACTTGCCCGATCGCTTTTGGGAAAAGACCGGAAAATAAATGAACAGAAAGGAAACTAGAGAGACGGGAGAAAAGAAAGAAAGAAGACAAGAATTTACAAGTAGATGAGAGAGAGATTTTGCGCAATGGTTATGGAAGAGTTTACAAGTCTGAGTTTTGAAAGTCAGTATCGTTAAACAAGGTAATTGAAGAAAACAATGAAAAGGAACAACACTATTTACATTATTCGGACTATTGTCCTAATCATTGTCGTCATATTTATTACAACGTTTCGGCCGTTGTACGCTCTGGCCTTCTTCGGGTGGTTGGAATGTCGAACTAAACCCTTTATTTAGCTCACTGGGGTAGACTATTCTAGTTACGTGCCATGTTTAATGGGTGTCAGTTATCAGTTATCTCCTGTTAATTACCCTCTCCAAGTTCTCCACCGCCTTAACAATGTATTGAACTCACACTCTTTGGGTCCTGTCATTGGATCTAACTAACACCTTTATTCACTGTGCAGTGGAGAACTTTCAGAGGTAAATTAGCAGGAGATAACTGACATCCATTAAACATGGCACGTAGAACTAGATCAGTCTACCCCAGTAAGTGAAATAAAGGGTTCAGTTCAGTGGAAAAAGCCCGGAGCGTACAACGGCCGAAACGTTGTAATAAATATGGCGACAAAGATGAGAACAATAGTCCGAATAATGTAAATAGTGTACATAATACCTCATCTCAGAAATATAGACAGGTACAAAAATGAACAAGTCATTGTCTCTAAAAATACTGAATGTGCGGTTGTCAGCTAAAATGACAATTACGTGTTGGGGACGTCAAAATCAATCCCCTCAGAAATGTAATTATTTCGCTGGTGTAGTAACAAACGATGGAAAGTGTGATACAGTAATCCAAAGAGGAATAACAAAATATGTTTTCCAGAAACCGAACAAAGTAGATTTCTGCATTTCTATCTGATATCTAATCTTCAATATGGAAGTGAATATTGGACACATGAGAAACAGGCTTGAAGCGACAGAGATGTAAATTTATCGACTAATGCGAAGTAGAGTCCTACTACTTTAATCCAGCACCCTTGGGACTAGGCACGAAAGAAAATGCTGGATGACAAAAATCACCGCTAAAAAAAAAAAAACAACTATTTAAATATAGTATTGCCAGCTCACACCATGCTGTGTTACCAAAGGTAGAACACAGCTTAAATAGAAATAAAACAATGACGCTTCCAAACAAGTTTTTTATTGTTTCATGCGATACAAAAGATAAAAAATCACTTAAAACGAAATAATAATATACACTTACTATACCGAATGGGTGAATATGCAGCTATATATATATATATATATATATATATATATATATATATATATATATATATATCAGAAATGAACAAGACCGTGTCACGAAAACACTCTGCTGCTGTCGTCA
The DNA here is from genome assembly GCA_963932145.1 of Acanthosepion lycidas. Lineage (NCBI taxonomy): Eukaryota > Metazoa > Mollusca > Cephalopoda > Sepiida > Sepiidae > Acanthosepion > Acanthosepion lycidas. Next base: position 79,802,445 of record OZ010584.1, on the reverse strand, counting down.
ACTGTTGCGGAAAGTTATAAACAATATCGTATGTCCCCATCGTAGCCTCTCAACGAGCTAATGTTAGCTGATTAAAAAAAAAGTATCAGACTATGAGATTTGCCGGGCCACAGTGTCGCATTAAAGTTGTACTCTATTAAAAGTCATGGATTATATAGAGAAAATAAATTAGGCATAAAAAAACTATGTACCCTTCAATAAAATATCACAGTCCGTCTTATATAATCCGCCATCTCTAAATTATCTCCAACAAAAACTGTATGTAAATATATACTTGTCAGCTCATTCTACACACACACACACACACACATATATATATATATATATATATATATATTGTTGTTATCAAAGGTAGAACAAAGCTTAAAACAGGAAATAAAACACTCATTAATGCTACCAAAGTTTTTTATTGCCCCCTGCAACCCCTGCTATCTTGGGTGTCATTCTGAATGGGTATATATATATATATATATATATATATATATATATATATATATATATATATATATATATATATATATATATATACTAACAGGCTTCACCTCCTCGCTATCGATTCGAAAAGTAAGATATATTCACTACTTGAAATATTTGAAACAAAATTTTAAATGAGCATTTCATTCATAAATTGGCTTAAGGAAATTTTTACAAATAGATGCCAACTCGTTGAATACCAAGTAAAATGCTAATTTCAAACATTTTTCTGCACTATATAAGATGATATTCCTAAACAGAACTATTTTTGATATGAAAATCTTCATCTTCAAATAAAAGAACAGTAATGAAAGACAGTTAATTAATGAAATATACATTTTAAAATCAATATGCAAATTAGTTAAACCTGAAGAGAGATATCGCCTAAAAGTACATATAATACATAATACATATTTTGAGGCTGTGGTGTAGCAATTACTATATATATTAATGTTTTTTTATAAATTGTTCTCTGTTCTGCCACCCGGGAGATAAAAATAATTGTACGGAAAATAAGGATCTACGTACATAAAATCGTCTTTAAATTAAGTGACAGCAAAAAAAAAAAATGCTGCAGTGAATTAAACTTAAAAATTATTTCAATACTTAAAAGCAGCCATCAATTTTGAGTTCTTCTGCAGTTTATTGATGCCTATCGCATCTACTCCTCCCTATCTATTGTGATGATGACCAAACCAACAGTTCTCCACAGGAGCTAGTTTAAATGCTGTCCCATAGGGCGGCTTTTAAGCTAGTTAATAATAGAACGTGCAATTCAATTTTGGATAGAAAAGGAAATAAAATAACTTAAATAAAATTACTCCCCTTTAACCATGAAAGCAACGATAATGGCTAGTATAATATATTAATATATATTTTTAACCTTGCATAATCTGGCAACCCTAAATCTGAGCTCAACGAAAATCGTTCCCTGCGCCTAACTTTTCTAGGCCTTTTAAATGAGCTATGAATGATTGAAATCGGACCAGTGGGAGCAGAGGAATTGTTTGGACACAGACACACAAACAAACAAATACACTGTACTTTATATATAAGATATATGATGAGCAAGAGTGTATCATTAAAAACACTGCTGCTGCGGAAATTTGTAAACAACATGTGGATGTGCCGGATTAAAGAAGACGGGCTGTATAACACAGACAGTATTTTTAGCGGAATAGGAACTTAAACAAAACCATTAACAATCAGAAGTTATTTAAACACATGGTAAGGAAAGAAATCTTGCAAAAATTAACACACACGGTACATATTGACGGCAAGAGAAGCAAGGATAAACTACTTGAAAGGTTTGGGTGAATAAATGATAGAACAAGGACAGCACAGCGAGGAAAGGTAAAGAAACAAAAGTTCCAATGAGATGAGCAACAAAAGTATAAGAATGACTGGCCGCATCCTGAAAAGACATGACATATAAGAAAGAGAATGATGCGATTACAGATTTAGATGCAATAGGGCATCTTCCTTGTTGACAGGTGATTGCAGCCACTTGGAGCATTGTATTTGTATGTTCACTTTAAGAATCCTTTTTTGTTTGTTTGTTTTTGAATATTAATCCTTTCTTTCTTTCTTTCATTCATTCTTTTCCTTTCTTATGACTTCCTTCTTTTACTCTATCATTTTGTCCTTCTCTTTCCATTTCAACCTTCTCTCTCATTTATTTTTGTGCATTTGATACTTTTAACACATGCACACACACACATACATATACATAAACTACTACGACTACAAATAGTAGTACAGAAGCTAACATAACTACACTCTCACATGCGTGTGGAGAGATACACCGACAACAGACGCACATGTAGATCGATATACAAGGGAATAGTGATATTTCCTTATAATAATTTGTATTTTCTTTCTTTTATATTTCTTTATATTTCTTGATAAAATGTATATTTTCTTTCATTAATATTTTCTGACATAAACGTGCATTTTCCGTTCTTTCTTTAATATTTCCTCATATAAATGCGCGTTTTTTTTTTTTTTTTCATTTTTTCATATTTCCTTATATAAATGTGTATTTTCTTTCTGTCTTTCGTTTTTCAAATACTTCCTGATATAAATGTGCAATTTTTCTTTCTTATCGTTCATTCTCTCTTTCTTTCATATTTCTTGATATAAATGCGCATTTCATTCATTCTTTCTTTCTTTCTTTCTTTCTTTCTTTCTTTCTTTCCATTCTAATGACTTCCTTCTTTTACTTTCTCTGACCTAATCTTTCATTCATTTTTGTCCAGATGGTTTTTGTTACAATTCAAAACATAATTTCTTCTCCAACGATAAAATTGGTTCAATTTCAAAAATAAATGTGTAAAGACAACTTTCGAACGAAGAATTAAACATGAAAGAATGAATAAAGAGTTCCTCGTAATAAACCGACTTCTTTTCTCTCTAAGGAGACTCATATTAAAGTATTATCGATATTCTTAAGAAATTTCCAACAAGAATCCTTCACGAACTCCAACCTACTTTTAGAAATTCAGGGGGTTTCTGAACATTTATTGATCGTATTTTAACTCCTCCCAAAATTCATATCAAATGATGCTGAATATACTGCTGTCCTTTCAGCAGATACGAATATATATTCTATTCTCCACTCTGAGCATATAAGAATACACCCCCAACACACAACCAATCACCATATATATATATATATATATATATATATATATATATATATATATATATATATATATATAACCGCATGGGTAAATAAAGGTAGGTATACGAGAGAGCAATAGTATGCAAATAATACATATAAATACTCTATAGTCTGAGAAAAACAGCGCTCAATGTTAAGTAACAGATCTATTTCAAATGTATATTAAAAAATATACATACCTCACTTTAATTAATGTAAGATATTATGTATATTTCTTAATACATATTCAATACACACACAAATATAATATATATTATATATTTAATACGTACGCACACGTATAATATATATATATATATATGTAATATTATATATTTAGCACACACATTAATATATATATATAAATATATATATATAAAATTCTATTTTAGGATATTACATCAGAAGCATGTTAAAAATCGCAAAATAATGGCAATTATGTTTCAACGTAGCAAATGTGTCTACTCGGGTGTTGGTAAACTAAAATTATAATTGTTCACATTTTATCTTGATATATATATATATATATATATATATATATATATATATATATATATATATATATATATATATATATATATAAACAATTAATGGTTTTTAGCAAGATTATTTCTTGTTGCTATAAACATTATATGCCGTGGGTACACGAATCTGAGTTGAGATGTCATTTAGTTTAAACAGTTAAATTAATGTCAACCGACCTAGATTTCGAAAAGAATTACTGTCATGAGGTATATTTAAATAAAAGGGGTGTCAACTCAAAGGCATGCAACCTCTTAATATAACATTCAGAGTTATAAGAAATACACACACATATATATAGGTATGTGTAAGTGTGTGTGTATGTCCTTGCGTACTTTTGTGTGTGTGATAAAATTATAGTTTTATGATGTATTATATTTATGGGTAAAAGTGGTCAATATTAGAAAGAGTGCGTATGTAAATATAAAAATGGACACTGAGTTCAACACCAAGTGCTGACAATCAGTTTCACACTTGAACGTAATCTTCAGGCCATGTTTGTGAAGTTTACATCAAAGGATGAAACAGACACACACCACTTGGAGTTGACATCAGTGTCCACTTATATATATATATATATATATATATATATATATATATATATATATATATAAATATGCACCCATTTAATATAGCATTCAGAGTAATAAGAAATATATATATATATATATATATATATATAGATAGATAGATAGATAGATAGATAGATAGATAGATAGATAGATTTTGAACTTGCAAAATTTTTTAAGATGACGCTGGCTCAATGGCAAAACATGTCAAAATGAAGTTTTCCAAGTTTCTTACATATGTATTACCCCCACACACACTCATACACACACACACACACATACATACATACATACATACATACATACATACATACATATAGCTGGAATTTCCTTTCATGCCACAGCTGGAAAAAAATTGTCTCTAACGTCGGCTGGAGAAGCAACCATTGGAAAGTTAGCGATTATATTGGTCAATACGTTTATAAATTGTTACGGTGGAGTAATCGATAGCGGCTTGGATTGAGGATTCGGAGAGCCGAGTTCGAATTTCAGTCGAATCCATTACATTCAATTACGTGCTAATACCCTTGGGAAAGGAATAAATCCTCTCCTTCCTCCCCCAGCTATGAGTAAATAGCAGGACAGACCGGTTTCTTTAGCTTTGGATGGCAACTGGTCTACCGCGGGAAAATAATCTGCCTCGTCAGTCATGTATCAAAAGATGATCGCCTAAGCGTGTATCACGCATGACACATAACTGAATTGTATTTCCTGATATTACTTAATTGTTTGAAACAGGAACCAAGAAACGTCCGGATGATTTGATATCTATCTTAACTTTAGCAGAACTCTCCAAAGAAGAAAATAGTAAATAGACTGGAGGGGCAAATCTAGTTTGAAAACCGGTATTTGAATACTACTTCTTGAAATTTTGATATTTACTTGAAATGACATGCCGAATAATTGTCGGCTCCCAGAAAATCCAACTTTTGATGTTAAATATCTATAACCATAAAAATTGGTTGAGATAAATCAAGGAATATTTCTGCTTCCTGAAGGCAATTGGGCAAAACGGTCCTAACGATGTGTAAATGTCTGGTACATCTAGGAGTAAGAGGGAGAGTAAAAAGAGTCACGAAGTTTATTTGAGGGGCGTCATGATTGGTTAATTGTTTTGTTTGTTTAACGATATATCAAGCCATTTAATGCTGATATTTAATTTTCTTAGGGTCTTTGATAATTTTTCAAAAATCTATTGCTGGTAATATTTTTTTCCTATGAAAATATATTACTGGTATTTTTTACTATAAAAATGTATTTTATATATTCATAAAATTTTTACGCCAGTTTGAGGATTTATAGTTGTCCACAGCTGGGACTCTAACAAGTGCTATTACCCCGGGTCAGGGTGCACCTGGAAACAACAATAATTAAAAGGAGGTTTCACCCCCTTCACCCCCCCCCAATTAGAGGTTTTGCTGCTAGATGCTGCGTCATGATTGGGCAGGCCATGAAATGACATGGCTCATAAAAGAAAAGGTTTTCTTTGTCTCAGAATCAAATTTAAAAGAATACGCATGATGAATTTCTCTACGGAGTCGCGAAATGTTAAAAAAATTTTTTGAAATAAACCCCATAATACATGTCATGCTCCACTCACAGTATTGAATCCCCATCATTCCCTACGTATTCTTTTGGTAAGAAGGGCGTTCCACTCTGAAAGTTTATTCTCAAAAACAACAACTTTGCGAAACAAACTCCCTCGTGGGTGCTTCCCCAAACACTGCAATCTCAATCTCCTCAAATCTACGGTCAATTGTTATTTATCCTCTAGATCAAGAGTGGGCAAACTACGGATCGCGGGCCACATACGGC
>OZ010584.1:79686403-79793903 GCA_963932145.1 Acanthosepion lycidas | reverse complement strand
CTTGAAAAATATTGCGTCATCCGTGATTGCATCATATTTTTATCACTCCCGGACACTATTGTCTCGACTATCGATTAGTTGTCCTACGAACATTGTCTGGGATGGACGTTACTCCAAGGAAGCGTACGAAAATTTAACGATACAGGAACACACTGGCAAGCTTTACCAGTGAGCCAATCAAAGTACTATAGACTGACCCGGAAAGTATCCTGATTTAAATCCAATCGAGAATCCGTGGTCAATCTGCAAGGAACGACTTCGTGGAATGGACATACGAACAACTAACAAGTGCACTGGGTCCTGTTTCACTGGAAAATAGGAAAAAATAAACAATAAAATTAATTTACATAAGGGTGTATATAGTGTTTAAAACTTGCTATATTTATAGATGAAGACTGTTCATTAGAGGAGATGTGGTGTTTATAGATGCTGCCAGTATGGAGATCTGGTTTAAGGATTGCGTTGCGGCGAGAGGCTGACAGTCGGCATAAATGTAGCATGTTATGCCCAGGAACACCTACACACGTCTCTGTGTGCACGAAGGTCAATCTATACGTCGAAGAAATTCCGCTGTGAATTTTCCGTTTATGTGAGTTCATCTTCATGAATGGGGATTATATTTAAAAAGAAATATTTCTTCTCAAAATTCTTTATTCTTAAGTGTCACGTAGAACTAGTAGTTAGGATTCGCCATTAAAATTGGATTGGGAAAATGGACATTTTTTTAGTGCTGACCCGGCATTTCATCTTCAGTCATTTTACCAACGCTATAATGTCGCTTCTCTTTACTTTTTCTGTAAATACTTTCATGATAATTGTTCTGATGAGCTTTCCGCTTTGGTACCTAGACTTTATGAATTTAAGTCGCGTCATTTTACAGTTGAAATTGCTGGATGTAACCGTAAGTTCTATGCTAACAGTTTCTTCATTCGCACTTCACTCTTGTGGACCTCTCTTCCGGCTTCTTGCTTTCAAGTCAAATTTGAGCTTTAAAAATGTAAATGCAATGTCAAATCTTATATTCTGTTTTTTTTGTTTGTTTGTTTTGTTTTTATTATTATTATTATTATTATTATTATTATTTTGAATATAATTCCACAGACTTTGACATAAAAAGATTTTGATGAACTCTTCAATCTGGTTTACATTAAAGAATGTTTTCTCCAAAAAAGCAAAAATCGCAGTAATCGAAAAATTAAAAATCGTTTAGTGCATCATGAGGTGAATATGGCTGGTTTGGACAGAACAGACCAAACAAGTTCCAAAGGTTTTCCTGTATTGTTCTTGCCCTCTTGCTGGATACGCTCTTGCGTCGTCATAGAGAATCATATTTTTTGTCTTTAAACTATCGTGTACAGTGTCACTATCATGCAAAATCTAAGGCATGTTAATGTCCTCCAAATTTATTCTTAAGTGCCACGTACAATTTCTAGTTAGGATTCGTCATTACAACTGGATTGTAAATATATATATATATATATATATATATATATACAAGTGTATGATTGGTGTATACGGAATAAATTCCAATGACCAACAATTACTATTCTTAAAGGAGTGCTCAATACAGAGTTCTACAATCTACATTCAACATCATCACTTGATAAGACACCAAAGGTGTTGAAACAAAATGGCTATTTTTGTAGTGCTTTTATAACATAATTATGTCATAATTTTTAAATAAATAATTATATATATATATATATATATATATATATATATATATATATATATATATATGCTTCACACCACGTACGATTTTATTTTCAAGTCTATTTTCACTGCTGTTTGGACTGTCATAGACAGACGGTGGAGTAATGGATAGCGGCTTGGATTGAGGAATCGCAGAACCGAGTTCGAATTCCAGTCGAATCTATTACATTCACTTACGTGTCAATACCCCCTGGGAAACTTCTGAATCCTCTTCTTCTCCCTCCAGCTATGGGTAAATAGCAGGACAGACTGCATTCTATAATCTTGTATGGCAGCTGGTCTAAGGGAAGGACAACTCCGAATTCAAAACCTGCGGAGGGTTGTTTGAGGACCTTGTGGCACGTAGTGCACCAGGTCTCTGTATTCGGCCCTTCAGAAAGTGTGGATGGTCCTGCACGAAACCTTCACCACTATAATCAAATCTCTTGTGCCGTTGTCGGGCTGTCGGTTTCCTAGGAACTGATCTGCTTGACCCACATACGTCGAATTCGACGGGAGAGTCGACTATATATATATATATGTGTGTGTGTGTGTGTGTGTGTTCGTCTGAGCTCGCACTAAGCGATTACCTTTTGCGATCACTGCAAAACGCTTTGATAGGAGAATACTTTCTCTAAAGAAAACCATATTGAAGCGTTCGTCGAAAACGATTTCCCATCGAAACATGCGGAACCTCATTCAAAAGATTATCGGAGAGCTGCCTGATATGTGGCGACAAGTCATTGCAAACAATGACGAATATAGAACTGAATAAAATTGTACTTTATTTTTTAAAGAATAAACTCGATAAGCTTAAAGAGAAATTATTTATAACTATATATTTCTGATCGCTTCATCATTCTTTTCGTATTGATCTTTATAGCAATATCAGTCTCGCATTTCCTATTACTCTATATAATTTTATCCATCATCTTCTATTATTGTCGTTTATCGGAACGTGTGTGTGTCATACTTACGTTATGCATATATATTTTAGAAACGCTGTTATATATTGGTCCAGTTTCGTTAGTATTTGGCAACATTTTTGGTTTTACTTCGATCTTTAAATCTTAGTGTCCTCAAAAGGAATCAAACCTGTATCCTATACGGAACCGTCATTAAGCCTAGCGTAAGACGATCGTTTAGCCACAAAGAACTTCCGTTTTAGCAAAGCTGAAAATTACTGCTTATAAACACACACATTCGCCGATTTTTTCTCGGTCTTTCATATCTGCTCTGAAATTGTAGCTTAACGTAAACAATGACAACAAATTATATGAAATGGATTAAATCTGAGAAATATTTTAATATATTTTCTGTTTAAATGGATACACTTATTTGAGTAATGGATACACTTATAGATACACTTTTTATGGATACACTTATTTGAGTAATGGATACACTTATGGATACATTTTTTATGGATACACTTATTTGAGTAATGGATACACTTATGGATACACTTTTTATAGATACAATTATTTGAGTAAATGATCTGTTTTTTTTTAATTAAACAGTATTAATTACATTTACAAGCCTAAATGTTCAAGAAATTTAAAACCAGTTATTCGAACTTCGCTGAACCGGAATTTCTCCGTGGCTGAACGGTCAAAGCACGTCAGGCTATATGACGGTTCCGTATAGGATACAGGTTCGATTCCTGTCGGAGGGTTCACATTTTCTACGAATTTGTTTTTAAATATTTGTCGGGTTTAATCCCTTTCATATATATCTTAGGTAGCTAAAGTCATCTGTTCTAGTTAGCTGGATCGTATAATTGCCTTTGTTAACTTAAACTCAGAAGCTGTAAATACTTATTCCATTATGGATCACTTGACATTTGAAACAGCTCTTTTATAATCTAATCATCTGCTCTCCCTTAGGTGCCTATTTACGATGTTCCGTTCCATTCAAAATACTGAAATGTTTTGCTGACCCTAAACACACTGGGAACAAATAGCTTGAGAATGAGTCCAATGACGATACAAAATAAAAAAAAAAAGGAGAAGGATGTATTTAAGCACCGTGTATATTTAAACTGTACGGCGAGTCGATACTAATGGAATATCAAGCAGGATTTTTAATGGCGTACATGTTAATGTAATAATACTGTGGAATGACAGGCTTAGAAAGGAAACCTGTAAGAACCCAATTTTCAAAGGAAGTAGAAAAGAAAGGAGAATTAATCTTAAGAAGACAGAATGTGTTTTTTCAGCAAAATTTATCCATAGATGAGACGCTAACAGGATCTACCGCCTCGAGTCTGGGTGAGCCTGGGGACAAAAACAGCTAAAACCTCCAATCTCCCGATTACGGGGTGTAGTTTATCGACATATTCAGCTCTATAAAACAAAAGAAGTAACCTACTTAATCAGTTTGTGTGAATGTGTGGTAGCACAAGCACGGAAAGGGATGGTAAAGAATCAAAAGTTACTTTCTCTTCTTCTATAGGCCGTGTCTGTTCAGGACGTGGGCGATCATGGCTCTCCATAACTTCCTGTCCTTTGTATTCTCTTTGTAAATTTTGTCTTTTTGCCTTATTTCTTTCTAATCTTTGTTATGTGAACTATTTGCACGAGTTTCTTCTTCTTCTTCTTCTTCTATGTGCCGTGTCCCTTCAGGACGTTGTCGATCTTGGTTTTCTACAATTTACTGTCCTTTGTGGCTTTTAGTAATTTTTGCTTTACCCTTTTTTTATCTCCCAATCCCTTTTATGATAACCATTTATAAGATTCTTCTTTTTCTTCTATATGTCGTGATCCTTCAGGACTTTGGGAATCATGACTCTCCAAATTATTCTGTCCTTTGTAGCCCTTAGTAAAGATGGTATTTTATCTATCTCTCTTAATCCCTCTTCTGACAACCATTAAGACGCCCCCGTTAGATAGGTTAAGCGCAGATTTCCCATCTGTCCCTCTTGCCTTAAATATGTCATATGAGTGTTAAATTTTCTAAGCCCTCTTTCCCTATTATGTGTCCTAGAGATTTCATTTGTCTCATTCTGATATTAAGTATTTGTCCTTTTTGTTTCCGTTTTCTCTAGAACTTAGCCGTTGCTCACATGTTCGACCAATGATATTCTCAGTACCCTACTGCATTTCTTTTGCTTCAAGTTTCTTTGTTATCTGTGAGGATATTGTCCTGCATTCACTGCCATTTAGGAGGACGGATATTACGTAACAGTTCCGTATTCTTTTATTTGAGTCTAACGAAGTATTCCTGTTTCTTAATACTTTGCTCAACTTTCGGAAGGCATCTTTTGCTATCCCAATCCACTTTATGGTTTGTTATTGTAGTTTCCGTCCTTTGTCAAGAACACTTCTTAGATATTTAAATTTTTCTACTTAGGCAAACAAAATGATGGAATTTGTAGAGAACTATGATCGCTTTGGCTTACGGCCACATCACGTTGAAACACCGGTTCCTGTACGATCACCGATCTTCGAGCCTAATCAGTAGCTAGATGGGTAACAGCTTGGGAATATCAGATGCTTTAAAGTTGAATGTCCGGCTGGTGTAATGGATAATGTCTCAGAATTTTTAATCAGAGAGCTAAGTTCCAATTCCAGTTGGGTTTTTTATATTGACTTATGTGCAAATATCTTGGGACTTGTATCGCAAAAACCATTAATATCTCCAAGATAAATAATAAAATTGCGTACAAAATATTTAGATTTCGACATTAAATAACCCATAGAGGTTGATATGTCGCAAAGCCAACTAACCAACCAACTATCTAGCCAACCAATATGATCGCCTATATCCAGCAGGGTTTGCCGCTTAAGAAAGAAAGAAGACTGCATAATACCTACTAATATTTCACTGTGTACATTACAGAACACCAAATATTCAAATGCTATTGATTTTCTCATGATTAACCGGTATATTCAATATTATTTAATAATAACATGTAGTTTACGATTATATCGCATTGAAACACCGGTTCTCGTACGATCACTGTAGTTAAGCAACGTCGAGCCTGTTCAGTACTTAGATGGCTGACCGCTTGAGAATACCGGGTGCTTTTAAGCTTGGATGTACGGTTGGTCTAATGGATAACGGCTCAGAATTGGAAATCGGAGAGCCAAGTTCCAATTCCTATTGTGTTAATTATATTCACTTAGACGCAAATACCGTTGGTTAAGGTATGAATTCAACATTTCCCTCCCCAGCTATGGGTTAATTAGTTGCACTTAGTAGAACTTGGCTAAGTAAATATCATTAATATCTCCAACAAATTCTTACAAATTAAAAATGTTTTCTGGCTTTAAATAATCTGGAAAAGGTTAATCAACCATAAAAGACAAATTTATAGATCAATCGATGATAATACATGATCTTCTTAATTTTACTTTTTTTAACGTCACTATTGATTTTTATTTAATAGGACACCTTTGTTGGTCGTACTTAGATTACGGGAATTTTTACGGAAATTAGATTACGGAAAATTTTGTGGCCTGTTGGTCAAGCTTAGATTACGGAAACTGCATCCATTCCAGAGAATATCACATTCTGGGTGGATGCATGTAGACTTCAGTATAAGCCTGGACAATATTTATCTATACAATAACGTATTTACTTTATATACCTATAGACTCAAGTCTAATTTCAACCAACGTTTACTAATAGATTCAAGTATGAACGCAAAAAGTGTATATTCATAGAATCAAGTACAGATGTGATTAATATTTAGAGATCGGAATATAAAACCGTCTAATATTTACCTACAAGCTCATGTATGAACGCGGTCAATGTTTATTTAACCGTTCTTTTGTCAAAATATTCAAGATCAAAATCGACCAATATTTACATATAGCCTCAAGAACAGATGCGTCAAATTTATTCATCTATAAACACAGCCAATATCTACCTATAGGTACGGGTATAAAACCGAAATATATTTACCTATAGATTAAAGTATTAACGAGACCATTGTTTAACTATTGATTCAAGTATAAAGTCAACTTATGTTCACATGCAAATTCAAGTACAAAACCGCCCAATATTCACCTATAGACTCAAGTATAAAGGCAACCAATACTCACCTATAGATACACGTATAAAACGAGCAATATTTAACTATACACTCAAGTATATACCTTACCAATATGTACGTAAAAATTTAAGATAGAGCCCAGTTTCAGTTGAAATATAAACGTGGACACTGTTTATTCATAGCTACAAACATACACTTGATGCTTATTTGCCAAAATATTCAAGTACAAAACCGACCTATGTTTACCTATAGCCTCATGTTCAAATTCGACCAATGTTTTCAATTGTCTCAAGTATAAATTCAAACAATTATGAGCTCAAGTGTAACTTAAATAAATCTTGGATATGTCATAAACTCCAGCGACGCAACCAAACTCAGCCTTCTGTTCATTAAGGCACTTGCAGGAATAGATAGTGAAAATCATTGAACAATGCCTCAATTCAATGCTAAAGCAGAAGACAGTATTAATCTATCATTCTCGCTCGATTAATCTCTCTCCCTCTACCCAGAATTCGACTGTCCGTGCGAATTTTCTTCTGAACCAAGATTAGTTTTGTTGCAATTGTTGCATTTGGCGGTGTACACAAGCACCCGACCCAGACCAATGGTCATTCTGATGCAAATCTGACAAGTCATTTCCATTATTCGGGTGATTTGTCTTGAATATATAAAAGAGAGGGACGGGTCATAAATACCGATTTACGTGTATTGACTTGAACTCAACATAACAAGTTTTAGACAAACCGCACCACGTCCATTATTTTCTGCGTTTTATACATTTCGTGTTTTTTTTAAGAAAAAAAAAAAAAAAGATTCACCTTTATCGGACCCGAATGTCTGTATTAAACGTCCTCTTTGAAGTATACACCCACACATATACAGGGTGCGATGGATAAATTGTCGTCGAAATGAAACTAATACTGACGTCTCATTTTAGCAGATATATTTACCAAAATTACACGCATAAATATTTATAAAAAATATCTTGAAATAAGTATTTATATAAATATAAATAACTTGAAATACTAAAGCGTAAATTTATTTAATAAAATCGCCATTGGCTTCAATCACAGCTTCCAGACGATTTCGGAATCTCCTGCAACTCTTCTGGATGGTCTTCTTGTTTAAGTTGGTGAATGCTACGATAATCCTTGCCTACAGTTCATCTTTGGTGTTGCAAGGAGTTTTATTTGTCTCTCGCTCAACTGAGCCCCACCCATAACAATCAAGGGGAGTCTGGGCAGTTAGGTGACCAGATTTAAGTGTGATGTGTTCGCAGAAATTGTCTGACAGCCATGACTGGGTTTCCGTTCTTGTGTGGCATGGTGCAGAGGCCTGTTGTCAGACATAGGGTCTTCCAGCAGCCACCATCTTAGGACAAGGCAGTACTACTTCCTCAAGGCACTTCATGTAGGCTTCCGGCCCTCACCAACAAATTCGAGATTTCTTATCTTGTCAGAACGATGAGTGAGTTTTCCAAGCTGCCTCGCCTTCCTAGTCGCCATTAGACTCATCCAAGCAGTACAGAATACCGTTTTCAAATTTTTGGCGGAGTGAATTGCGTCATAGTGTTTTTTTTTTGTCACAGATGGTGCCCAACTGACCCTACTACATTCTGCAATCGACAAAATCAAAAACAAACAACGCGTATGCGTGAAATTAAAAAAAAATACATAAAATGACGACAATTTGCCCATCGTGACCTGTACATACAGAGGTTGCGTGTGTGGAGCGTGGTGGTTATCGTCCCAGAAAGAAGATTCGATGTGTTGTGTTCAAATTCCTATCTAGTCGTTTGCGTTCGTTTTTGTGCAATTAACGTTGAGAAAGGTATGAATCCATCTCTTCGTTTCCCAAATATGGGTTAAATAGCAATTTGGTCGGTAATCACTCTCGGAGACGGACAACTCTGAATTCAAAAATCTTTCGACAAGGGCCTGGTAAATCGATCTCTATAAATATTACGGAAACAACAGTAGCAACACACAAGGTGGTAAGTCTATGACACTTTTCTCCACAGAAGCGTCTAATGCTAATAAGGGGCGGAGGAGGGGCGTACGTACATAGATATTCATGTATACGTATACATAGATATAGAAATACAGATGATTTTTTAAAGCATTTCACCCCAGGCAAGGCGGGAGTGCCATTAGCAAGATTTATTGCACAGAGGGTAAAGAACAAGAATAAAGAAGCGACTTTGGGGAGAGAATAAAGAGAAGGACGGGGAACAAGATCAAGTTATAAGAAGATGTCGATTGACATTATACTTGATTATTTGAAGATTATAGTTATCAGGGACGCAAGCAAGAGGGAGATAATTCCACTGGCGGGAAGTGCGAGAGAAGAAGATGTTTAAGTAGAAAGAGACGGTTACATTTAACCGCTTCGATAGTGAAAGAGTGGGACCGTGATCCAACCTAGTATCTCGCTTAAATTCATACAGTCAGGGAACCAGAGAGAGACATGAAAATAGTTATAGAAGAGACAGAGGGAAGCCACAGCACATCTGTGAGAAAGTGACTGTAGTATGTCTTTTAGCCTCCAGATTAAATATGATTAGGTATGTGAAACTGATTTAGCCAAGAGTATATAAGCGACAAAATGATACAGTTTGTCAAAAAATGAGACTATCTATGAGTAAAATGAAAAGCAAGCAATAAGTTCAAAGGACAAACAATGGCTGTGAGTAGAATTAGGAATAACATGAATCTAAGATGGTTGTTGGCTTATTAAAAGTAGTATTATCATAACTGACAAGCATTTACAGTCATGGGACTTTGAAGCTGGCAAACGATTTGCACAAGATTTATTGCACAGACACCGGATCTATACCATTCATCATTGAGAAGTTGCGCATCCTGTAATCGTTGGTTATGGATTTCCAAGTGGCTTGCCAGTTCAGATTCACTGGAACACGACTTTCAGCAGGTGTTGTTCAGCTAAAATCAGTGTTAGTAATGACAAGCTTTTTAATGACAGCCGGGTCTAGGCGATTTCATTTAATTTCTTTTTCTTTTTCTTTATACTTTTATCACAATTGTTATTAGGTATCCCACATCATGATAATAGCAGATCTACCAAGAAAGCCGAAATGTAACCAAACCCTTGACTCAAATTTCATACATACATACACACACACACACACGCATATATATATATATATATATATATATATAAATGAAAATTGAAGTCAACACTCAGAGGCGACAATTTTAAATTTAAATACGCTCCATCTCTGATATTGAGCACTTTATCCCATAAATATAGCATACCTTAAAATTATATATATATATATACATATATATATATATATATATATATATATATATATATATATATATATATATATATATATATATTACTTTTCTTCTGTATATAAAAGTGCTGAAATTTTATTTACATTTGCGCTTGATAAATAAAAACAATATTAAAAAATATTGTACACACACACACACATATATATATATATATATATATAATTTCTTAATTTTGTTTTTATTTTTACCATGGTCATAAGGAAGAGATTCACTTGTTATGTTTAATATGAATTTTAATTCTACAATTCAGAAAAAATTAAGTGTAAACAACAAAATTCCATAGGTCTTTGTAATTTAAAAATGGCTTAAATATTGTCGACATTTTTGACGGCGTTGTTAAGCTAAGATAAGTAAGTATTAGGTTGGTGCAAAAATAATGTCGTTTTTTGACGTATTTTTAACGTCAAAAAACGACATTATTTTTGCACCAACCTAATATAATTGTATTATATAAATACCTATTCATTTGTATTCTGGTGTATTGGTTTTCTCTCCTGCTAAAGAAAACAGAGATAAACAGATGAGTGTTATACGAACAGAACACAAAATGAACTCTTCTCTGTCTATTCGGTATAGGTAAGCTATTAGCTATGGCTAATATCACTACTACAGCTGCGGCAGTTTTTTTTTTGTTTTTTTTTTTTTGCTTCTGCTAATAATGATGATAATGAGCCTGGATTTGGTGAGCCATTTGAATCTCATCGTCCCAGCAAAGTTTACTTTTTTATTCTCCAAAAATAAAAATCGAAACTTATACTTTATATCAGAAAGAGACAGTTGGCATTTTTTAAACACATAATAAGAAAAGAGCTCTTGGAGAATTTGTGGTCCACAGGGTATTTTATATTTTAGGATTTATAACTATTTTATCAGAGATCTGGTATGGCTGTGTAAACTTCGGAACAATTTCCCGCCTAGTATATTAGAAAAAAAAATTTTGTCTTTCAGGAAGATTCGATATTATCAACACTGTTCCGAATAATGACAACAGTTTTCTAGGAAAATAAACAAAAAAAAACTTGCTTGGAATTCTATGGATAGAACATGCGAGAAGCGAGGAAGTTTTTAAAGAAAACAGAAACTACAAGTATATTTATACTTACAAATCAGCAAGAGACGGTTAAGATTTCGGAGACACACCTTAGAGGGGTTAAAGAATTTAAAACACACACAAGGCATATCGAAGACAAAATAAGTCCGGAGAAACTGCGAATAACCTACTTGTGTAAATGGAAGAATGTTAGAAAAAATAGAGTAGTTAAAAGATACTTAAAGCACCAAAACTGTTTCGAGTTGATTTCTCTTCCGACCCAGTCATGTTGATTTCTTTTCTATTTTTTTTTTTTTTTCCTTTTTGATGCAAATTTTTGCATTTGCTGCATTGATTGTCTCATCTATACAAAGTATAATTAATAGTTTTAAGCTGTGAAAAGTTCACGGTTTTCCGATTTGAAATTTCTAATGAATCTCATTAATTCTTCAGTTAATGATCGAATAAAACTGATGGCGTGTTCTACGACAAAAAAATACCCGTAGAGATTCCCATTTAGCATCGTTAAATATTTGAGCTTAACAATCTTTAGTAAAATATTGCAATAACAATCATACACATGAATGTTGAATCACTGAAAATTTGGGCACCCCACGTGGTGCAATGGTTAGCAAGCTTGTCTCGTTAAATCAATTACGACTGAATACTGAGTTTGTTTCTCACTTGGTGCTCATACTTTTGACCTTGTGCCACATCTAAGCTACACTTAGAAAATCACCATAAATATAAATGCTTGTTCTTATTTTAAGAAGTAAGGATGTGCAAATGAAAATGTTTAAAATTGTCAATTTTTTTCCATTTCAATGAAATAGATATTAATTAAACCAAGTAGCGTCTTTGATATTTCCTTTGTCTTCCCAGGCACTCAAAAATCATTATTTATAAGATATTAACAGGAGACATTAAACGCTTCTATCTTTCCTTCTTTCTTTTTTTCACTGAAACCAAGTAGCGTCTTTGATATTTCCTTTGTCTTCTCAGGCAATCAAAATTCATTATTTATGAGATATTAGCAGGAGACATTAAACGCTTCTATCTTTCCTTCTTTCTTTTTTTTCACTGAAACCAAGTAGCGTCTTTGATATTTCCTTTGTCTTCTCAGGCAATCAAAATTCATTATTTATGAGATATTAGCAGGAGACATTAAACGCTTCTCTCTTTCCTTCTTTCTTTTTTTTCACTAAACCAAGTAGCGTCTTTGATATTTCCTTTGTCTTCTCAGGCAATCAAAATTTATTATTTATGAGATATTAACAGGAGCCATTAAACGCTTCTATCTTTCCTTCTTTCTTTTTTTCCACTGAAACCAAGTAGCGTCTCTGATATGTCTTTTGTCATTCCACGCAATGAAAACTAAATAGTTCATTATTTACGAGGTATCGGCAGGGCGTAATCGTCGTGCGTACTAAGTAACTAACGAAGCAAGTGACAAGCACAATTCTATTATGATTATTATTAGGTGACACTTTATTTAGGAATTTTTAATTATGTCAGTCGCATGAGAAACAGTGAGGAGTCTTAAGTTTAGTTCTTTTTTTTTTCTTTCTGTTACGCAATATGACGTCTATTAGGCTCCTTGCATCATTGTCAAACGTGTAAATTAACAGAATGCAGTTAGCTTATGCATCATTGTGGTTGTATTGTTATGTCTAACAAAGCAAGCCACGGAAATTGTTTCCATGTCTCCTTCTGGATGAATCCGAAAAATAATTTCCCGCATTCATTTCGTTAAAAAATGAAGGAGAATTGATATTTCAGAAGCGGCGAACGTCATGATTTCGAAACAATAAAAATGCATAAAATCAGTTTGAAAAGATTTATGAATAAGGAATACAGATTTTTATTAGCACCGACATGTAATCACTGAAAACTGACGTGTCAATTACTAAGCTTAAAGGATTAAGAACAGTTGGAACAGCGAGGGAGTTTTTTGTCGTTATTCAAAGCTGTGGAGTGTCTGTCTATCGAGAAAATCGGTAACAGAAAACCATACGTTTCCCTAGGTAACAGAAAACCTTAAACAGAAAATCAGTTACAGAAAACGTTACTTTTCCTTAGGCTCGAATAATACATCAATTCTTCACTCATGAGACAAACGAGAAAATATTAGTCTGACACAGTGGAGGCAAACAGAAGGTAATTTTGCCTGTTCCTTTACACGTTCATTCCGTAAGGTATGGATCTCTCTCCCCTCCAAGAGTTAAAGATTAAATAACAGGAAAGCTTGGCCTCCCAGTGGTTTCATTGGTAGCCAGTCTAGGAGAATGAAAATTCTGAATTCAAGTCGGCTGGACGTATGGGAAGTACAAGAAATGGATTCCATTCGTTGATGTTTTATTTGGGCAATTCTGCTGCAAGTTATCCTCCACCTGCTGTCGTGTACCCCAACTTTTCCTCCAGATCCCGGAGGGCATATCGAGAAGGTGGATCTGGATTTGGATCAAGCTCTTATTCAGCAGAAAAAATAAACACACACAAACATAAACACACACGCGCGTTGCCGTTCCTTGAAAGAAATCCTCGTCTTCGCCGTCAATCCTTGGGTTGAGTAAAGCTGTGTTCGTTCATCGCACTTTTTTAAATTGAATTTACCCCAAGCAAGGCAGTAAAGCCACTAAGACACAAGGGGTTACTGGGTGTGAAAGAATTAGAAAACAGAAAACATTATGAATGAGCAAAAACAATAGAAGAGTAATCAGGAAGACAATAGATAATGATTGACATTGCACATTATTTACATTATTCGGACTATTGTCCTCATCCTTGTCGCCATATTTATTACAACGTTTCGGCCGTTGTACGCTCGGGCCTTCTTCAGGTGGTTGGAATGTCGAACTGAACTCTTTATTTCGCTCACTGGGGTAAACTGTTCTAGTTCCACGCGCCATGTTTGATGGATGTCAGTTATCAGTTATCTCCTGTTAATTTCCCTCTGAAAGTTCTCCACTGCCTTAACCGGATATTGAACTCACACTCTTTGGGTCCTGTCATTGGATCTAACCAACGCCTTTATCCACTGTGCCATGTGTCCTCGAGGACACATGGCACAGTAAAGAAGGCCGGAGCGTACAACGGCCGAAACGTTGTAATAAATATGGCGTCAAGAATGAGGACAATGGTCCGAATAATGTAAATAATGTACATAATACCTCATCTCAGAAATATAGACAGATATTGATTGACATTGCATTTAAATTTTAAACTTGTCTGAAAAGCAAGAAACTGGAAGAGAATTTCATAAGCCGTAAGTGTGAGAAAAGAAACTGTTACCATAGAACTTACGGATTCATCTAGCCAGCTCAGCTGTAAATTGATGAGACCTTATTGCCAATCTAGTACTGAACTTAAATCCATAAGCTCTAGGCACCGTAGCGAGAAGTTCATCATTACAATTACTATGAAATTATTCATAGAAAAGGCGCAGAGAAACAACTTAACGGCGGTGGGAAAGTGACTGAAGCCGAGAAGCCAGCTCAGCACCAATAATATTGCTGATTCTACTTTGTATTTTATCAAGAATCTCTATTCTAAGCATAGACGAATGGATTCATGTCATTAAGATCGGCCTGTCTCAGAATGATTTTCTTAATCTCTGTGTATGAATCTTTAACAAAATCGTGAAAAATCTTGGGCAACCACTACTGGGGCACATAAGTGATTATAATCCTGCTAGAACAACCGTGTTCAGCAATGTTATATAAGCGGCTGAATAGATTTTAAAACCCTGATAAAAGAAGTGTGTTCACAACTTCCATATAGACGACATGTTCTTGTTATGCATTGCTGTGGCTACCTGCATGGGGTCTGGGCAGAGCCACCTGTTGTTCCTCCTGGCAAAATAAAGTACAGATATTTAATTATCTGTGAAGTCATATAAAAGACGATGTGAAATGTGAGACATAAAATCGAAACACACATGAGAATAGAGAAAAATACCTCCTCAAAAATAAGCACAGTATTAAGAAACAGAGAAAAACCGTTAGAAATCAAAATAAGTGGGCTTAACATTAATTCTCTTATATTATTAGATCATTTCACTGCATGCAAGGCGATAATGTCAATAAGACGCAAGGTGTTACTGGAATTGGAAGAGAATATTAACACTTTAGCGAGGATAAAGGACAATAAAATAATAGGTTTCTGGAAGACAGAAAATGGCGGTTGACGTTACATTTAAATATTTGATGATGTAGGTGACAAGGAAGCAAGAAAACGAAAGAGATTTCCACAGAAGTGCAAGAAAATCAATTATTAGAATAGAACTTACGGTTACATCGAGCTATTTCGACGATAAAACGATGAGATTTAGTTGCTAATCTAGTAGCACGCTTAAATTTGTACGATCCTAGGTACCAAGGAGAAAGGGCTCATTAGAACAACTGCCATGAAAATATTCATAGAAAAGACAGAGGGAGAGCTACGTCACGGCGGTGGGAAAATCTCGAGATGCCAGGCCAGGAGGAATAATATTACAAACCCTTTTTTTGATCTTGTCGAGAATCTCAATATATATAGCCGAACCACAAGACCAAGTATGGCAGAAATATTCAATAAACGGGTGAATATTTACAGTGTACCAATTTTCTTAGCAGCTGACTTAGCTACACTATACAGTAGTAGATGCTGGACATTTTCCTCACAGACGGAGAGGAAAACTGTGCTAAAAACAGTGTGTCCTGTTTGGGCTTCAAGTTCCTTCTAAAGTTTTGTCATTCACTTTCACACCCAGTTCCTTCTAAAGTTTTGTCATTCACTTTCACACCCAGTTGCTTCTAAAGATTTGTCATTCACTTTCACACCCAGTTCCTTCTATAGTTTTGTCATTCACTTTCACATCCAGTTAACCTCTGCGTCTTAGTGGCATCATCGCCTTTCTTGGGGTGAAATTATTTTTAAAAAACGACATGTGGTTCTACAGAATAACACTGACACGGGCCAAGTGATCGAGAAAATTCCATTGGAAATTGGAATGTAAAACATAATTTTGCTTAAGATCCGAAAGAAACAGTTGACATTTCTAGACCACATGACGTGCTTAGAGAATCTGACACTTACAAAACCTATTGAAAGAAAAGAGTAGCAGCGAGTAACATACTTGAGGTGATTTTGTAAACGAATAACAGAACAGAGAGTGGGTGAGATAGTAAGGAGCCAGAAATTGCTTGATGGTACAAGGGATATGAATTCGTGGAGAGGCATGATCACCCACGTCGTGCAGGTGGCACGACATCTATAAAAGAAGAAGCTATTTCTAGTCGCCGGAATTCGAAATCTGCCTGAACTTCACTCATTCGATTTCTCGTTGGATTTGGGATTATTACCTATTATCTGGATTAAAAATTATTGTCAATGGCCACGATGGTTTTATGAAAAAGAGATTGGACGCATAAGCATTTCAGTAAATAAATCCCCCATAAATATCTTAAAATTTTACCAGTAATAATAAAACAATAACTGTCATACATTTTTTCGATCCTAGGC
This sequence comes from Acanthosepion lycidas, assembly GCA_963932145.1. Taxonomy (NCBI): domain Eukaryota; kingdom Metazoa; phylum Mollusca; class Cephalopoda; order Sepiida; family Sepiidae; genus Acanthosepion; species Acanthosepion lycidas. The sequence continues at coordinate 79,777,363 of OZ010584.1, read as the reverse complement.
TTCCATTCGACTCTGAGAAATATGTCGGTTCTAGAATTAAATCATGTATTTCTGTTGGCAGCTATGACTAAGGATAAATAACAAAGCATATAGGTATGACCACACCCTTAATATTTCCTGAAATTGTATTGGCTATTGTGTTTCCTTTTTTTCGCTTAATGCAGAATTTAACCTGGTTTTTTTCCGGTTTTATATTCTTCGTTTACTGATTTAAGCTTAGCTTTAAAAACATTCAATAATCTATATAATACTAAAAGTCTGTGATTACGTGGTGCGTCCGTCCGACGCATAATGATTTACGAGTTGTTTATACAGTAAGTATTTTTATTTGAACTTTCTTCAAACAGACGATCTTTTTAATTAAAATATTTTAAAGTTAAAGACAGACACAAAGAGATTCCGCTTTGCTGTTTCGTCCAGTTGTTTGTACGGTAATTATTTATATCTCAACTTTCTTTGAACAATATATATATTTTAAATATTTAAAAAACAAATATGTTTGGTATATTTTTAAAATATTTTCAAGTGAATATGTTTTTAAAATATTTTTTGGCATATTAAAAAAAATAGTTTTTAAGTTAATCTGATTTAAAGTTCAAGGATGTTCCATTCTTATTAAATGCTGTAAACAAAAAGTAAAATGTTAAATATGAACTTGTAAACCAAGACCAGTGATGACACGAACGAATTGAAATATTTAACTGAATCATAATAAAATTAACTTTCATTTCAGTGGTTTCTTGAAATCAACATCAATGTTTTATAACCGGAAACGTCAGTGACCCAATGGATCATGGGTAGTCTAGTTGAAAATAAAATTAACTATATTTTTCTCCGTCTTTTTTTTTTTTTTTTGTTTTTCGCTTCTTTTCATTTTTCGTTAGTTTCCTTCTTTCTCTCTCATTTACTGCCTTTCCCATTCATTTCTCACTCCTTATTTATTTTTCTTTTCATATCTTCATCTTTAATTCGCCCCTCCATCCACAAATTATTCTTTAATTCCGTTATTCTGTTGTTCTTTCACTCCCACCCTCTTATCAATCCCAAATCACTCTCCCGTCCTCCATTATACTTTATATCCATCCCTCTTTACAATTAGTATTTTTTTTCGGCAGCACATTGTTTTCATTTTATTTTCTTACATCCCCTTTCCCGTTTATCTTCCTTTCCCTCTATTTTCCCCTCACAATTTTTATTTATCCACCTTCCAGTTAGTTTTCATTTTCCTCTCTCATTTTTCTTTTTTTATGTCCTTCCCTCCTATTTTTTTTAAATATGTTAGTTTTCTTTTCTCTCTTTTCTTTCCTCTTACTCTTCTTTTCCTTTCTTTCCCATTTTCTTAAAAGGTTTGTTTTCTTTCCTTCTTATCCCTTACTTTCCATCGTTTCTCTTACATTTTCTCGCGTTATACAGCTTTTCTTTATCTTTTTTTTAAAATATTAATAATAATAATAGACATCGTCATCAAAAGCTACCAAAAAAAGTATGCGCTTTCTTATTGACATCGCAGTCCCTGCAGATTGTAATGTATCTTTTTCATATTTTCAAAAGATTATTAAAATACAAGTTGTCTAATTCTAACTTTCCTGCCTTGACAGAGTTCAAAAGCATTTAAGAAGCCTTTTGGGTGATGAATTATTTACAACCACTCTTCCACAGTCGAAACTTCGCCAACCTATCTCTGTCAAATCTTGAAACAAGATACATTCCTTAGTTCCACCAGACCTTTACAGCTAGGATCAGCCAGGCTACGTACACAGAGTCGACTTATCCTCATCCCCTTTGTATTTGAAAAGTTTCACTTTGACAGCTTCTTCTCGAGAGCCGTTCCTTTGTGGAACATGCTCCCGAGTGGATGCTTCTCCGATTCCTATAATCTTTATCTCTAGAGCCAACCGTTATCCTATTCTTATCATCAGCACTTACTGTCTTGTCTTATATTCATAAAAAAACTCATTCAGTAAAACTCTGTATCCAGGCAATGTATTTTGTGAATATTTAATAAAAAAAAGAAAAATCAATAGAGTAAGTAAGCACTCACTATTAATTTAGGTAAATCAGTGAGGCTTAATGGTGGAAATAAGATTTATTTTACACAAAAATATTTTCTTTCAACATAATCCAACTTTTCAAAACACGTCAGCGGTAAATATCAAGGATGTGCGCGCAGCGTGAGAAGTGGAAGCGACGAGTCGAGTTCAAATTCCAACCTCGTCTGTTGCGTTCACTTTCGCAAAAATTACCTTTAAATACATATGAATCTGTCTCTTTTCCCCTTATGGGTTATATAGTAGGGTAGACTCGGCAGTCTAACATTGGATGGCAATCAATCTAGGAAAAAGAAAACTCTGAATTTTAAACCGTAGAGAAGGCAATGGAAATCCACTCCACTGTCTTTCCGAACAAAATATTCATGTCAATTCACAAATAATAAAGAAAAAGGAAACCCTGGAGAGTCATAATCGCCCATGTCCTCAATGGACATAGCATTTTCTAGAGGTGAATATTAATTACATTGATTAAATATTACACCGTGAAAATTTCCAGATCGGATTACAATAAATATTTGGATATTACCTGAGCGTTAATATGGTACATGTGGTTTTTCATTACTCATGAGTAATTAATTTGAACCTCACTAGGTGGCCCTTGCAAACAAATTCGACATTGAAATAGCCAAACAAGCGTTGATATGTCAAACAAAATCAACAAACAAACTCACGATTAATATCTACGTGTCAGGCTACAACATATAAATACAGAAAGGCAGACAGTGAAACACGTGACACAATAAAGCAATTCCCGCGTTCTTTTCTCTTTATCTAATTAACATATGAATTTCGCCTTTCATGCAATGGCGGCTTTGTTTTGCTGTTAATTTCTATATGGGTTTCTTTAATCATTGTTTTCTATATTTCATTCCTTCGGGTTTATTTTCTTTTCGTTCTTTTACTTTCAAGTTCAGTCTTTTACTCATTCATTTCACAATTGTAACATGATTTTATATCAACTTAATTTTATCATTTCAGTTTCAATTCTTTCGCGTGTCTCCACCCCCACCCCCTCATCGGAAATGTGTTTATTCGTGTGACGTCTTATAATAACATTTTGATAGAGTGATTTTTTCTTTATACACTCTATTATATCTGGATCTTTTTTTTTATTTACTTAACATGAATATAACAATTGAAATGGATATTTACATTCAGTGAATATTGGGGATTTTATATTTAACAAAGCCAGGAGAAAATGTCTCTTTGTTTTGTTTAAATTAAATGTTTACTCTTCGCGTTGAAGAGTCAGCACACAAAAGAGTCAAGGATGGAAAAATGATACATCCTGCACATTGAAAAAGACTATGTTTTCAAATAACGATCATTTTTTTTTTTAATCATTTCACTCCAACCAAGGAGATAATGCTACTAAGACGCAAGGGGCTTACTGGCAGTGAAAGAGAATGAGAAGACATGAATGAGAGGGCAGGACAATAAAAGAATAGGGATTGAGTTCCACAGGTAAGAAATGCTCGAGAACAAACTATTAAAATAGAACTTACAGTTACATCTGGTGACTTCAACAGACCGTTTAGCCAATATGGTAGCGCGTTAAAAGTCACGTGGTTGAGGTACAATGGAGAGAAGCTTAAGAGAATAACTGCCATGAATATATATATAGAAAAGACAGAGGGAAGCCACATCACGGTGGTGTGTACTTCTTAATAAGACTCGCCTGGATTATACCAACGGAATACTATATAATTATTTATTTAAAAATATGATTCCAACGCTACATAAGAGTTGTTTTGTTTCAAAACAAGAGCCGAAAACTTCAATATAGTTATTTGAATTAAATTGAATTAAAGTACCAAGCTCTGTTCCATCTTCAAGCGAATTTTTTTTCGGCTCTTGTTTTGAAATATGAGAACTCTTATGTAGCGTTGGGATCATATTTTTAAATAGATAATTATATTTATGCTCTACTTTTGTATCGAGCACTATTTTTTAAAAATAATAACAAAAATACTAAAGAACTTTGGATTATTTACCTAACGAGTTCTTTCCTATTTTCTATATATTTTTACACACACACACACATATATATATATATATATATATATATATATATATATATATATATATATATATATATATATATATAAACTTACCACTATATCGCATAAACTTTTAAAAAAATACCCTGCGAATACCAGAAGCATTAAACGGTGGAGTAATGGATAGCGGCTCGGATTGAGGAATCGGAGAGCCAGTCGAATACATTACATTTACTTACGTGCTAAATACCCTTGGGAAAGGTATGAATCCTCTTCTTCTAAGCAAAAATAACGTAAATGGCAGGACAGACTGACTGACAGAAGACACTTTTATTTAGATATTGTCGAGAATTTCGGCATATAGCCGAATCACCAGACCAGATATGGAATCAATATTCAATGCACAGACGAATTGTAGATTAATAAATGTGCAAGAGGGATTGTGACAAGAAAAACTGTCTGGTACAACACAGGGAACCAACCTTCCGAGATTCAGACCTAGCAATCGCTTCAATATAATCGCTCCATTTCACCTCAGTAGAAAACGTGAGACCAAGAGAGAATAGTGAGTTGCTCTACTGGTGGTTAGCATCAGCCATACTGACGGAGGACAAAAATGGTTCTTTATGCTGATTAAATGACAGCAGTTTCATTTTGGAGGCGTTAAAATTTACAAAGCATTTCTTGCCTCTTTTAATAATTGTTTGATAGTGACATTCGAGAGCAGTTGCCAGTTTTATTTTGTCTGACCTATCGGACTTACTATTAAGACTGAAGGTAAATAGTAGTATCGTCAGCATATATACCTAGTTGGGAACTGATAACACCGGGAAGATCATTGATGAAGATTAGAAACAACGTAGGTTTAAGGATATAACCCTGGGCGGACTACTGCATTGATGTGAATATATATATATATATATATATATATATATATATATATATATATATATATATATATATATATATATATATATATTTCAATTAAAAGGTGCAAATATTATTTATAAATTCATGAATCATTCATACAAAAAACAAATATAGAGGTTAATGATTTAAATGGCGAGAATACATCGATTTTTTATGAATTTTTAAAATTGTGCAGATAAGTTATGGACACACCGTATATTTAAATATGTACTGGAAATTACGAAAATTACCCAAAATATAGAAAATGAAATTTAAAAACCAAACCAAATTTTATCCAATTTAATCCAGGCCAAATTTTAAGCAAATTATAACCAAACCAAATTAAAAGCAAACCAAATTTTAACCAAATTAATTTTAGGCAAACTACAACCAAACCTAATTTTAACCAAATTAAATCCGAACCAAATTAAAACCAAACCAAATTTTAATCAAGTTAAAATCAAACTAAATTTTACCAAATTAAATACAAAATACAAACAAAAGTTTAATCAAATTGAAACCAAACCAAAATCCCGACTAAATTTTAACTAAAATAATTTCAAACCAAATTTTAACCAAATAAATGCCAAACCAAATTTTAACCAAATTAAAATCAAACCAAATTTGAATATAAATATAGATATGTCTGTGTGTGCATGCACGTGTGAGGGGGGAATCTCATAAATACTTACGTATACGTATGCCGTGCATGCTTCCAGAAGTGCCTATCACACGCCAACACTTGAAAATCTACAGACAATTTCTTCGCAGTCGGCGCATTGGGTGACTTATATTTGCTTTCTCGGCTCCGATTCTCGCCGATGGGCGTAACTGTCACTACAACTGAGAATATGCACTTCTCACCTTCGAAGCCTGCGCCTGGGAACGAAGTGCAAAAAGCCCGCCTCGATTTTCCCCGTCTACGACGACCACCCAGCCTGCCATCAAGTTCCTTTTAGAAACGTCAACTTGCATAGCGATAAGTATTCCGTCGATGAGATATCAACGCACAAAGAAAGTCTATTTCGCTCAAAGTACATTAATGGCTTTTATTTTTATTGCATTCTTTTATTTATTTTGCGCGTTGGATGGATTGTAGCTGCGTGTGTTTTTTTTTCTGAAAGTGCAGCAAAGGAAACGCTATTAGATATAATGGGAATAAAAAATATATTCGACGTAATATATACAGCAGTAAGTTGCCTGGGACCTAATTTTAGCAGCTACCATTACAAAAAGGTATATTCACTAAGCTAAGATTTGTGGGAAACAAACAAATGTATGGAAATATGGTTGGAATGTCGTATTTAACCGAATGACAAAATGAATTGGAAGATTCTGTTTCTAGTCGAATGACAAAATATGCAGGAGAAAGATTGTGTAACTCCAAATTTAAAAACGAAGTACACAGAAATATAGGGGATACGTTTTAGCCCGGTTGGGATATTTCATTACCGCCGTCTCAACACTGCCAACTCAACACCGTCGAAACAACACCAGCCAACTCATTTCCGTTACAAATCACTAGGACAATTCACTACCAACCTACTCAGCGCTAGGACAACTATTCATAGCTACAGACTGGTGTTGGATGTCCTAGTGTGCGCATCTCTTAGATCGGCTTTGGGTCGTAAAGATTTTGAAAGTTTGGCTGTTTGTCTTAGTGATTTATTAGTTAGAACAGCCGATTTGGCTGACTGATGTTTAATTGTCATGGTCGGACAAATAACCATACTAAATCAGTAAATAGTAGACTGCAAACAGAGTTGGGGATTGAGCACCTCATTGTTAGACATGTTGACGGTCGTCTTCGAGTATAGAATCCAGAGGTTAGCAGTGAATATTTTGGAGACAGTAGGAAAGCGTAGTTCAGGTTAGCAGTGGATATCGCAGCAAAGTAGCAGAGCGTAGTACTTCCTTCTGTTCATCTTCGCCTGACAAGTTGGCACTGGTCATTCGGGTTGGGTAAACAAAAATGGCCGCCTTTATACACGACGGATAGAATGCTCTGCGGCTTCTGATTGGTTAACCTTCTATTGGTAGACTATAAAGCGAGTCAAGGCATTTGAACCAACTCACTAGTCATATATATACATACATATACACAAAAAACTGTAACAACCATAATATGTAGATTCATAACAGGGCTGCAAAGAAACCGAAATACATTTTTCGAGAAATTAATTGGGGGTCATCCCGATCCCTCTAATTTGAAGAAGAATATGAAGACAAATGAAAGAATTTTACAGATTGTTTCTTCTTCTTCAAAACGATCTCCAACTGAATATTGAAGGGGAATTCCATGCTGTTATACTCTGTGTAACAGTTATGCACAAGGTCGTCATGGAGTGCTACTATTGGAAGGTCGTTAGTTCTCGCGTAAGACTCAGTCGTACTCAACAGATCTCAGCTAGACAATATTTACCAGCCTCCCTACCAGGTAGGATGTGGCACAAGGCCGAATTTAATGTGCGGCAATCCGAGTTCGTAGGGCCGACCAAAATTTCCCCGTAGAAGCCGCATAAAAGGGATCGGGTTGGTCTACTTCCCGAACGAGACTCTTTCCTTCGGCATAGCCTCGTCCGGGTTCCTCTCTGCCCGAAGGCAGAGAGTTCGACAAGAGCTAAGATCTGAGGTATCAGACCTCAGCTAGACGATATTTACCAGCCTCCTCACGAGGTAGAATGTGGCACAAGGCCGAGTTTAATGTAGGGTATTCCGAGCCTGAAGGTTCGGCCAAAAATTCCCCGTAGAGTAGCTGTTTCCTAAGACGAGACTCTTCGGCATAGCTTCGTCTGGGGATCCTATCTGCCTCAAGGCAGAGAGTTTGATCAACAGACCTGGAACAGATCTCAGCTTGTATATCTACCCCCCACGAGGGTTGAATGTGGCACAAGGCCGGGTTTAACGTGGGTTCTCCGAGCCCGTAGACTCGGCCAAAAAATGCCCGTAGAAGCCGCATAATGGGTTCGGATTGGTCAACCTACCCGAACGAAACTCTGCCCTTCGGCTGAGCCTCGTCCGGGTTCCTCTCTGCTCAGAGGCAGAGAGTTCGACCGTCTAGCCGATAGCCACCCCACCCAAGAGGGTTGCATGTGGCACAAGGCCGGGTTTAACGTGGGTTCTCCGAGCCCGTAAGCTGGGCCAAAAATATTCCCTTTCCAGACCGTATAAACGGGTTCAGGGTCAGTCTACCTCCCCAAACGAGAGTCTGCCCTCCGGCGGAGCCTCGTCCGGGTTCCTCTCTGCCCGAAGACAGAGAGTTCGACTGTAGCCGAAAAAGTTTTCGGCTATCATATTTCCCCACCCACGAGGGTTACATGTGGCACAAGGCCGGGTTTAACGTGGGTTCTCCGAGCCCGTAAAACCCGCATAAACGGGATCGGGTTGGTCAACCTCCCCGAACGAGACTCTGCCCTTCAGCTGAGCATCGTCCTGGTTTCTCTCTGCTCTAAAGGCAGAGAGTTCGACCGTCTAGCCGAAACGATTTCGGCTAGCCTCTGTAGTCCGTTGACTTACAGATTCTTATAGGTAGCTACTACCTATCGTGTAGTCACTCATGACAGATTATTCCGTTACATCACATACAATTTTCTGCAAATTTTTAGATTAAAAATAAAATTATGTACTAAAGTATGGTCATTAATAAATTACTTCTATTTATTTTTAAAAATTCGATGTTGAGTCGGCGGCGTTGAGTCGGCGGCGTTGAGTCGGCGGCGTTGAGTCGGCGGCGTTGAGTCGGCGGCGTTGTGTTGGCGGTGATGAGCCGTCCTGCAACTTCATTGTGGCCACCTTCCAACTGAGATGATTTCATATTTTTAAATGCAACACTTTCAAGGTGTAGGTGATGTTGACATTCCGCACATTATCTTTCTTTATTATTTGCAAATTGCCATGACTTCAATTGAAAGATAATGCAATACGGTTTTCCACAGTTTTGAATTCACGGTTTTTCTTTCTACTACATGGATTACCAACCAAGGCACAAGAGCCAGCATTTTAACCTATAACAAGGAGGGGGAGAATGAATATATTCTTATCTCCGTGATCAACTATTGTTATAATAAATATATCATATGTTTATTGTATGTGTCATGTCCATTCAGAACACTAGCGATCACGGCTCTCCACAATTTCCTGTCCTTTGTAGTTCTTAATAACTTTTGTCTCCCCCAAACCCTGATCGGGCATCCATTATCTCAAATTCGCCAGGTTGGTTGTAAGTTGTTTCCCTCCGGCCATATTACTTTCAAGCTGTGTCTATCAAATATCCCAACCCCTTCTTCTTCTTCTTCTTCGTACCGAGTCCTTCAGGACGTGGACGATCATGACTCTCCACAACGACTTTCATAGTTCTAAGTAATGTTTTTTCTCTTATTATCCCTTCCCGTCACTGTCCTGCCACAGATTTACACAAACTACGCTTTCCCTCAGCGTGTCTTCAATATGCGTGTCAAATGCCACCAGCCCCTTTTTCCTCACTATAAGTCCCAGAAATTTCAACTGCATCTTTCTGTTTTCTAGGTACAGGTTTCCTTTTTGTCCTGTGATGTTTCCCTTGCTGATAACGAATGAAAACTTTCGAAAGTTAAGCAATGTATTAAGAAAGAGGAAATCTTCATTGGAAACAAAGAAAAGAATTCAGAATTTCTTGATAATGTTGATACTCTTCTGTGAATGCTGCAAAATTAGATTAAGAAGAGGCTTCAGTAAACCGAAATGTGGTTCTCCAAAATGATTATAAGAATAGCATGTGGTGAACAATTTGTAAGTTTTAAAGAGACTAGGAAACAAAAATCAACGCTTATACTTAGAATCAGAAAAAGATTGTTGAAATTAATAGGAACCATAATGAGAAAAGAAGGTTTAGAGAATTGGACACTCACAGGAAATATTGTAGGCAAAAGGAACAGAGGGAAACAGAGAGTAATCTACCTAATGTGATTGGGAGACAGAAAAGAAATTGATAGGGATAATAAAAGCCAAACCTTTGTAAGAGCTGCAAAAATAGGAAATTGTGGAGAGTCGTGATCGACCACTACCTGGAAGGACACAGCACACAAAAGAAGAAGTCTTCTTTGTCTCCATTTTCCTTAAAACATTCCTGTTGTTCCCATTCTCAGTCCATAGTATTCTCAACATCCTTCTGAGGATTTATATTACATAGTAATTAAACCCTCTTTACTTTGATTTAGCGAAATTTTCCAGTCTCTTAATACTTTGCTCAACTTTTGGAAAGCATATTCTCACCTGTGAAGCCCCTTCCGATTTCTTGCTCCCCTGCCACCTACAATCTTCAAAATTTAAAAGCAACGTCAATCGACATCTTCTGTCTTCCTGAATCTTGTTTTTTATTGTCTCTTCATCTCACTAAATTAGTTTCATTCTATTTCACTCTCAGTAATCCTTTGTAGCGGAATGGCATCATCACCTTGCCTTCGGGGAAATGATTACAAAGACAAAAATAAAACAATTTGGGAATCGTTTGTATACACATAATATATCATTTTGAATGCTATTTTCCTATATATTTATCTATTTTCTTCTTTCTATCTCCGTTGTTAATATCTATCTATGACAGTCTCTTTATATCTATTTATCTCACATATCTGTCTAGCTCTCTCTCATTCTCTCTCTCTCTCTCTCTCTCTCTCTCTCTCTCTCTATATATATATATATATATATATATATATATATATATATATATATATATCCGTCTCTGTTCATATCTATCTGCTTAACTTCGGTGATCAAAAGAGAACCGGTGTTTACAGCATGATTTGAATGTAAGCAGCGGACATAGAAATCAACATTGCATGGTCACTGTCAGTTTAACGCCATAAACGATCTTCAGACAATAGGTTGATCGCATAAGACTTGAAAATGACAGTCACGATGCAGTATCCATTTCTATATCAAAACTTTTATTTCTCTCTCTTTCTCCACACACACGCACAGACATGATATATATATATATATATATATATATATATATATATATATATATATATATATATATATATTATGAATAATTACATCGCCCATACCATCACTCATCAAGACAACTGACCCTACCTCTCTTGGGCCATAGCTCATTTAAACCAAGATGCAAACGTATCAGCTTTAATATGTAACATTACACGTCGAAAACACGACTATAATGTAACCATATAACCATATAACTGCAAAAAGTCTAAGAAATTAGAAACCGCTATTATAAAATCAAAAATACAAACCTTAACATCAACTAGGAACACGGCCATAATATACTGGCCGTACTAGGAAATTAGTTACATATCTAAATTTCAACAACCGACCATTTGCAAATACAAAGTGTTCGGAATTAATCAATTGGACGATTTCGATGTACTAAGACCAAAATAGAAATTTCTTAGATAGATAGATAGGAAAAAGCAACGAAAAATCACTCCACTATATTTCTAAATGCCCAACATTATTGAAAACCAGTTAATTCGAGATAGATCAGATCGGTTTCATTGTATTTTACTGTTTCTCTCAGTTAAACCTGTGTCCAAATAATTTTTTTTTTTTTTTTTGCGAATATATTGAATTTTTCTATTGAATATCATTGTTTTTCATTATAATATTATATAAATACATTAAAATTTCTTCTCAATTTCAATATATATATATATATATATATATATATATATATATATATATATATTATATATATATTGAGAAAGAGGTGGAGGGGATGTGATATTCACTTGCAGTTTACCAAGCCAAAACTAAAGACCAACTTACATAAGTGAATTCATGAGTCAAATGCATTACCACAACACTTCAACAAGCGGCTTCTCACTCAGTGGCACGTCTTTCATACTTACCTCCGTACATAAGTATATTAATGTTTCTTTTGTGCATACCTACGTCATTGAATACATTTGTGTGCGCCATTTCCTATCGATGATATGAATCTTGTCATAATGCAAGTAGGCGTATCTTCGTCAGTATCTTCGTCAGTCTTTGGGCCAATTGTGTCTTATGAAAATATATCTTTCTGTTTTGTTCTTTTATGTTTTGTTTTAGTTTTTGTTGTTTTTGCTTTTTGTTTTGTTTTGCTTTTTTATTTCGGCGTATCTGTATGTAATTGTAGGTAATGAATGTTTGGAGCTGTTTGCGTGAGCATGCGCAAATATGTACAGAATCGACACGGATGCGTACAAGCTTAATTTTTGCTTATGCGTCGGCTTAACTGATGTAGTTGCAAACGCTGTTGATGTCAGAAAGCTGAATGCAGTGTGATCCAATAATCGATATGATATCGATCTATTTTTGATGAAATCCAAAAATGTTGTTTGCAATATCTCTATAAATTCTCAATGCGAAATCAAATGAAATATTTACCACTTTATTCCGCGTTTTCTAAATGAGCGACAGTCGGCGAAAGCTTGATGCAAATATGAATTAGACATAGCTTTAAATTTTGCATCGAGTTTTTGGTCATTTTTGTTTTGGGCTGCTATTGTGGAGGAGTTGGCAGTCCAAAAATGACCTTTGGCAGAAATTCTGCGAAGTCTAAATAGAGTGACAATCTCTTTTTTCTGGGAATTTACTCGGCCAACTCATTTGGATTTGGTTCAAAACTCTATCAAAGAAACCCTATAGTACACTGAACACGTATATACTATAATACACAGGGGCACCTCGGAGTGGTGTAATTGTTAGCAAGCTTGTCTTGCTAGATCAGTTACTACTGCAAAGTGAGTTCGATCCTCACTGGGTGCCTTATACTTTCGGCCTTGTGCCACTTCTAAGCTTCGCTTGGAAAATCTCTACTATAATACACAGAAATAAAACACACATACACATATATTTTCTCCGGCAGAATGCATATTATTCTAATAATATTTCTCGAATATTCAGGCCGGTAGATGGAAATAAATATACAGTTTAATAAATAAATAGTGCAGCTACTAAAATATGAGTATCCAGTAAATAGAAATTTTAAGCAATAAAATAAAATACGTCTGATTAACAAATGAAAAACCCTTTCCTAAAAATTGTCTTCGTTTACTTTAGGATACGAAACTAAGCAGATATGTCTATTGAGAGATTCAGAGAAAAATCTATCTTTAAAGGTACTATTCAGACTATGCTTGGTCATCCGTTGAATTGTGGTCCGAAGCACGAAGTAGATCTCATGACATTTCCTCCCAGGGGAAAACAGGGTCGAATCCTGCCAAAGAGAGCATATTTTTTCTCTAATGAGATTTTTCAAAAATTCAGGCCGGTAGACAAAAATGAAGAAATAAATTGTTTAATAAATAAATGAAGCGTATGAATCCTACCGAAGAGCGCATAATTTTCTCTAAGATTTCTCGAATATTCATTCCGGTAGAGGAAAACAAATGCATATACTGTTTAATAAATAAACGAAGCGTCTACTCAGATACGAGTATCCATAAAAATAACATTTAAGTAATAAATAAACTGTCGGATTAATAAATAAAAGAATCCATCCCTTTCTTTAGAAATTGCTTTGTTTACGTTACGATACGAAACTGAACAGATATGTCGATTTCTAAAATGGGAAAAGTTTTGTGTTCCAAAGCACTATTCGGGCTTTGCCTGACCAGGAGATACTTCGTGGTCGAGAGGTCACAGCACGGAAGAGCTAATGCCAGTTTTTTGGGGGGTGGGGTCGTTTTTTTTTTTTCTGGGAGAACGCGTATTCGCATCCAGCCGAAGAATTCGTATTTGTCTAATAAGATTTCTCGAATATTCAGATTGGTAAATATATTTCTATATACCATCCTGTATTTAGCAGAAATCTTATTAGAAAAATATGGGGATTAATAAAGGAAAAAATCTATTCCTAAAAATTGATTTTGTTTATGTTAGGATACGCAACTGAGCAGAGTCATATTTCGAGACATAATGCCTTATGCCGAAAAGGTCGGTGTTCTAAAGCATACACCTTTGTGCAAATTAATTGAAAGAAAATGAATAATTCCATTATTATTTACTTTATACACACACACACACACACACATACACACACACACACACAAACACACACACACACACACATATATATATATATATATATATATATATATATATATATATATATATATATATATATAATAAAATGTAAAAAGTATAGTGTAACGCGTTTCGTCCTAAAGCACTTTATCGGACTATGTTTATGTTTACATTGATTCGACTACAAATTCACACGAACGAGAAACACTGGGAATTTTTATCCCCCCCACACACACATATATATATATATATAGATAGATAGATAGATAGATATATATATTGTTCTGTCGCAAATAGGACAAGTTGACACAGAGAAAATAAGAAGTAGTTTATTCCAGATAATAATAGGTACACAGTTGAGAACATAGACTAATGTAAAAAAAAAACATTTAATCGTTAACTCCTCTCCCTCAGTAAGAGAGTGCTGTTTAAATAGTCTTAGACCAGTCCATCTTGTGGGGGTGTTCAGCTACTCCACAACATACACACAAACACATACACATACACAAATATATATATATATATATATATATATATATATATATATATATAATTATTTTTTAAATATGATTCCATTGCTACATAACAGTTCTTATGTTTCAAGAACGGATGCTAAAATCTTCAATTTAACTATAGAAATTAAATTAAATTAAAGTTCCAAATTCGGTTTCATTCTCAAGCGAATTTTGGAATAAAAATTTTGAAATTTACAGAGCTTTATAAGCATATATATTCGTAATATTAATTTCTATGGAAACGGAGAAAACTAATCGTTCTAATAAGGAGCAGTAGGGTTTATATTTTCACTGACAACTATTGTATCAACATATTAGTTAATTTCAAAAAGAGGTTAAGTCAAAGTTGGGTCGGAGGGCCTATTTTCAAATGAAACTTGACCCAATCATCAAAACCGTTTATGAAGTCGTCAAAAAACAAATTGTAGTTCCATACGACGAATTCATATACAAAGAACACTATTAGAAAAAGAATCTTTATGTATACAAATACAAAATTAACAAAAAATGCCAAAAACTCTCTGTCCTTGAAATAGACGATATGCGTTGAACAGATGTCATCATTCGTTTACCCAACATTACTTCCTGTAACGGTGCCATAAAAGTCAACATAGAAGTCAACACTTAGAGGCGACAGTCTGTTTCATACTAGATGCAATCGTCAGGCCACGAGTGCTGTTATTTTCCTCGGTTATTTATATATTCGGAAAATAACCGCCAAAATAGACTACCCACAATGCACCACTGACACGTATATATAAATAGCCGAGGAAAATAACAGCACTCGTGGCCTGACGATTGCGTCTATCATGAAACAGACTGTAGCCTCTGAACCTTCTATGTTCACTTTTATATTTACACACGCTCTATCTCTGATATTGAGCACTTTATCCCATAAACATAGCACACCTTAAGACTATATTTCTTCACACACACACACACACATATATATATATATATATATATATATATATATATATATATATATATATATATGTATATATATATATATATATATATATATATATATATATATATATATTAGGTTGGTGCAAAAATATTTTCGTTTTTTAACATATGTTACTATGTGAGAAAACGAAATTATTTTTGCACCAACCTAATATAATAACCTTTTCAGGATACTAGAAATTAATAGATCAATGTATTTTAAAGCCAGCAGAATATCTGTCAAGAAAGTAACAATAGTCATTATTTATATGTCTACAATTGATTCATTCTTATCGACTCCATATTTTCGGGCATCACCGCTTATTGGGACCAGTGGGCCCGATAAATCTATGCAATCATTACCTGATATCCTATTTATAGCCTGCATAACAAACGCTATTCATTGACCTCAAAAAATTTCCAATTTGAAAATACAATGTATGGAACAGTTTCTGAATATTTAAATGTTATTACGTTCTTACCAGATTTCACAACTCCATATTCTTCGTTATAATATTTCTTTTCTTACTATCCCTCACACTTTCTGTTCGGCAATCCATTTACCTAAACTCCTTAAGTATGATACTACCTCTTTTAATCTGCCACTTTTATCTTCAGTGTGTCATATGAGTAGCATATTCTCTAAGCCCTAAGCGCAAACAAACCAAATATAAAATTTGATAAGTTTATTAATTTGTTTTTTACGATTTATTAAACTTTTACCCGTTATTTAAAACTAAGAAATATTGTAAGATTTTTTTTATAATAATGATTTACTGATACAAGTCCTCCTATCTAACCCATGTGGAAGAGAAAAGGTGGTTTCATGTCTTTCCCAAGGCCACAACAGGAACTGGAACTCGGATCTCCTATCTCCAATTCCAAGTCGTTATACTTTTCAACAATCGCACATCAAAGCTTACATCATCTAGTATTTCCAAGCAGTCATCCATCTAGGTACTGACCAGGCTCAACGTTGCTTAACTTCCGTGTTCGTACGAGAACCGATAAATGAACGTGTTATGTCTGTAAGCCTCAAATATAAGAGATAACACCCTTGGGATTGATACTTTACTCGGTATTTGTAGACATACATGACAGTGATCAAGCAAGCAGAATGAAAAGAATGACGAGTTAAATTACTACAAAAACGAAATGTGCTTATCTTGTGAGATCGGAAACAGCGAATATGGCTGCTGAATCCATTGTCAGCTTTGTCAGATTGAGTGCAATGTCTCGTCAGCATTTTCTATGGATTGTCGGTTCTTTCAGATTGATGTATGCATTCCCCTTTCAAAGGAAAAGAAAAAGACAATTGGCTTGAACCGATAAAAATCAAAGAAAATAATGCGACAATATGTCTTTGTTGCATTGTTTCACTGGATTCTAACTATTAATAGACCTGTATAGATAGACGCAGATTTCTGTACCCCAGAAACAGTTGACTTCACGCATTGATCAAGAAGAAAAATCTATCACTCACATTCTATTCTATTCTCATCTATCACGACCTGCTTCTATCTCTCTTTCTCTCTCTCTTTCTCTCTGTTTCTATATATATATACATATATATATATGTATTATATGAAGAAATATACTCTTAAGATGTGCTATATTCATAGGATAAAGTGCTCAATATCAGAGATATCAACACTTAGAGGCGAGAGGCTGTTTCATGCTAGACGCAATCGTCAGGACATGACGATTGCGTCTAGCATAAAACAGCCTTTCACCTCCTTTTCTCTCTCTCTCTCTCTCTCTCTCTCTATATATATATATATATATATATATATATATATATATATATATATATATTGCACTGAGAATTATATTCATTTCTCACTTTTCAGGTCTGAATACACAGCAGCAAACTTCAGGGCATTCGTGAACACATCCCTCAATATTGACTGGTAGTAATCCACAATGTCCAACTGTATTAGGGTGCAATAAACTTGATTGCACCCAAATGCAGTTCGATATTATGGATTACTACCAGTGAATATCGAGGGATCTGTTCACGACTGCCCTGAAGTTTGCTTCTGTGTAATCAGACCTGACAAAAGAAGATATGAATATATATATATATATATATATATATATATATATATATATATATATATATATATATATAAGGATAGATAGATAGATAGATAGATAGATAGATAGATAGATAGATAGATCGAATATCAGTTGGAGATTAGTAGGAATAATTCCAAGGAGGATATAAATCCACAGAGAGCTCAATGAAATTATTTAATAATAGTAGTATTAGTAGTAATTTATAATTGTGACGGTTATAATCCAATGATGATTGTTTCAGAGCTTAAAATGTCAACACAACTTAAATGCATTTATTTTGAATATGACTACTCCCTTCCCCCACCCTATTTTTTAACTTGTCAAGTCCCGGAAGAAAAATATCTTTTCTGGGTCACCCTGTCTACTTGCTTAATTTTTTCTTTCCCTCCCTCTCTCTCTCTCTCTCTCTCTCTCTCTCTCTCTCTCTCTCTCTTTTCCCCCTCCCCTCCTCGTGTCTATCTCTCTTTCTCTTCTCCCCTAAAAAACCTTATATTGAAATCTCTGGCTTTCTCCCCGCTTTCTTTCTTTCTGCTTTTAGTATTAAAACTTTTTCCTTTTTTTTTTTCTTTTCCTTTTCCTTGTGTCTGAATAAATTGAACTCTATTTATTTTTGTAAAGCTGGTCTGAAGAGATGGACTTCAACGAAATAAATTTTCACCCGAGCGAATGGATTCTTAATGATTCTGTATTCATTACACATATATATATATATATATATATATATATATATATATATATATATATATATATATATATTATGCGCTGTTACATTAGAACTGTACATTTTGTTTCAACGTTAAAAAGTAACGTTTCTTCAGGTGGAAAATCACGATGCTACCCATATCTATCTATCTATTTATCTATCTATCTATCTATTCCTGTTCAATATCTATCATCCTGTTATCTATCTCAATCTGTTCTGATCTATATATCGCTCTATCAGTCGTATTCTATTTCTGTCTGTTTCATTCTATTGCGATCTATCCATTGTACTCTATTCTTATCTATTGATGACATTCTTTTCACATCTGTCTATATATAAATCTATACGAGAGACTTGTTATAAAGCGATAATTAACAAGCTAATTTTTCTTGACGTCTCTCTAATATTTCAAATTTTTAAGACGAATATTCAAAACAATCTATAAGGATTTGTAACTACTAATAGACTTATATAGATAGACACAGATTTTGTACCCCAGAAATATATGACTTAACTCTCCGATTGAAGAGAAAAATCGAAAAAATAAATAAAGATAAAAAAGAAACGATAATCTCAAATGTTTTGAATGCAAGATGTTCAGTTTTGTAAATGTTTTTTTTTTTAACTTAATAAAAACCATTAATTTTTTTTATATCTTTCTGTATAGAAATGATTGCAGCATCTCTTCAACGCTAGGTAATTCTCGAAAGAAATAATGAGACGTGCTTTGGAACTGTATTGTTTTAAAATTCAAAAAAGAATCATAGCAGAAACTTAAAGAATTTATTTTTGTAGCAATTTATTTGCATCTATATATACCTGCATTTTGTCTTCTACTTTTTCTTTTTTTTTTTCCTTTTTTCTGCAATTAGATATACGTAAAATCGATACATAGATAAATATACAATGGTTTTCATGGATGAACTGACTGGTATATATTCACTGAGATAAATACTTACCAGGCTTGACCTAGTCTAGTCTAGTTGAAGTCCTAAAGAATATTTCGCACCGCTACTCTAGTTGAATCCATTACATTCACTTACGTGCTAATACCCTTAGGAAAAGTATGAATCCTCTTCTTTTCCCCTCTCCTACATTTATGGATAAGTAGCAGGACAGACTGGGTTCTATATTTGGATAGCACCTGGTCTACCGCAAAAAGAAATGGCAACCTACTGCGGGAAAAATCTGCCTCGTCAGTCATGTATCGAAAGATACAGGATCGCCTAAGCGTGTAATCATGTATGGGACGTCACTGACTTTGTGGATTAGAGTCCCTAGGTGATGCTTTCTCAATCATCTTGACCTCTTTAAATCTAATGTCAACCATTATTTATTCTACATATCCTACATAATTCTCTAACCAATTCCAATTCCGACGTCGTTGTATCACTAAATGAAGAGTAATCAAGCCAAAATATGTTCCGCTTCGTTTGTCTCATGCCAGACAAAGTGGTACCAGTCCTTGAATTTTTTTTTAACTCAAACGGCTACTATTAGGTTGGTGCAAAAATAATGACGTAATAATGTCGTTTTTCTGACGTTAAGAAATACGTCAAAAAACGACATTATTACGTCATTATTTTTGCACCAACCTAATATTTTTAAGATGAGTACCTTCTTGACGAAAAACAGTCTTCTAGCCATTGTCTTATAGATAGAAAATAGTTTTAACGACTTTAGTCCCTTCACGAGTTAAGGGAAATTTGTTTTCTTTGCCTTCAAAAATATCATCTAATGACTGTCAGTTCTTCGTGTGGTGGATGCTATCTATCTCAATTTATTCCTTACTATCGACTGATCGATCTCTCTTGTTCTCCTCCCATCTATTTCATTCTATTCCAATCTATCCATTGATCGATCGATCACATTCTGTTCCTGTCAATCTATTTATCTATCTCAAGTTATTTATCTATTGTATTCGATTCGTATGTCTATATAGCTAGTTATCTAGGTAGATTATTATAATCTTATATGTTGTATTCTGTTTTTATCTGTCTACCATACTCTGTTTCTGTCTATTTATTTATCTATATGTCTATCTAGCTAGCTAGTTATCGTATTCTCTTTCTATGGAATTCGGTTTCTTTCTATCTATTGTATTCTGTTTCTCTCTATCGTATTCTGATTCTATCGTTCTTTCTTTCTTTCTTTCTACCTATCTATCGTTTTCTGTTTCTTTCTATCTATCTATCTATCTATCTATCCATCTATCTATAGTAGTCTGTTTATTTCTTTCTATCTATGGTATTCTGTTTCTCTCCTCTACCCCTTCTATATCAATATATAATTTCCGTTAAGTTAACCGTTTAAATGTGTCAATGTCTGGACCTCCTCAAGTAATTTTAAGTATGAAAGGATAGAAATATTAAATTACATCTAACTCACTCATGTCTTCTCTCCCCCCTCACTTCCTCACTTCGTTAATTCACATATGCTTAATACGGCCCGTCAAAAATGTGTAAATTTCTTTTCATTTTACGTTTCAATCTTTGTAAGTAAAATCTGATGATCCGCAGTCCTTTAAAAGGGCTGTGGTGAGATAATTTATTACATGGAACCTTAAAGTGGTCTGTTTTTATTTAAAATATTATATATATATATATATATATATATATATATATATATATATATATATATATATGATCGAAATAAAAGTATAAAACTTAATATTACGAGATATATTAAAAAAGCGACCGGTTTCGCTCCCGCTCTTCAGGCTTCAACGGGAGATTTAATTTAACACAGAAAATGTACAATAAAAGGAAGTTGTGGGAGGAAAAAATAAATAAATAAAATAAAATAGTAAAATGAACTAGAGACAAATGACAGCGGGCCTCACGTTGTTTACACAAAGAAGACTTAAGGGACCCGATGTAAAGTGCCTTCAGAACCTTTAGATGAAATAAAGAGTGCGAACCAGTCAACACTAAATTTGGCTGCACAATCTCTGTTCTTTAAAATATATATATATATATATATATACTAACCGAGGTATCCGGCGTTGCCCGGGTGTGCATGGCTACAATTGATAGCCACTCTGAATACTTGCACCCCCAGTCTAGAAATGTCTGCCTGCGTTCCCGCTTGCATGCATCATCTGTTGGTATAATAAGCTACTTCCCCCTCATCTTTTTTACGGTATGTCCTTCGCAAGTGTTTGATTGTTCTTAATAAAGGCACTACATCGACAAATCCTTCCTGTCTGTTCGTTGCTCGGGGTTAAATTGTTACAATGTTTTAGATATTCATTATTTCCTATGGATGTTTCAAATAGTATAGCATTGTTCTCAAATCTGATAATCAAACAAAAGCAGGTAGAAGGCGTCAAAGCTTGATTCAAATGCAAGTGCAAACGTATCAACGCCCCCCTCCTTATTTGCACGTTTACTGTAAAGCTGGGGTGAATAAGAGTTTCTTCGGGAATTTTTCGCTTTTAACGATTCAATAATCCTTCTCAAAAAATCTTTGCATCAAAGGTTCTTCGAATGTCAATTTAGGACGGAATCATATGAAGAAACTATTCGCTAAACGGCAAAACCCGATTTGGGACCTAGCTTGTCGCAGATTTCGTCAAAACTGAAATAATCTAAACCAAACATTCACACAAGACAATTTTTGTGTCATGTGTAATTTACATGGCAAATTTGGAAAGTATCGGATGAAAAACTTTTTGGACAGTTTTACATGGTTTTTCGTTATACGCGGGGAAGCGAGCAAGACTCAAAACACACTATCTTATTTCGTGCATCATGGCAAATTTTTGCGACAGATTATAAGAAAACCGGATAAAAATGAGGAAACTTGAATTAGTTTTTATTTTAAGTAATACGAAAACCCGATTTTTTTCACAATCTTTTGTGTGAAGACAATGTCGCAGGAAAACTATAAAACATTCTACATAAACCTCGTAACATGAGCTGATGTTTTGCATCAAGTGCAAAGAACATCAGTTCATCGAGTAAAAATTTTGTTCGCGTATAACTTTGCCTTAGGTTTTGAAATAAGTCCTACATACATTTTGTTTTATCTATTTTTCTTTCAAACCCGGTGGTGGGGGGTCTGGAAATTGAAAAGTTAATCTTGACCCGTTTTGGCAAATTTGCAACAAGTGTGTACAATTTCATCAAAATCGGTCGAAAAATGTGCACGTGCATAAATAGCATATACACACACAGACAGACAAACACACACACTCACAGACACACACACAGACAAACACACACACACACACACACTCACAGACACACACAGAGACAAACTCACAGACACACACACAGACAAACACACACACACTCACAGACTCACATACACACACACACACAGATATCTTCTGTTTTATAGATATAATTATATCTGTCAGTTTATTTCTCCATCGCATTATGCTCCTATCTATCTCCCTACACGGAACGCTTATAGTAAAGCGATAATTGGCAAGTTAATTTAGTTGGCGTTTCTCTAATATTTATGCTTTAGAACAAATTTTCAGAAACTCTATAAAGAATTCGATAAGAAATTCTTCGTGTTACACTGTCCTTATTTGAAAGTGAGACTTTCGCTGGCGAAACGAAGTCCTTGCGAGACGAAGAAAGCAAAAGTTATTGGATTAGCAAAAGTTATTGGATTAGCAAAAGTTATCAGATTAAAAAAAAGATAGACGCCGTCGCGAAAAAAAAAAAACCTCCCGGATGACAAATTACAGATCAAAGCAAAATAGTATAACTGGAAGATATACGATGTAACAAGATGTATATAACTGTCTCTTGTGTAGGAATTTCTTACAAGAAATGGAAAAACGAACCTATTTGATATCTAGTAAATTAATCTTGTTTTTATTTTTTTTTTAAAAGTGAGTGAAAGCTATAGAATTTAATCAACCATCCGTGTACTTTTAAATTTTGTCTTTAACCTTATATGCCGGTGCCTTTCGAAATAGTAACACGGAAAATGAGAGTTGGTCAACCGAGGCTGTTACTTTGAACTAATCCACCTCGGAAAGGCATGAATCCATATTTACCTTTGCAGTCTGTTCATTACAAGGTATTTTCAGAAAATTCCTCCCACTCATATGCAACTATCATAATGGTAATGGTAATATTTTCCGTTTCCTTATAAAGAAACATTCAGCAATCATTGCCTGATCAGCTATCTTGTGAAATTTACATAATCTTTCATCTATAACATTTTTTCAGGAAAATAGGTTTCTCAAATCCAGTAATTTCTCTTTCCAGTATTCTATGCAACGCGTTTCGGCTACCGAAAGGACTTCTTCAGATTAAAATGATCTCCTTATTGATGGAATTATTTTTTTATCAATTCGTTTCAAGCAAAGCAATAATACCACCAAGACGCGGGGGGGGGGCTATTAGGAGTGAGAGAGAAGGAAAAAATTTTAGAAAGAATCCAGAAACCCATTCCTAAACAGAAAGCAGGGGATAAACCTCTACTCCTGTTCAAAAGACCGGGGAGGAGTGTGGAAAAAGTAGTGGAGGGCGCAAATATATTAACAAAAATGTCAGTTGTGATTATATCAAGAAAAAGGCCTAAGATGCTTGGAAGCTTAAACTTAAATTTTAAACTTCCTAAGGGTTTCGGTTTTGCTTTCGCTGTTATTTTGAAATATCCTCTCGTGAACGTTCTTCTCACTCAATAATTATTACTAACATCTGTCGAACTCTACTTTTGCAGAGAGGAACCCCGACGAGGCTTTGCCGAAGGGCAAAGTTTCGTCAGGGGAGGTAGACAGATCCCGAACCCGCTTATCCGGGTTCAAAGAGAATACAGGCTCGGAGAACCCCACTTTATACTCGGCCTTGTGCCACATATATTCCTCGTGTGGGGGGGGACTCTTAAATATATAGTTTCATTGTAGCGTTGTTCTAAGAACAACAGTTAGACAACTGAAATTTGAGCAAATTCTAAGTAAATACAGTACTACCTCGATTATCCGGGCCTCTATTTACCAAACTTCGATCATCCGAACGTGAAATGAAGGGAATAAATGAAGTCATCCAAATATTTTTCAGTTATCTGAAGTAAGCTCATTCTGATCTTTTTCTGAGACAAGAGTTTGGAATATTTAGAAAACCATACTCAACGTTTGATGAAAATGGTGGTTCCATTAATCCTTATTAATGTTCTCGTTGCTTTCATACAAAGAACATAGATTTGAATTATCAACAGATCGGTCACGGCAGAGATTATACAAACTCTCATTGACCATGATATTGTTAAACTTTTAAGACGACGGTTGTCCTTTGAACCAGAAGCTACGCTTGCAAACACTTTCATCCAACTTAGAAATGGGACGCCAGCTAAAAACACACACAAAGTGAGGATGTTTTTAAAAAACGTAAACTGGATATAGTGATTTTATAACCCAGGCTTAAATGCGGCAGAAGGCATATCGAACGCAGTGAGGATCGAACTCACTACTCAGTCGTAATTGATCTAGCAAGACAAGCTTACTAACCATTACACCACGTCAAAGTGCCCTTTATTTTCTAAGCATAGCTTAGATGTGGCAGAAGACCGAAAGTATGTGGTACCTAGTGAAGATCGAACTCACTTTTCAGTCGTAACTTATGTAGCAAGACAAGCTTGCTAACCATTACACTACGCTGAGGAACCCATTATAAACTGGACATATCTTTGAATTAAACATTTAAAAATGTTATTTGATAATATAAACATTAAATTTCTTTGAGAAAATTACTTTTTTCTTCATTCTTTTTCGATAATTCAGGTATTAAATTATCCGGAAATTTTGAATTATCCGAAATTATTTATCGATCCCTTGCCCCAAGATGTCTGGATGATCGACGAATCACTGAGATTCTGATTCGTTTGGCTCGTAAGGAAGTCATCATCGCAAAAGAAATAGCATGAAATTATGCAAATCCCTAATACTTTCACTGGTTACTGATTTTTCTCTCTTTATTTTTTTTCTTTTTTTTTTCATTCCCCTATTTATGGGTACATTCTTCGATTAGGATTTCGAAAATAGATCTCCCTTTTCTTAGAAATTTCATTAGCACTTATCTTGTTACTGACTGCTTTTTTTTTCTATGGCTAACGGCGGACGTGTAACCGGGAGAGAGAGAGAGAGAGGGAAATGTCTGCGGCGGAAGAATTACACGGAAATACGAAGGCGCGAAAAAATCCCGCTTGGTAACCAGCAGAAACTGCTTAGCGCAATTCCTCTTTTACACAGGATGATGTTTTACAGACACACACAGATATATATATATATATATATATGCGTGCTTACACTTGCTTCTTCCTTCGACGTCAATCGCTATCTAAGACTCCACAAGCCAGCATTGGGGTTAATTATGAAGTCCATAATTTTTTCAATGACTATTTAGTATACACATTACAAGGGCTACATAACAAGTGCCCACGGGCTTTGAATGGACAAAAATAGGTGATTTACCTTGCCACTATTTGGTAAAAGTAAAGAATTTATAGACACACCTTAATCATGATCATAAACTGCATAACCCAGCGCCTTCGTTAATTGTC
This sequence comes from Acanthosepion lycidas, assembly GCA_963932145.1. NCBI lineage: Eukaryota > Metazoa > Mollusca > Cephalopoda > Sepiida > Sepiidae > Acanthosepion > Acanthosepion lycidas. The sequence continues at coordinate 79,751,622 of OZ010584.1, read as the reverse complement.
ATATATATATATATATATATATATATATATATATATATATATATATATATATATATATATATATATATAAAGCACGAACGGCAGTTTCGTCCTATATTTGGGGCTATATCAGCACTACCGAGAATTGAACCCGGACCGTTCCGATACGTCGCCAGCTGTACCAATGGTGACAAAAAGATAACGAATTAGACGATATAGCGCCGCTCTTCGCAAATTCTGTGGTGTAACTCATCTGTGTTTCCCTTACCCATCGGACTGTGCGCCCACGAGCCACGACTACTATCCCCTAGCCGTTCCATCCAGAACATTAGAAGCCGGTTCAAGCAACGATATACAAGTGATAGATAATCATAATTAAGTAATTCATCGAGTCTAGAAGAAACCTCAACAGAATCCGTCATATATTTGGGACTTATATATATATATATATATATATATATATATATATATATATATATATATATATATATATATATATATATATATATATATATATATATATATATATATATATATATATATATATATATATATATATATATATATATATATATATATATATATATGTGTGTGTCATAACAACTGTACCATATATATATATGTGCGTGTAGTATGTGTCTGTAATCAAAATTCAGGTTGACAATAATTGGCGACGACTGCTAGTTTCATGTGTTTGCCCTTTTTTAGCTCCTTTTCCGTGGTGCTATTGACATATATGCCACTGAGAACTTTTCTTTCGCATACCGGCAAGCCTTTCCCGGTCGAAATTATTCATGTTTTAGTTTTCGGCTATTTTTGATCTTGGTCGGATGGTTTGCCATATTGAATTCGCCCTATGGTATATAGGTTACAAACTTCAGCCACTGGCCGCCGCCTGACGATTACGTGAAAAATGCATGAAACTAGCAGTAGTGGCTGGTTGCACCTGGATTTGGATTTAATATTGAAGCTCTACCATTTCTTATGGTATCGTGTACTTTTCTACGAGTAACCAGCTTTTGGGTAGACTCTTTTAAGAGCTGCTCATCATTTTCTAATATATATATATATAAAGACATTTTTATGTTTAACGTTCTTTTTATAGATACAAGTATTTAAGTAAATGCTCTGTTTATAATAAACAGTATTAAATAACATTTACCGGCCTGAATGTCCGAGAAATTTTCATAGAAAATATTCGTTCTTTGACAGGATTCGAACCTGCATCCTATACGGAACCGTCATTTACGCTGACGTGCCTTGACCGCTCGGCCACAAAGGATCGTTCTGTTGGCAAGATTGAATTTACTGCTTATAAACTTCAACCTTGCCAGCCGAACGATCCTTTGTGGCCGAGCGGTCAAGGCACGTCAGCGTAAATGACGGTTCCGTATAGGATGCAGGTTCGAATCCTGTCAAAGAACGAATATTTTCTATGAAAATGTCTCGGACATTCAGGCCGGTAAATGTTATTTAATACTGTTTATTATAAACAGATCATTTACTTAAATACTTGTATCTATAAAAAGAACGTTAAACATAAAAATGTCTTTAATAAATAAATTGTCGGACTTTGTCCATTTCTTAATGTATATATATATTATTACAATTATTATGAAAAGAGATTATAATAAAAACGTTGACTCGCTACACAAAAGTTTTCATGTTTCAATACTTTGAGTGTACTTCTTCAGGTGATGGTAAATAACTGGTGATTAAATGGTTTTTTGAGAAAATTTCAAAAGGAAAATGTTACCTCTTCTCCGAAAGATAAAGGTGGAGGACATAAAGTCAAAATTAAAAATAGAGTGGTGGGCATGTCTTGAGTAACCAATTAAATGTCCGATCTGCACTAAATAAAAAGAAAGCTCGGAGGGTGGAGGTGGGGAAGTTATTTTTCATACCATGATAAACTGGAACGTAGGACATCATTGACAGTTGCGGAAAATATGTAAACAACAACCGTATCGTGATTGTAGACAAATATGACATGTTCAATTTTTGAAAGGAGGGTTTAGGAAGGTAAAGTTAATTTCATCCAATTTTTTTTTTTAATTTTAGATTCAGGAAGCATGTAGATAAAATTAAAATGTGGAACATCTATATAAGATATTACTAATACTAACTGGACGGCAATACATAGCAATATACTAAAGCTGAATGAACAAAATAAGATAATTACTCGTAGAGGGTGGACCATTATTTACTAATAAATTATGTCTATAAGAAATGGTAATACGCAATTTATAAAAATGTAACCATATTTTAAGGTAAAAGATAAACTGTGTCGGCAATTTACAATCAATTCACTCATTTAATTTAATAAGTATTTTGTCAGCAAATTTGATAATTACTAGTTTTTCATGTCAACATAAAAAGCAAGGTTCATTTAAAGATTTACATTTAAAAGTTCTAATTTTTTAGTATTTTCCATTTTACCGTATAGGTTTTATTCTTTTAAGTTCCAAGAATATTTAGAAAGGGACGTAATATTTTTTTACGCGTTATTAGTGAAAAGTACCACCTAGTTTTAAAGGAATTCTTGGTACTCACGATATAAATTTTTTAACTGCTTGATTTTCTATAGTAGAAATAGTGCTTAGGCAAACAAAAAAAGTTTGTTTGACAACGGTTTTGCAATGGACATTCGTTAGAATTTCTAGTTATATTTGTTGGTATTATCTGAGTTAGTTGCTTTGAAATGGCTATTATTACTTAGGTTTTTCTACTGATTTAAAATTTCATTATTATGTTTTTTTTAATAATTTTTTCAAGATTACCGGTACCGTTATACTTTAGTCTATTTTTGTTAAAAATCTTACTAATTGGATTATTCCTGGGGAGTGTTTCTCAATTAAATGGAGAAACTTCTTCACTTACTTAGTATTAACCATTTGGTTAAATGGTGGTATGTACCAAATGATTTTTCTGATTCTGTTTTTATTCCTACGATCGCCGTTGTTATGTTTTATATATTTAATGTCAGAGCACTTATAAGCACTATTTTTAACGCAATGTTATAAACTTTACTATGCTTGTAAAAGACATCTTCACTGGAAGCGTTATTGTAAATAGAAGAGTGTATGCGTTTGATTATGAATGGAGGGTGGTAGAATTTGGGTGGATATATATTGGATTGGCGTTTGTTTTCATGTAAGCTTGGAATAAATTATTAACAAAGTCTAGTGTAACATCAAAAAAATTTACCTTTTTATATGCGTGTTGATGTTAATTTTAAGGTTGAGCCTTTTAAATTCTCTATGTATTAATTTCCCGATTTTGTCAGCTTTAATTTTTGTGGAATTTTTCACCACCATAAGGTCATTACCCCTATATTCCACCATATTATCAATGTTGATACCTTGGTAGGTGCTAAGATTATATAAGATAAATAAGCCAACAAGGTCGGAAGACTGAGCTGAGTCTAACGATCCCATGGAAATATCGAATTGGTCAACAGAGATATTCGTAATCCACTGTTCTTTGTTATGGATAAGCACAGATCTTTTACAGTTCATAATAATACTCATCTCCTCGTTGAAAAGATAAAGTGTGCTCCCTGTGAAATTCAAAAGTCAAAGTAAAAAGATCACTGGAAACAGATGGGTAATCATCCACAATATCAAACTGGATAAATGAACAATTGTTTTTTATCGTTTATAACATTAAACAGATTTACGACATCTGTGGTATTAATCCATTGTAAAATTCCAAGGCGCCTTCTAATCAGCTGGTTGACTCGATCAAGGATGATCTTGTTAATTCTACCAATTTTTGGCCTGATAGGTTTGATAATTCTTTTGAAAAGATTAACCTCAAAATCAGGTTTATGCTTCTTGATCGCAAACATAGGATTCTTTAGTACAGAGTTTGTTGTGTTGCTGATTTTTAGTTTGTCGGTTACATTACTCCATCTGTTCTTTCTCCCTTCTGGATATATATATATATATATATATATATATATATATATATATATATGTATGTATGTGTGTGTGTGTGTGTGTGTGTAGTGATAGAAATTAAGGGGGATTTAAGATAATCATAATTAAGTAATTCATCAAGTCTAGAAGAAACTTCAACAGAATGCAGAAAGCACTTGGACTGCATCATCAGTGCGCACCACTACCGAGAAGTGAAACCCGGACAGTTACGATATGAGGCAAACGTCATACCAACTGTACCAACGGGCCTCGGTGACGAAGACGTAACGAATTAGACGATAACTTCAGATGAGTTCGGATGATGAGTTCCACCACGAAATATGTCAATCTGCGGGGTGGGGGGGTGTTGTGTTGGGGTTAGTCTAATTTATTACGTCTTCGTCACCGATGCCCGTTACTACAGTTTTTATGACGTTTGCCTCATATCATAACTGTCCGGATTTCAATTGTCGGTAATGAATGCGGACTGTTGATGCAGTCCCAATTATAGGACGAAACGGCCATCCAGTGCTTTCTGCATTCTGCTGAGGTATCTTCTAGACTTAATTATGATATATATATATATATATATATATATATATATATATATATATATATATATATATATATATAGAGAGAGAGAGAGAGAGAGAGAGGAACATCCAGCAGCGACAGTCTGTGTTCTGCTTAAATGTAATTTTCATGGCCTGAAGTGCACCAATCTCTAGAAAAGTTTATAACTATGAATATAATAGATCGAAACTTCTAAAAATTTTATGAATTATTCAAGACTAAATCAGGAATCAGCTATTTATGGTTAACTAGCAGCATGGCCCGGCGTTGCCCGTGCTTGATTCAAAAATCGTACGACTCATACAACAATCACTATCACTTGACTTAAAATATATTTGCCCTTCCTTGACTTTAAAGGAGTGCCCTTTTCCGTGCTGATGTTGCTATATGCCTTACTTCTTGCCTATCTCACACAGCGAATTTTTTCTAAGCTCTATACTAAACATAAAATCTGTTACGAAAAAATAACTAAACAAAATGATCACAAAACGATCAGCTTTAAAAAAGGACTCGTAACTGGAAAAATCGAATGAAAAAAGAATGTTAACAACAAATACTTTTTCACACCCAACGCAGTTCTGCGGAATCAGAATCAACGTTGAGTTTAAGCAAGCGAATGAGCCAATTGGAGTAAAGTGCCATGCAGATTTAAATTTTTCCCACTTGTCACGAATGCAGATCGATTTTTTTTTTTTTGTATGCTAGCATGCTAGTTAACATTCTTGTCAGTCAGCTGTTGGCTCTCACGCTGGCCAATAGAATCTTCCTGCCTATTCGTGGCAGCCAGCTATAGGTTCTCACTCTGGCCAGTAGAAAATGGCCGCAAACTACAGGAAAACTGCCGTAGAAGCATGAAAAAATCGCTTATTTTCACTATCGATGGGAGTTGGAAAATGCAAAGTCGGTGTTGGTCTTCCTGCTAACTTGGAGCATGTGCATGTACATTTTGGTGCAAATCCGTCGAAAATTGCGGCCGTGCATTCGTTATACACACACACATCCTGCCTTTTATAGATAGAGATTCACTCAGTACTTAAAAATAGTTATATTTCTTCAGAAAATATGGAAATATTCAGTGGAGCGAATAATTGTTCACATCGATATATCACCGCATTTGAGACAGATATTTTATGGTAAAAATTTGAGTGGGTGAATGAAAGAATGAATAATACTTTGATTTTTGATGGCTGAGGATTCCTGGTGAGGGAGGGAATTGACTGTGTTGTATGCAATCTGTTAAACAAAGATTCAATATGGCGTTTCCCATATACTGCAAACTCTTAATAATTTGGAATCAGAATAATAGCTTATCAACTACTCTTGAACCATCAATGCTTTAACGTTTTCTTACCAAAATACAAATTTTCTTGAATATTTGTCCAGAGCGCTGCAAGCGTAAAAAGATCTAAAAAAAAAAACAAAAAAAAAACAAAACAGTGGAGTTAAAACATATTCCTAAATATTTCGTCAACAGTTCCAGGACAAAGATATCTCACGAAATGCTTCGTCAGTTATTTCTAAAACAAAGAATTTTCTCCCGATATATCTCATCAATCGGTCGACAACAAACAGATTTTTTCGCGAGATATGCTTTCAGCCGGTCCCAAGAGCTTAACACAGAAATACATAAAAAATGGATTTTGCCGATAACCACCTCATGTTGTTTAGTTTGCATATATTTGTCAAGGAGGAAAGAAGTTGCTTGTTTTCAACCAACTCGTCAAATGCGTACTGATAAAAATTCAAAATAACTACAAGCAATTTAAATCTGATTATTTTACAGTGTAAGGAAGCTGCAGTCAGTAAAACTTATGTCGTGTCTTCTGAGAGAATAATAAATTTGTAAGTTGTTTTCGAAAGAGAAATAGGATAAACTCTGAAGAAACCTTGAGAAAATCTCTTTTTTAAATCTAAGGATGCTTTGAAGAAGAAAAAATAGACTAGCAAAAAGACAAAGAGAAGAGATGAAAAGAAAAAGGTAATAATTTAAAAAAAAATAAAGGATAAAATGTTCAGTAACTGAAAGGAAAGTATTTTTTTTTATGGTAAATTCATTCTGAACAGAAAAAGAAGCTAAATAAAAAAATAAGTAGAAAAATATAGAATTATTGAACCCGTGAAAAGTGATTTTGTTGCTGTATTTCTCCCAGACAATTCTTCCGGGAGAGAAGGACAAACAATCGACTAAAAAATGATCAAAAAACGCAAAAAGGTAGTTGTAATAGTTTAAACTCTAATAATTTAGTTAAAATCCCATTTTTAGAATGATGCAAAATTTTCAGTAGTATCTTTTTCATAAGTTTAGATAATTTTATGAGCCTGCCTCAAATTCACTCAGCCATATTTGGATTGTACAGTTAACCCATCGTATTACGCTTACAAGCCTTAACAAAATGTATCTATCCGTGAATCAAATAAATGTTCATAAGCGTAAATATGAACAACTAATCTGTACTGAACCAATTAATTTCTTACGGACTCAAATATAAAAGACCAATATTTGCCTATAAGTAAATAGTTATGAATTAAAATAGAAATGACCAATGGTTATGTTATGAATAATCAAGAGTGGTCTCCCTTTGTTTTGTTACTCTCCTCTTTGAGAGAGAGCTATTTCTGTTTACTGGGACTATAAAAGGACACTATAGGCGAACCTTGCATTCTCAGCTGAATAAAGCTTTCTTAACGCCCTCACCTGTGTACTTTTGTCTTTACAACGTATTAAACAATTTTCTATAGCATCATATAAACATGTCCTGTTCCTGAACCAAGTAAATACTTATAGGCTCAAATATAAACGAACAATATTTAACTACCTCCGAACCAAATTCCTCGTCACAAAATGTGATTTATTAACCAATATTTATCATATAACAAAGAAATATTTAGAGACTTAAATATAAACAACCATTGTTTACTTATCTCTGGACAAAGTAAATGCTTATAAGCTCAAATATTAGGTTGGTGCAAAAGTAATGACGTAATAATGTCGTTTTTTGACGTATTTTTAACGTCAAAAAAACGACATTATTGCGTCATTATTTTTGCACCAACCTAATATAAAACACAAATTTCTACCTATCCCTGAACATAGAAAATGAATACCATTTCTTTTATCTCCAAGCCATGTATATAATCACAGACTGAAATATATAAACAAGTATTATTTACCTATCCCCGAATAAGGAAAAATCATTATGGTCTCAAATATAAATTACCGATATTTATCTACTCCCGGACCAAATAAATGCTTACAGACTCAAATACAAACAACAAATATTTATCTATTCTCGGATCAAATAAATTCTTATACATTCAAATAGTAACAACCAGTATTTATCTATTCCCGGATCAAATAAATGCTTACAGACTCAAATAAAAAAGACAAATATTTATCTATTTCCGGATCAAATAAATGCTTACAAACTGAAATTTAAACGACAATATTTATCTGTTCCCGGATCAAATAAATACTTACAGATTCAATTACAAGCCACAAATATTTATCTATTCCCGGATCAAAAAATGCTTATAGACTCAAATAGTAACGCCCAATATTTATCTATATATATCAAAATAAACAATCAATATTAAATTATTCCTGAACCACAAAATGATTATAAAATCAGATATAATTACCAATATTATATAATATTATATAATTAGCAATATTTACTTCTCCCTGAACCAAGTAAATGCGTATAGGCTCACATATAAACGATAAATATTCACCTATCTTCGAACCAAATAAATGCTTATAGACTTAAATAGTAACGACCAATGTTTAATTATACTCGAACCAAGTATAGACTTATAGATTTAAACGTAAACAATTGATACTCGAACCAAGTATAGGTGTATAGATTCAAATATAAATAACTATAATTTACCTATATCCAAGTATAGGTCTATAGATTCAAATATACACAATCAGTATTGACTTCACCTCTAATAAAGAAATGTTTTTTACGATAGTTATTTTTTTTTACTTTAATTTTTTTCTTAAGTTTTTCTGTAGTCGTCATAGCTTTGCTATTTTATTAGGTGTGTGTAAAAGTAATGTTATGAATAATTAAGAGTGATCTCCCCTTGTTTTGTTACTCTACTCTTTGAGAGAGCTATTTCTGTTTACTGGGAGTGTAAAAGGACACTACAGGCGAACCTTGTGTTTTCAATTGAATGAAGTTTTCTTAAAGTCTACACTTGCGCACTTTTGTCATTACAAATAACCAATGTCATCTTATTTTGGCAATTATAGAAGACAGAAAAACTTCTTTTTTTTTTTCATCAGAAAAGAACCGGAAATTTTTATATGTACCTAAGATTTCGCTTAGAAAATATAGATGGCATGATGCGTTCTTACTCTGATGTGATGTTCCTATTAAATATTTGATGAATAAAACCATTCTATTTCTATCTCCCTCATTTCTCTCTCTCTTCCTCCTCTTCCCTCTTTCTTATCTCCTCCTGTCCATCTCTCTCTCTCTCTCTTCTGCTCTAGTATTCTTCCTCTTTCGCCTGTCCTTACCTCTTATTTTTCGTCTCTCCCCCCCGTCTCTCTCTCTCTCTCTCTCTGTCTCTCTCTCTCCTCTACCTTTGTTGTCTGTACTAAAACTGATTACCATAGAAAATAATTCACAGGTATTTTCATTACATCATCTTCTGTGTTTAATGCTGAACAAAATAGTAGTGATTGTTGTGATGATTTCAGTGATGATTAATAATTCAGAAAAAGGTTGTGATTAAGGAGCCAAATGATGCCGATGAATAATAAAATGGTGACTAATGCCTTCAGTAAAAAAAAAAAAATATAGTGAAATTTTTCAAAAATTTGTCAATGTTTACGTACAAGAGAACGCATATCTGAAATCTTTTAGGGCGTGGGGGACCATGGCTCTTTACAAATTCCTATCATCTGTAGCTCTAAGCAATGTTTGTCCTCTAGAGTTCGTTATTTTTTTTTTTTTAATTTTTATCTATGAACTACTTCAATCGTCGGGGCGTGGGGGGGACTTGAGGGCAGAAGAAACAGACTTCTTCATCATGATTTTTTCAGTGGGCTTTCAGATAGCTTGGTTGCGCATATCTCCTTTCCAAGCTCTTGACGGACAACCGAAGACCATGGAATATGTTGTAGGTTGTCCAGGATCATTTTAATTTAAAGTTTTCCTTCTCCTAGACGGCCACCACTCATTTTAGTTGTTGCTGCCACCTTTAGGACCCAGTCTGTCTTGCAGTCTTGTAGTCTGAACGTTCCCTACTGACGACTGACAAAGAAATCTCTGTTAAAATAGTGGACACAAGCAGGATTATTTAGTAAGTTTTTCGGAGTCACAGAATAAGAATGTCTTATCATTTTTTTATTATTATTTCTCTACACTCTCTACTTCGCCAGCTACTGTTTCTCAGCATTATTTTTTATATTAACCATTCCCGACTTTCAACTATCAAGCATGCAATTCTTCTTTCTTTCTTTGTAACGTCGTATCAATCAAAGAATATAGAGGAATCGGCGAATCGTCTTCAAATTCCCGCCTAGTCTATTGGATTCCATTTTGCATAAATGTTTTTGGGAAGGACATTAATTTACCTTTTTCCCCCACAGTTATGGGTTAACTAACAGATTAGACTGGCTTTAGGTAGAAGCCAGTCTACAAGAAGAACATTTCTGAATTTCAAAGCGTGGAGATGTCAACAGGAAAGCACGCCATTATATGAATCTCTATCTATAAAACGCAGTGTGTGTGTGTGTGTGTGTGTGTGTGTAACGAATGCACGGACGCAATGTGCTAGCATGCAAAAAAAAGAAATCGATAGCTGCATTCGTCACAAGTGGGAAAAATTTAAATCTGCATGGCACTTTACTCCAACTGGCTCATTCGCTTGCTTAAACTAAACGTTGATTCTGATTCCGCAGAATTGGGCTGGGTGTGAAAAAGTATTTGTTGTTAATATTCTTTTTTCATTCGGTTTTTCCAGTTACGAGTCCTATTTTAAAGCATTATATTCCCCCAAAAAGTCATGTCTATTCGCAGATAATAAAGAAACGAAATATGGGTAGAACCATCATCACTTGCATAGAGATTTTTTTTGCAAAAATATTCTATCAAAACTTCGATATTTTCCCAGCTCATCTATTCCTCGATTCCAGTAACAGGGATCCTTCGGGGGTAGTCAATAAAACAGAACAGTACGGAGAAAAGCCGGACAGTGTAGGGGGGATCTAAACAATAAAGCCAAAATCTCAGTAAGAAAAATCCAAATAATATTAACTCTATCTTATGATTCTGACAATATCAATAAGGCGGGAGAATGTGTCGATGAAAACATTTTGCTCGTAACAACTAAAACGAGAATATTACTATTAATAATACTATTATTATACTATAAAATACTAACACTACTATTTTTTAATTCTCTTTAAAAAAGGGGGAACATGAAAAAGAGATAATTACGTAAATATATATATGCGTGTGTGTGTGTATGTGTATGTATGTATGTGTATGTGTGTATGTGTGTGCGTGTGTGTATGTGTGTGTATGTGTGTATGTGTGTGCGTGTGTGTATGTGTATGTGTGTGTATGTGTATATGTGTATGTGTGTATGTGTGTGTGTATGTGTATGTGTGTGCGTGTGTGTGTATGTGTATGTGTGTGCGTGTGTGTGTGTATGTGTGTTTGTGTGTGCATGTGTGTATGTGTATGTGTGTAATATGTGTACGTGTGTGTGTATGTATGTGTATGTGTATGTGTGTATGTGTGTGTATGTGTATGTGTATGTGTGTATGTGTGTGTATGTGTATGTGTGTATGTGTGTGTATGTGTGTGTGTGTATGTGTGTATATGTGTGTGTGCGAACAAAAATAAAAACAAAAATTCAACATTTACTCACGTCCGTTTATTGGGCATTAAATTCCATCACTAAGCATCCTTCATAGTTTACCTTGACTTTCACTGTTAGCCTCAAGATTATCTCTGATCGCTCTTGAAATTTAAAAAATTAGAAAACTGTTGTAACGTAGAAAGGATTACTGAATGAGGAATAACCAAAACGGCAGTTGGAAATGAAATGGTAATCTTTATAACATCAACAATACTCGCCAGTGGCGTGAAGTAGGTAAACCACTGCTAATGGTGGACTAAGACTGCATATTTTTATTTATTGTATAGAAATACAATTATGGCACAAGGCTTCCAATAGCGGGAATTGGTTGAGGCTGATCTTCACTGACTATCTTATACCTAGCTAATCCGACTCACGACCCATTCACGCATTAGAACTTGCGCATTCACAATAAAATCTCATCCGTCACCAATCAAACCTCCATATACCATAATGCCGCATCCTCTTGGGAAACGCACCCTGTGATATAAAAATTTGACGATAATAACTACTTAGAAAGCATATTAGCCCCACTTACAATAGTCCAACGTATTTATGAGGATTGGGACATACACATTAGTGTTCATAGGTTCGGTATATCACAAAAAACTAACGATATTTTTATTTTTGTTATAAATAAATGTTGCAGAATTAAAACCTCTCATTTACTTTGATAAAATCCATCAGATGACGAAATGTGTTGGCAAAGAAAAGTTTTCCTTTTGTCGTTATTCATATTGTCTTTTTATATATTTTTTTTTTTTTTATTTTTACATATATATGTGTGTGTGTGTGTGCATATCGTAATCAGAGTAACTAAAGCGAGCACACTAGGCAGAATTATTTGTAGAAATATAACAAAACTTTCCTTCATGGATTTCGAAAACTTTCATTTGATTACTATTCGTTTCCTTCAATATTTTTTTTTTGTTTTTCCTCTCTCATGGCCGGAATGTTTCTTTCCATTTTTATCCTCTTCTTTTTCAGCTCTTTTCTGTTCCTTCTAAATTGCCTTTCTCTTCTTTTTAAAACTTAATTTGTCTCGAGCTCAGGTAATGTTTCTCACTCATTTTCTCGCGTTATCTCAGATTTGGCCACCTTTCCATCTTTCTCAACATTACGAATGGAATGTAAATAAAGGATTGTGAATCGGACGAAAACAGAATGTCAAATTAAATTCTGAAAGAAGCATGAAGGCAAGGAGACTGGAAATCAAGAAAATTCTACGCGGTATTGAGACAAATGAAAGAAAGAATGAAATCTGTTTTCAGTATAAAAATTTGTTGATCGTAATTTTTTTTAAATTTTCACCTTTGCTTCTATTTATATATCTGCGGGGCAAAACTGTTTCACTGATTTTTTTCTTTCTTTAATTTCAGGTAAGTCCTCCATTTTTTCCCCACATATGGTGAGTAACAAGTTCTTTACTGCGTTTTTCTCTCCATTTACGTCAATGTAAAAGGAAAGACCAACCAAAATTCTTAGGATATTTAGTTATGCTTCTCTAGAAAATTTTACTTACGATACATTAAAAATGAAGTTTTCGCGTGAAATATATTCTTATTTTTCAATGATAAAGATAGTTAAGAATTTATCTTTCAAAGAAATTTGAAAAATCGATCGCCCGACACTGTTTTTGACTTCCAAGAAAGCAGACGACACTGTAAAATAAACAATTTTCAGTCGAATTATTTGCATTGTTTCTTTTTTCCCTCTTAAAGATTTTTTTATCGATCAGAGTCATAAAATTTTGATTTGTACCGAGAAATGGCAGAAGGTAAGAAAGATCTATATCTGCATCATATAAAAAAGTAAGAAAAACTGAAAAACTTTTTTTTTTCAAATGCTCTTTGTATAGCGCCGTCTAGAGGAATCTAATTACCTCCTGCATTAAAAATTCCTCCTGTAATCAAATAATTTTTATTTGGTTCAAATTGCTCAAAAAGCTTGTGTTCAAATGTCTACTGATTTAATTTGTTTCTTGAGGTGTAATATTATTCATCATTTCTTGGATGATCGATTGAAACTTTATATCTGCTTGGTTTTATTTTTTTGGCCATGATCTCGATTAATTAATCTATTTTCATTTATATCATTCTTTGATTCTCTATCACATTTTGATTAACTCCCTTCCCATAAAGTATGATAGCGACACAGATTGGGCCCTATCGATAGATAATAGATATAAACATTTGTTTGTTTGTTTGTTTGTTTTTTACTGCTATTATAAAGGTAATAGAAAAGTGTTGTTTAGCCCATACATTTCTCAGTTGTGGCATGCCGGTGACAAGATCTGTTAAGACAGCGATAACAAAAATGCAGGAGGAAGTGGATCCATATAATCTAACTAGGATCATTAATCGGAAATAAACGTTGGCAGCATCAGCCGAAATTCGAACGCGTTTCGCTAATTCTCTCTGTGACGATAGTAACCATTACGCCATTTTCACTCTCACGCTACATTAATACCCACTGTAAAACCCATTATTAATTTAAAAGTAAAAGTACAGATCATCTAGTAATTATAGTCTATATTATTCATATCTCGAATAAAATATATTAAACTTTCACTAAAAACCTTGTAATGTGCCCAGTTGTACAACCATAATATGTTTTAAGTGCTGAGGAGGGTTAACTCTGGATTTCATTTGAAATGTTGAATTCTGTTTATACTAAGTTCTGTCAGCCTTCTCTCTGTAAGCGGATAGAATAACTGTTAATCTTAAATGTAATTAGCTGTAAGTATTATATATATTATATAACATTTGGTCTCTGGTGTTCATCTTTAGTCACAGTGCTCATGTCTCATCCTCGAAATGGTACTGACAAGAAAATAGCGATAATCCGGTTTAGATCTTAATCGTGTTGGATTTCGATAATGTTATTTATTGTTACCCTTTTTAGTCATTATATTTCTTTCACGTTTTAATATATCCGTTTTTATTGCTTCAATTAAATTCTCTATCCCCGCAAAGAAATTTTAAAGCTAAAATCATATACAGAGAGTAAGCAGATGCCAAAATGTTCATAGTAAATTGGGCACGTATCATTCCAAAATGTTGATAATACTTACGTGTTATCTAACAGAAGATATGGCAAGAGCGCACAAAGGATATATAGCTAGAATCTATCTTACATATTTATAAGTCCTATCATTGAATAATGCTCTCACATATGGCCTGGTGTTCCTGCTATATATTTAGATATTCTAGATAAAATCCGAAGAAGAATCTGAAATGTTATTGGTCCTGAGCAGGCATCTCGGCTTTAGTTACTTTTTCACCGCCGTAACATAGCTTCCTTGTGCATTTTATATACAGACTTTCACGGTAAATGTTCTGATGGACTTTCCTCTACGGTTCCTAGACTTTATGAATTTAAGCGCACTACTAGACTAGCGGTAAGGTTTCATCATTTTACAGTTGAAATGGCCAGATGTAACCGTAAGTTCTATGCTCATATTTTCTTCTCTCGAACTTCTCGCTCGTGGAACTCTCTTCAGGTTTTTTGCTTTCTAGTCAACTTTGAACTGGGAAACAAGAATCCGGAAGATCTTCAAAAATTTAAATGCAATGTCAGTTGTTTCCCTCTGTTTTCTTAATTATTGTTCTTTTATTGTTATCTGTATTTCCCCTCACAGAAAAATTTGTAATAACCGACTCTGTTTGTGTGCTATGAATCCCTAGACCCCTATCTGAGATAATTGTGCTTATTATAGTAACAAGAGGTATTACATGACCCCAATAAATGAACACGCTTTGTGTTCCGAACATAACAGTGGAATATCAAATTACATTATTTACATTATTTGGACTATGGTCCTCATCTTTGTCGCCATATTTATTACAAAGTTTCGGCCGTTGTACGCTCCGGCCTTCTTCAGGTGGTTGGAAGGTCGCTATTTCCATATGTACCTCTTGCCTATATCTTGTGAGTGTCAATTTCTCCAATCCATCTCGTTTCATTATGTTTCCTGTAAATTTCAACAGTTTCTTTCTGATTTTAAGTACGTGTCCTTTTTGGTTCCATTTTATTGGAAACATTTCTCATTACTCGTATTTTCAGTCCAGGTATTCTCAGCATCCTTCTCTCGAACCACATCTTAACATAACATGAACATAACATTTCAGCATTAAATAGCTTTCCCCCCCCCGCTCCACTTCCTTGGGTATGAGGAGGATTGTTAGCAACCCTGTAGGACGCAAAATAAGACCTATCAGGGGTGGAAGAACTCTTGATCAGTTAACTAGAGTTAGTGTCTCAACAAAATCACAATAGAGAAGGCAACTGGAAACCAATCTACCATCAAAGTTCAAAGTGTGAGCCGCTTAACCGGCAATATGATTACTCTGAATTTAATACATGATTCCATTATTTTCAGAACAAACAAAATAAACTTGATAGTGCCCATGTCCCTCAAATAATTGACTTATTCTAATTTATAAAGTCGTCTTACTTAACGAATTCGATGATATAATATTCTCAAAATGATACTTAAGCTTAGTTGTGTATGGCATGAAGTCAAATAGGAAGAAACAAGCATGGGAAGATTGTGTTACAACAATCTCCCAAGATCATAGGTACTCCTGACTTGAAAATCAGCATTGTCATTTTATTTTTACTTTTTATCATTGGCTCGAAAACTGACCTATATCCCCAGTGGAAAACACACATTTAATTGAGCGATTGAGTTTTTACGGCTTAGCAGCCCTGTGTGAGTTATATCTCGAATTGTAGCAGGTTGCTTGGTGTTGCCAAGCCGTCCCCATTTAAGGACTAACCTGGCTTGGCGCTGCTTAATTTCCGTAAGTGAACGTGAACCGGCGGAACACATGCAACACTCTCAACGAAGAAAAAACCTGCTGCTCATACATGTAACAGAGTTAATTCTATTCATCGGGGTTGCTTAAGTATGGCACAAGGCTAAAAAAGTAAAATAGGTACAAAATTTCGAATCTAGAACGTTAAACTACTGATGTGGGTAAATAATACGCAACTGTTTCGACCACGAGACAAACAATCTCGAAATGTTTTGTTTTTTTTCTTAGTGTAAAGATTGTATGTCGACTAAGTTGATATTCTTCAAAACGGATATATTATATCCTTGGTATTAACACATGGGATTAGAAAAATATATATCAGCTGATTTCATGTTCGGAATTCGAATTCCATTGATGTTTGTCTTGTTTGCGCCAAGATTTTTCACTTCTTTTCATTTGCTTTCCATGTTTGTTTCTCATTTTAGTTTGTTTGCTTATTTCTTTTCTCGACACCTTTTGGCTCACACTTCCGCCTACATATCTGACAAAAATATCATCAACTTTTAAGAGAAAAAGCGAAAGAAACAACAATACATTTGTCGTCGTTTGCTTCTTTTCCTTAATATGTGTTTTTTTTTTTGTTTTTTTTTTTTCATATAATTCTTAATCTCTTTGGTGTTTTCTTTTTTTGTTATTTCGTTGCGAAAATATCATTTTCCGATTGCACTGCAAAATTCTCTTCAAATAATCAAATTACTTGGCGAGAGTTATTGAATTCCGTGTGCATCCGAGGTCACTTGATGCTATTTTCATCTAACTAGTTTCTGTTTGTTTTGTTTTTTTCAGAAAATCATTTTCGTTTTTTTCTTATTTCTCTTGTATTTTCCTTGTGTCTTTCTTTTTCTTTCTTTCTTTCTTTCTTTCTTTCTTTCTTTTGTTTTGTTTTGTTTTGTTTTGTTTTGTTTTGTTTATTTATTTATTTTTAAACATGGACCATTTAAATTTTCCCGCCAATATTCTCTAGCGAAAACGTTGGATAAACCTTGAACAGAAGAATGTATGAAGCATTTCTTTTAGATGTTTAAATTATTTTCTTACTTAAACGCACACACACACATACGCACGAACGCACACACACACACACATATATATATATATATATATATATATATATATATATATGTATATATCAGTATTATATTTACTTTTATATTTTCATACGTTCTATCCTTTAAACAATAAATAAAGCATACCATAAAACTATATTTTATTATATATATATAGTAGGCGTGGCTCGTGGGGGCACAGTTCTATGGGTAAGGGAAACTGTTCGGGTTTCAATTCACGGTAGTGGATGATGAGTCCCAAATATAGAACGAAAGGGCCCTCCAGTGCTATCTGCATTCTGTAGAGGTTCCTTCTAGACACGATGAATTACTTAATTATGAGATATATATATATATATATATATATATATATATCATAATTAAGTAATTCATTCATATGGAGATATATATATATATATATATATATATATATATATATATATATATATATATATATATATATATATATATAAAACATTTGTATAACCAACACAAAGCCTGCAAGGTGACCAATGAAAAAACTAATACAAAGATCACCAACAGCCAATAAAACAAAACCATGAAAATTCAATAAAAGGAAAAGGGATGATAGGAAATATAAACAAAGAAGAAAAGATCAAAAGACAGCCAACAACATATACAGTAACAGAGAGTGCTCTATGTCTCAATTGCCAAGGCAGACCAATTACACTTCCCAGTTTGGACTGTAAAGTTTCATACTACTGCGATCGTCAAGTAAGTGGTAATTTTTATTAATTCTTATTACGATAAACGTTATATTTTACGAATACACATGCTAGAATAGACATCCTTGTTTGTTAGGTTTCTATTTAAGAGTGAAATTGATGTTTCTTCTTTATTCGATTTCATAAAGTAGACAATTCCGGTCACCAGTTAATTTGAACTCCTTGTGCTTTTCAATGGCTGTAGGGTATGCCTGTTACCCGAGCTACGTACTCAGTATCAGAAGGTGGAGCAGTTCTCTGTTAACTTGAGAATTATCTCTCTAAAACTGTTTAAATTAAGATTAAACATACGCAAATCAAAAGAAAAATGGAAGTTTGTTATTTCCTGACTCGCTGTCCATTGAGCTCTACCTGCAGTAGAGTGGGTTTTCATGTTTGCACACCGATTTTGAAATCGAAATTATCCTTCTCCTAGACTGGTTGCCAACCACAAGTCAGTTGTTCCTGCTATAAATGGGGATTGATATGCCAGGAAAATTCCAAGTAAACAATGGCACATGTCAGGAGGTTTATTTTTTATAATAAGACTTTCGATCTCTAGGATGGTAGATGTTAATTTTAGAATTTCGAAAACAATCAAGGATATCCACATAGATGAATCCACTAAATTCAATGTCTATAGTAATATATATATATATATATATATATATATATATATATATATATATATATATATATATATACGTGTGTGTGTATGTGTGTGTGTGTGTATGTATGTATTAGAAAAATCAATAACATATATCATAAAACTTATTCGTGCGAGGCGTTTTTTTCGTTGACTACACATCCACACGAAAGAGGTTATGCTGAAATTTTGAAGTTTTAAATGAATTGTATTGATATAGTCTGCCCAATTTAATTTAGTTTTTCATATATATATATATATATATATATATATATATATATACTAGCCTCCTTATAGTGGGGGCAATTAAGCTAGCTCTTGCGAAGAGCTCTTGTTCAAGACTTTGAGAGTCCTTAAGTCATTGCCTATTCTCAGCATTGAAAGTTCTCCTGGCTGCCGTTTGATCTGGGTTTTCATTTCCACGTGATTTTCTTTTCTTCGCTGTAGCCTTGGCTCTTTTGATTGCAATCTTGCCTTCCGTTAGCGGAGATTTCTTTTTACGATGCATACTGATGTCGTATACGATAGGCAACAACAAACTACAGAAGAACTCAAAACAGATCGTCGCATTTATGTATTGCAATAATATTTAAGCTTACTTTTAAAAGTTCAGCTATAATTCTTCTGTCGCCACTTTAATGACAGTTTGATGTACGTAGGTCCTTATTTCACATACAAACAATTATTTTTATGTCATGGGTGACTTTCGCAATTAATTTCGATTATTCCCAAATTTATTTCCAAGTTATAAAAATTGTTATTGTATGAAAAATTTTCGTCACAAAAAATCACGTCATAAGTCGCCGAAAACAATCACAGTAATGAAAATTTGGGAATCTAAAATTTCTGTAATATGAGCTATTGAGAGTTGTATCCCTTTAATTGAAAAAGTGTGACACACTGACATCGACATTTATTCTATACATTATATCTATAATGGGGATCTGAAAAGTTCACGACCTAACCAAGAAACCCTTTCAAAAATAATCTGATATTAGAGGATTTGGGTCACATTTTGGGTTGATTGATGGAGTGAGTCGTTTGTTTTTACAGTTTATCGATCATTTATGGGTTATTTAAAACCAGAACTTATTTTTAGATTGAATTTTTTGGGAGATAGTAATGATTTCCTCATCCACGTCTTACTAATTAACACATACCTGGAGGAGGGGAATAGTTGAATTCATGCCTTTCCCAAAGTTATTTTCCAGTAAGTGAATATAACGAACCTGACTGGAATTGAAACTCGACTTTCAGATTTTCAGCCATTATCCATTACACTACCGGAAGAATCCAAGCCTACACAAACTGGTTATTTCCATGCGATCATTTATTTAAATACTAGGGCTGATGTTGCTTAAGTTTGTTGACCAGTACCAGTTTTTTCATGGGATATGGCGGTAAGCCCTATTACTATGAAGGATCTTTTTTTTGTGTGTGAGCCATTTTCATTAACATAATCTTTTGTATTTCAGATAACGATGAACTTGCTTCTTTTTTTTCATGTGTGTATCAGAATTCTTCTTCGGTTCTAGTTCTCCTAATACTACTGGAATTGTGTTATATGAATACCTCAATTCTTGTATTATCTATTTCTACACCCTAATCATCACAGCTAAATATGTGCAGTATGATGACAGGTTTTGATAAAGGTAGCATGTGACCTAGCAGAAGTGGCCTGCTTAGAAATCTTGTTTACTCTGACGGTATCCAATTGAAGGCATCCCCTAGTATTTAGATATGACTCCCAAGCCGCCTTAGCTGCCTCAGCCTTCAAACTTAAAAAAAAATTCTCTCACCCAAGGCCATGATATTGCTTCTCTACTACTCCTGCTCAGAAAATATAGCTACACAGTGCGTCAGCCATTAGGGAAGTTGCCAAACTGGTTTTGGTTAGGCAACTGACAAGCAAATCTAGAATACTAAGCGGAATAATTAGTATTTTAATGTCATGTCGCTCCTTTTTTTCTGTGAGCTTTCTTAGGAAAGATAGTGGTGTATTTTTGAATTTAGGCTTTCCTTTTTCTTTCTTTAGTTACTACTCAAGACTAGGAAACTCGGTTTACCCTACTATTTAACCCATAGTTGTCGGGAGAAGAAATAGATTTATGCTTTTTCCCCAGTGAAATTTGTGTGAAAGTGACTACAACAGACTAACCCGGATTTAACATGTTAACTCCTAAAATAATTTCAAATGGGATTATTATTATTGATATTATTATTATTATTATTATTATTATTATTATTATTATTATTATTTGATATCTTCTCTGACTATTAGATATTTCGGCCGGCTGATGATAGTCATACCTCAGCTCTTACCCGCCCGTTACAAATTACTATCCTGGGCGCCACCTGCGCACTCCCAATGATGTCAGGTATCCTCAAGGCGCCCTACATAAAAGAAAGATTCCTAGAAATAGTCCCAACTGCACCAGCAATAAAAAGGACACTTTGAGCTGCTTCTTTGTATATTTCTCTGATTTTCCCTACGAGGTCTCAGTATTTCTATATTTTCTTCTGAACCACCTTCACCATATTCTTATCCTAAGGTACCGAAATGTGTATAAGAATCAATTTCTCTGCATCAGCTGTTTTTTTGTTTTTTTTAAATAATTTCAGGAAATGTCTTGAGAGTTTTATCTGAATTAGCACAGGAATTAAACTTGGTGGCTAAACAAGATAATTTAAATTTCCTTTCCGCTTCATAAAAATTTTGTACTTATTCAATATATTTCTAAATTCAGTTGAGACCAAAATTCTTGGCTATTCAATTCATTAATTACGTATAGATAGATCGATTTAAGAAAGCGTTTTTATTACATTCTATTTGTGAAGGCGCTGTTGCAATTTAATTACTACTCATGGATCTATTAATGATCTTGTTCTGACGAAAAATTCCCATATCCTTTAATGACATGAATATATTCCCCACAAACAAGAGTGTTTAAGCAACAAAAATGTTATATTGCTTTGTCTACAAACATAACATTGTAAAACATCGTAAGAGTTTAATAGATTTGACTAGAGAACAAGTTAGAAGGTGGAAAGAACCCATTTTGTTATATTGTAAAACATTTTGAATTGTAAAACTATTTTGCTATATTACAAAACATTGTAAGAGTTTAATAGATTTGATTAGGGAATAACAAAGTAGAAATAAATTATTTTGTTATACTAAGTAAAGCGTACACTATTTACATTATTCGGACTATTGTCCTCATCTTTGTCGCCATATTTATTACAACGTTTCGGCCGTTGTACGCTCCGGCCTTCTTCAGGCGGTTAGAATGTCAAACTGAACCCTTTATTTCCTTCACAGGGGTAGACTGTTCTAGTTCCACGTGCCATGTCTAATGGATGTCAGTTATCTCCTGTTAATTCCCCTCTCCAAGTTCTCTACCGCCTTAACCAGGTATTGAACTCGCACTCTTTGGATCCTGTCACTGGATCTGACTAACGCATGAAGAAGGCTGGAGCGTACAACGGCCGAAACGTTGTAATAAATATGGCGACAAAGATAAGGACAATAGTCCGAATAATTTAAATCGTGTACATAATACCTGATCTCAGAAATATAGACAGATACTAAGTAAAGCGTATTTTATGAAGTTGTTGAAAATTAAAAGTTTCAGTATTTCCGAGTGTATTTAATTTCACATCTGAGTGTGCACAAGTGTGATATCAGGGCGATTGTTGCCCAAGCGCTTGTCAGTCAAAATGTTTGTATCCCACATAAGTTGTATCTGATTTAGTAAAATAGTTCCTCCTACATGTTTACAATTTAAATGTTTTGATAACACTTTTCCTTCCCGAGACCAATCCATTCCGTTTTCTTTTCTTTTAATTTTTTTTCTCTTTTTCTTTTCTTTTTTAACCATATCCACCTTGTTTTGTGAAAATTTGTCGTTGTTTTTTCGATGTCTCGAGACAGTATTAAATAATAAACTGTGCGCTTGTTCTTCCTTCAAAATTGAAATGAAAAAAGACGAAGTAAAAAAAAGAAAAAAAAAGATACATTTTACTCATACATCATGTGACTACAGAAGATACCCGGCTGGCGGGTGTGTTTGGCATGGCAACCGCTTTGTGTCTACGTCATCACTAGTCGTTGACATGCGCAACACGTACTCCCAGACATTGTGCATCGTGCTTCCAATCTGTAAGCCATCTATCTACTTAATTCCTGTTTAATTTACAAAGAAAAGCAAACAATTTTTCGAAACATTTATTTTATTCTTCCTTTTATTCACTTCTCCAGCAACCGATTTCCTTGATTAAAGATTTGAGTTTAAACCAACCCAACGTAATCAATACAAATTAAAGTTTTCGTTTAACGTCGAGCATGCTTGAAATGACGTCACATAAAGCGAGATTTATATATGGACGGTAGAATATCTTACACAGATAGTTTCATGGGGAAATTAAATTCTCCGAAGATACGATCGATCATGCCCCACTGACAGAAGTGAGTGGAGCAAAACGATAATAGTAAATACTAACAGAATACTGAAAGCAGTCTACTCTGAGATTGTCACAGATGTAGGAATCCCATATTAAGTGGGTTATAAACATAGAAATATTTTTGTCCTCCACATGCTATCTATCTATAATATCATCAATATTATATATATATATATATATATATATATATATATATATATGTGTGTGTGTGTGTGTGTGTATGTGTGTGTAAAAGACAATAGGAAAACTGTAATGGTAGGCGACGCGTTTAGTCCAATGTGGACTTTTTCAAGGCAAAATCGAAATGAATTTATTAAACAAAGTAACTAATAATAACAAAACAAAATGTTCAAAGCAACTGGAAGAATTTAGAGAACGCTACTGTTAACTGAAAATTACGTCAATTACTGTCACAATGAACAGTATGAAAATGGCGTTATCTAAATTCTTCCAGTTGTTAAGGACATTTTGTTTTGTTAATATTAGTTACTTTGCTTAATAAATTCATTTCGTTCGTGCCTTAAAAACGTCCACATTGGACGAAATGTGTCGGTACCATTAGAGTTTTCCTATTGTCTTTTACATTTATAAATATTGTCTTTTTCTACAGGTTTACTCTGAGAAATGTTTCATATATATATATATATATATATATATATATATATTACAGTTCAAAAGTCTTAAGCTACCCTCAGATTTAGCACACGATGGACTTGAAAGAAGAGTGAAAAGTATCAATTATCAAACTTATACTTTGAGAAACTTTTGCAACGAATGCCAAAAATTCGTGGTGCAATAATCAATGCTAAAGGAGGATATTGTGACGAGAGCAAAATTTAATCATAAAATGCTTCTTTTCTTTTTGTCATCATAAAATTTCTAATAAAAAATCATATACCACTTTTTAACCACGTATAATAATTTTAAAGTACAAAACAACTAGTTTTGGAGCAAATTTTAAAAATTACCATGTGTTACCTCTAACTTTTGAACTGTAGTATATATATATATATATATATATATATATATATATATATATATATATATATATATGGGTGATCGTGAAATATTATTAAATTTTTGGAAGGTGGAATTCTTTTCGTTAATTGATAAACGACAATGCAAATTGATGTTAAATGCCACAGGCTGAGGATTTCTTCTTCGTCTATGTTTTGTGTCCCTTTAGGATGTAGATGACCATAGTTCTCCACAACTTCCTATCATTTGTACCGCATAACAATACTTGTTAAGTTACTATACCTTCCAGTTCCTGTTCTACCATCCATTTACTCGTTAGGTAGATTTCTCGTTGTGTGTCAACTGTCGTTGCTGCCTTCAGTATGTGCTGTGAGTGTCGAATTCTCTAAGTCCTCTTTCCTCATTATGTGTTCTAGAAATTTCAACTGTCACTTTCTGATTTTAATCTTTTACTCTTCTTTTGGCTTCTATTTTCTCTAAAACTTTCTCGTTTCTTGTGTATGTTTCATCTATGGCATTCTCAGCAGCCTTCTGTAGAGCTACATCTCTGTTGCCTTAAGTCTCCTCTTCATTTACGTCTGAATTTCTGAGACGGATAGTTATTGGTATTTACATTATTTACATGCTGTTGTCCTCCTCTTTACTGTTATTATCATAACGTTTCGACTGTTATGCCTTCCGGCCTTCATCGAGTATATATCGATATGGGTAAACTACAGGTAATTTCGGACTGAACCCTTTATTTAATCTACGGGATTAGACAGTTCTCATTCCACTACCCCTGTTCTGCAGTAAAATGAATGCCAGATGATGTGCCCCCTTGTGCAAATTAATTGAAAAAAAAACGCTTAGGTTTCCTTTCCCTCATCATACGGTCAGTTTTAGCCCCACTGGTGTGATAGGCTGTAATCGATTTCTATTTTTCCCTCAGATTAGGTCATTTGCAGTGGTGTGTGCAGTAATATGAATCTATTTTGGGGGTATACGATGAAATGTATTTGGCCTTGAAAAATATTGCGCCATCCGTGATTGCATAAATTTTTTATCACGCCCAGACAATATTGTCTCGAATGTCGATTAGTTGTCCTACGCCTATTCTCTGCGATGGACGTTACTCTAAGGAAGCGTATAAAATTGTAACGCTTCCAGTAAGTAAATCAAAGTAGTATAGATTGGCCCGGGACCTGTCTTATTGAGAATTTGTGGTCAAACTGCAAGGAACTATTTCGTTGCAGACCCCATTGGAACCTCATTATGATTACTATGTTTTGTTTCAACCAATCTAGCAGATAAAATAATTCAAAAATTAAATGCAATGTCAATCGTTATCTTCTGTCTTTTTAATTCTTGTTCATTTACTGTTCTCTCTTATTAATATTAGCTTTCCTCGCATCCTCTAACATTCATTAGCCTCTTGCATCTTAGTGGCTTTAATGTCTTGCATTGCCGTGAAATGAAAAAAAAAAACAGGATTCAGAAACAACAAAATAACTTCCATATTAAAATCAAAATCCAGAGCCTTCTCACTCCTGTTGGAGGAACACCACCTAGGTTGACCTTCAAGTGTGTATGTCCTACGCCCTGCACTTAGACAATTGCAGTCGGTGAGGTTATTTAACACATGCTTGGGATGGATGGCTGGTGACTCTGAGGATTATCAGAAGTTCATCTGCCCTTTAACAGCGCTTGTTGGGCTTCTGGCATTCCACTTACCCTCCTCATTAGACCAGGGGTTGGTGGTGATACGATTTAGTCTTCAACTACTGAACCCATCAGGTTTTAAATTCATAGTTGTTATTCTCCTAAACAGGATGCCGCCCAAGGCTACAGGATCCAGCCTGTTCTGCTATTTAGCCATAGCTGGGTGTAGATTCACGTCTTTCCGAAAAGTATTTAGACGTTACTGAATATAACAACCTCAACTGGAATTCGAACTCTGTTCTCCGATCTCTCGATCTGAGTTGCTATTCATGCCTCCGCAAGTAACCCTCAAATAGTTTATAATCGAACGGTTCCATCAGATTTAAACCACATTGAACATGCACGGGACATATTGCAGACCTCACCTGATTCCCTGCAAGGAAAACTGCAACAAACAGGTCGGAACATGCTCAAATACTCACACAACAATTTCAGCAATGTTGTGCAACCTTATGTGAGACCCGTGCAACGTCATTTAGGTGATGGGGAAAATGAGGGTTGTATATTGACTCTCTCTAATAATTGGAGTCTTCACTAAGTAAATAGATAAAAACAGAATTATATATATATATATATATATATATATATATATATATATATATATATATATATATATATATATATATATATGTATAAAGGGTGTTCCAATAACTTGGACCAATTTTAAACTTAATTCACATTTAAAATCAGTCCAAGTTATTGCAACACTCTTTATATATATATATATATATATATATATATATATATATATATATATATGCTGTTAGAGAACACGCATTTTCTACGAAATTTCTCGAACATTCAGACCAGTAAATGTACTTAATGCTGTTTAGTAAAAAACAGTGCATTTACTGAAATAAATTGTATATATCAAAATAACGTATAAATACAAAATATATTAAATAATTGTCGGACTAAATCCATTTCATTCTATGTTGTCACTGTTTACGTTAAGATACGTTTCATCATCAGACATAATCAATCGAGAAAAAAATCGTTGAAGATTGTGACTTTGAGGACAGTAATTTGGATTTTTGCTAATCAGTCGCTTCTCTGTAACTAAATAGTATAGCACGTAAGATCAAATGACGGTTTATGTATAGGAATACAGGTTCAATTCCTGTCGGAGAACGCATGTTTTTTTACGAAATTTCTCGAACATTCAGCAGAGTAAATGTAATTAATACTGTTTAATTAAAAAAAAACAACAGAGGATTTACTTAAACAAATTGCATCTATGAAACTAACATATAAACAGAAAATATATTAAATAATTATCGGACAATCCATTTCATCATCTATATATATATATATATATATATATATATATATATATATATATATATATATATATATATAGAAAGAGAGAGAGAGAGAGAAAGAGAGAGAGAGAGAGAAAGAGGTTAGGGAGGGGGAGAGAGAGGAGGATGAGAAGACTGAAAACAACTCGATAGATTTAAACATACTGAGATAGATAGATAGATAGATAGATAGATAGATAGATAGATAGATATAACACCTGAGCATTCTAAAAACTAATTCTATCCTCTGTATATTGACGCTATTATTAATCAGTTACAAAAGTGTTTTAATATATATTTTTTTTTATCCTGAAGCAGAATTAACCAAGTTTGATAAAAATCAGTATTGAATCTGAATCAGCCACTACCTTTTGTAGCTTCCCTGGGTGAAAGATGTTTAATTCCGATCTCGTTTCAATGACAGAGCTTCATTTCAATTATGAGAACATTTAATGTCGGACAAGATTAAAATGAAATGACGCAAATTCCCCAGACACTGCTATGCTTGGAAAACGTATTCAGTCAGTAACGGCTTTGAGAAACAGCGAGTAACATTTCCCAAGAGTCAGACTGTGAAGCATGAAACATATTTACCTAGCACAGCTTTGTCAGGCACAAGGCCACAATAGTGGTGCATATTTGTGACAATAAAACTCACCGCTGTCTGCGGGAATTTCAAAACGCAGTTTTACAGTTTGCGGTCTCGGATATACATCCAAAGCTTTTGTTATTCTAACAAATGACAACGCTTACGAATCCCCTAGTTCGGATCGAACTCATTACAAGAGCAAATACTCTACTTAAGTAATTTGTTAATCAGTGATTCACCATCCTTTTATAAGAAATTTTATCTTACGTCCAAATCTAGAAGTCCATGATCCATCTTCTTTATTGAATTAAAGAATCAAAGCCTAATGAAAAATGCTTGCCTTAAAAGAAAATTCCAAGTGAACAAAAAATTCTTATTTTCTTCTGCTTGGTTTCACGTTTTCCACTGACCTGAGGTGGAACAACTACACTGAATCGATAGCTTTATCTACCGTAAGGGAAGTTGTTTCTCTGTGTTGAGCCAGAAGATTTTTCTCGTCTGAAATATGCAAATCTACCATTGATCCTTGCATTGAATACAGTTGCCATATATGGTCTAGTGCACTCGCTGTTCATCTCAACAAAATCCAAAGACGGATATGCAATGTGATAGGTCCTGACCTGGCATCTTTCTCACAGACGTGATATAGCTTTCCTCTATCTTTTCTAGAAATATTTTCATGGCAACTGCTTTGACGAGCTACTTTCGCTGGCACCCCAACTGCATGAATTTAAGCGTGCTACTAGGTTGGCATCTCGGTCCCACCATTTCACTGTCGAAGCAGTTAAATGTAACCGCCTCTTCTACTTCAACAGTTTCTTCTCTCGCACTTCCCGGCAATGAAACTCCCTTCCTCTGAATTGCTTCCCTGATAGCTATCAACTTCAAATATTCAAATGTAATGTCAATCGACATCTTCTGATGCGTTGATCTTGATCCTCGTCCTTCTCTTTATCCTTTCCTCAAACACCCCTCTTTACTCTTATTCTCACTCTCTGTAACCCCTTGCGTGTTAGTGGCACTCCCGCCTTGCTAGGGATGAAATGCTTAAAAAAATGTACACATGAGTGGCCTCACGTTGCGACCTTGTGACAAAACTCCTACTGTCGAAGGTGTGGACAAGCGAATAATAATCGCTTTACGACAGTCACTGTTAGATATTTAAGTCCATTTTAATGGTTGAAATAAAAGTTTCAACCGGAGTTGGTTCGAGTTTTTTATATATTTTTATTGTTATTATTTTATTATTTATTGTGTATTTTATTATATTTTATTTACCGGGGACAATTTTGTCTACTTGAAGAGGACATACTATGTTTATTTCTTTAAATAAAAATTCAACAGTTGCCTTTAATGCCGTAATGAAAATCGTTACGTTTAACCGAAATCAAACAGGTGCAACAATTTAGATATCTGAGAAGCGTATTAAAAGGGGACATATAGTGAGACGCTTAAATCCTAAGGCGCATTGGGATAGTGAAAGATGCTTTGAAAAAGCTGAGCAAAGTATTAAGAAACAGAAAAATAGCGTTAGAACCAAAGAAAAGAGTACTAAAAGCTTACGTAATATCATTTCTCCTATATGTCATTGAATGCTGGATAGTCTCCTCACGGATGTGGAAGAGACTTAATGCAACAGAAACATTGTTTTACAGAAGGTGTAGCGGACCCCCCTGGAGGTATGGGGCGATATAATATGACCTGTGCGCCTCAAATAAAAATGTCACAGGAGACCCGCTAACGTTTTAAAAATTAATGACGTGTAATCTGACAGGTCAACTAGAGGTCAACAAACGACAAAAAAAATTAATACAAATTTTATTTACATCATATACAAAAGTATATATTTGAATTAAAGGAACATGAACAATGAATCGAGTAATAGAGGCAGAATTAAGTAAGTTGAAGAATACTGTCCGGCTAAAAGATCTAGATAATATAACTATGACTAAATATTAAAAGTAGAGTCCATGTGAGTTAAGCTCGCGTGTAAGTCCACAGTTCAAAATTTCAGATTCATTGGAGAAGCGAAAGATGCCTTGCAAAAGCTGTGCAAAGTATTAAGAAACAGGAAAATAACGTTAGAACCAAAGAAAAGAGTATTAAACTGTTATGTGGTACCTGTCCTCTTATATGGCAGTGAATGTTAGACAATCTTACCACAGATGAAGAAGAGACTTGAAGCAACAGAAATGTGGCTCTACAGAAGAATACTGAAAATACCATTGACTGAGCAATGACGACGTTCTAGAGAAAATGGCAACATTAGGAAGAGACAATTGAAATTTCTATTGAACATACTGAGGAACGAAGGCTTGGAAAATTTGATACTAACAGGACAGATTGAAGGGGAAAGCAACGCATAGTCTACATGGCGAGCTTGGGGGAATGTGTGGCGAAGTTGCGTTTGAAAGAGATACCAGACAAAAGTCATTAAGAATTACAAGGAGCAGGAAATTGTGGAGAGTCATAATCGCTGAGGTCATGAAGGGACACGGTACGAAGAAGAAGAAGAAGAAGAAGAAGAAGAAGAAGAAGGGATTGGAATATTTGATAGACACAGCTTGAAAGTAATATGGCCGGAGAGAAACAACTTAAACCTACCTGACGAATTTGAACTAATGGATGCCCGATCAGGGTTTGGGAGAAACAAAAGTTATTAGGAACAGAGCGTGGGAAGACAGTTTAAAGAAATACTCGAACACATACGCTCCACTAAAGGGACTCGTCTTTGCACATCATCACGGAATATTCTTTAATGAAGTAATTTGGTTGACTAATTACTATGGTGTACTGAGCTCAACATGATAAGGTATGTCTCACCAGTTACGTTGTCTTTGAAATAAAACTTCCCAAAACATAATCTTTCTCTACCATAATCGGTTACTTTCTTTACTGTTTGGAAGGGTCCACTACTGCGGATTGCCTTGCGACCAGTACCGAACATTCTGTCGTTTAATCTCACCATTCACGTAAAAACAAAGCTTTGTTGCTGAACAACACGCGGTCTTCGGTGAAGCGGGCGTTTTCATCCAAACTCATGTCTGCAGATTTTATGGTCTCTCTGCAATTTGTAATTTCACAACAACTACATTTATTCAAACCTCGTGATTTTTAGTGTTTTTTTTTTCTCTCATTTTTCCAACACGCCCGTTTATTACAACCCCAACTTTTATTTGATCACCGATTGTACAGTCCTAACCAAACAATCTATTGTTATTTACTAATCATAACTCGTTGTATAATGATGATAATAATAATAATAAACTTGAATGGCAAGTTTTAGGAGAGCAATCGCTCTAACATCAGCCTTGACATGGATCTTGCTAGAAATTGTGGTACCTTGGAATAAGAACATCTTGAAAGGCGGAATAAGGGATAATGCAGAGGTACCAACACCTTGCAAGGAAAATCGGGGAAATATACCAAGCAGCGGCTGAAAGTCGTCCCTGTTGTGAATGACGTACTCGATTCAATCTCCAAGAATATCTCTTCTTCGCAAGACACATTGAGATTATCTGATTTCATTAGGAATGTGCTTCGAACAGTGAGGTGTCTGCTAAGGCACGTGCTCTCTCTCTCTCTCTCTTTCTCTCTCTCTCTCTCTCTCTCTCTCTCTCTCTCTCTCTCTCTCTCTCTGCTGTGGGTAGGTGGTGATATATGACCATCATTACTCGTCCGAAAGTTGAACTAGAACTCAATAATAATTGAGTGGCGGTCTTTTGTCTTAATGAGAAAACATTTACAAGAAAACATTTGGCATTCATTGGCCGAGCAGCTAGTAAGTACTACTGTCGGTTGAGATTTATAAAAATAATTCTCCTTTTTTCTTCTCTTTTTTTTTTAAGCGTTTCACCCCAAGCTATGCGGGAAGCCACTAGCACGCAAGGGGTTACAAAGAGTTGCAGCGAGAGAAAGAGGAGTGATAGAGGAAAGGATGAAGAGAAGGATAGGGGATAGATCAAGGCATCTGGAGACGTCGATTGACATTACATTTGAATAGTTAGAGATCATAGCTATCAAGGAAAGAGGAAAAGGGGGGGGAGTTCCACAGGTGAGAAGTGCGATACATGAAGCTATTGGAGTAGAAGAGCCGGTTACATTTAACAGTTTCGACAGTGAAAGGGCGAGATGCCAGCCTAGTTGAACGCTTAAATTCATGAAGTCTGGGAACCAGCGAAAGCAGCTCACTGGAGCAGTTACCGTTAAAGCATTTGTAAAAAAAAAGACAGAGGAAGGCAACAGCACGTCTGTGAGAGAGCGACTGCAGACGAGATGCCAGATCAGGACCAATTACATTGTATATCCGTCTCTGGATTTTATCAAGGACCTTGAGACAAACAGAAGGGGCTCCAGACCATATACGACAGTTTTCAGGAAAATAGATTTCTAAAGTCCAGTAGCTGTATTAATAGGAGTTTCCTTAATAACCCCCTTTTTTCTTTTTTCTTTTTTTTTTTTTTTTTTTTGAAGTAGGGTGTAATATCATCATCGCGATTACATCATTATTTTCTGCTGCATATTGTATTTGTTGCTGATGTAGAAAGTCCTCAAGTGATCTGACTTATGTTATTTGGTTATTTGGTTATTTGGCGCTAGTCCACATGGTTGAAAGTAGGATGGTCTTTGCCAAGACCCACATCCATTTTTAACCATTGAACTGAGAAAGCCGTTATATACAAAAGAATTTTTTTTCTATTTGAACGTGTTTAATATGACGCATCATATCCATATGGAAGTCTCGATCTTGCGAGGTTCCACTAATTATCCCGTTCAAGAGCACAGGGTTGCTTGTCAGTGACTTGATATTAACCACAAACATGACCCATAATGGCTGATGCACTGTCCATCTCTATTCATGAGCGGGAGTATTAAGCGAGAGTAGTAGCTGGGTGCTGAGGCCTAGGCAATATCAAGCATAGAATTTACCACATTGCACTTATGTATTCCTTCGATCAATTATGTTATCAATGCAGCAAATCTAATAAATCATCTTAACATTTTTTATTCGAAATTCATAGAATACGTTTTTAATTATCTTTATTCTAGAATGATGAAAAGCAAAACATTTTATCTAGACACCAGCAGACGCAGCGAAATCAGCAGTCAGGTTAGGTTTAAGACTCCACAGAGAATTGTTCTACGGAACAAAAAACTAGAGAATTAAAGCGTTAGCTATTGGATTTGGTGACAGTAATTGAGTTCAATCCCTGAGCCGTGTGTATACTTATACTCAGTGGAAACAGGCGAGTACTAATAAATGAGTAGTACTAAGAACTAGTGGAACGAGAACAGTTGATTAGATAAAGGGTTCAGTTCAGAATTCCCTGTACGTTACCCAGATCGATATACACCTGATGAAGACTAGAGTCACAACGACCGAAATGTTGTGATAAAACCAACAGAGATAAGGACAATAGTCCGGATATAAGTGTAAATAATGATAACGCCTCACCCCAGGAATTCAGATAAAATTTTTATATTCCTTTACTGTTTTGCCGAGAAAAAAAATTACTATGAAAATGTATATCAAATTTTCATTGCGAATTTCAATATAATTCTTTCGCGTTTACATATATATATCAAATTACATTCGTCGTTTTTCTGAGAAATCTGCCCGGTTCGTTTGACTCGCTCTTGTAAAATCTAACATTTAAAAAAGTAGCGTAAATTACAGCGTACAAGTCGACCGCGAGATTTTTTAGATCAAAATTATGATTTAGATTTATACATACCGTATATATCAGCTCTCAAACAAAATAAAACTTAGGTCTACCAGTAAATGAAGTTAGGTTACAGTATAAGATAATCTGTGCCAAAACTACATAAGGTCAGACCACTTACCTGTATATTGAGTTACTAACTGTAATATCTTACTGTATGCGCTGTATAGTAAACAACCTACAGCATACCATTAGGTACCACATATTGTATCTATATACCTTAGCGAACATTTAAAATTCGTCATGTGTTATGGTCCAAGTTCCTTATACCACGGTGATAGTCCAAGGTTAGAACCAATGAAAGAATAACACGAACACATGTATGGAATACAAAGATATATTACAACAGAAATATAATAAAAAAGAAGTAGAAGTATTAGTAATGACTATCAGATTTGGTTAGAGTGAACTATGTTGTCTCGACAAGTGTCACTATTCCAATGCCCTTACAAAATGCTCTCATTTATCTCTCCTCGTTTTACAATCTCCTCATACCTCTTGAGAGGCGCAGTATTTATAATGTCAGGAATAGTCCATTATTATTATGGGTAAGTTCCCATAACATCATGTCTACTGATAAACACATTAAAGTCAACATCAACTCCTATAAAATATTAATAGTCTAGATTACACATCATACCAGGTAGCTTTATATTAGTGCTATGCATCGTATGTCATTGCAAAACACAGTATCACTCATCTGCCATTTGCATCAGTGATGTAAACAGACAACCAGTGACGCCACCAATCTCATTCGGCAAACTCAAAAACTATGGGTCCGTTACATTATCGACACACATAACATACCTTATTGTTTGAATGGTCATCTGAGTTAAATAGAGTTTCGACTAGTGTCTACACTTAGTGTACCAGCTGTTGGACGCGATGTGTTGTAACATTAATAGAATACTAAATCTGTATTACTATTTTAGTATTTTATATTAATTTCTATGTTAATATGCCAAATATGTTCCCCAAAATGTTAGTGGGGTATATTTGTGGCAACTTACTGTGGGTACGGTAAGTGGTGTGCAGTAATTGTTAGGAGGGCTGTCCAATTGTTTAAAAATCAATGGTAATGCTTTGCATTTTATACCCGGCATATAAGTTGTTGTAATGAAGTGTCCCACACTCCCTATCGCCTATGTGAACTGACTATATTAGTAGTTATATGAATATACCTGGGAGCTTGCTTCGAGAATTACTAGCCTGCCACCCGATTCCCTGTCTTTCAGTAGAGTATTCTCTTATACAATAAACCTCTATTTCATCTGCGCGAGTGTTGCTGTGCCTTCACCAGAGTGCCACATTTATCTGTGTGTAGCCTCTTTAAGGATACAACATAAGTTGACCCCTTGTTTGTCAAGATTTTTTAGTCTCGATTGGTATACCGCAATTTACTATAATTAACATTTCCATCTAAATATTTTTGCATGCCCGTTTATGTGCATCCAAGCGTATGCTTTTCACTTTTAATGTGTGTCCAGATGTGTGTTTCTGTGACTTCTTTGCATGCGTACGCGGATCCATATTTTGTTTTAATAGGACACAAATCTGGATGCGCACGGGTAATAACGAAAAGTGCCTTCCAAAAGCTAAGCAAAATATTAAGAAACAAGAGATTTTCATTAGAAACAAAGAAAAGAGTACTGAACTGTTATATAATATAAGTCCTCTTCTATGGCAGTGGATGCAGAAAAATTTTCTCACAAATGAAGAAGAGACTTGATGCAACAGAAATGTGGTTCTACAGAAGGATAGTGAGAATACCATTGATAAAGTATGTGAGGAACGATAAAGTTTTAGAGAAAACTTTTAAGATACTTTCCCTAGAACCAGAAAGATAGTTAAAATTTTCAGGACACATAATAAGGAAAGAAGGCTTGGAGAATTTGACACTCACAGGACATACTAAAGACAAAGGAAAAACAGTGAGTAAATGGGTGACAGAACAGGGACTGTGAGATATACTAAGGGAAAAAACATTCTTCTTCTTTCTTTCTATCCCCTTCGTAGTGGGGGGATACGAATACAAATGCCATATTGAATCTCCTCCACAACGGTCTATCAACGACAGCCATCAACGATTCTAGTATAGTCATACTTGTCCATTGTTTGACATTGTCCAACTAGTTTTTGCGTTGACGTCCACTCCTACTTCAATCTTCAACGGTGCCTTGCATAATTGTCTTGAACATTCTGTCGTGCCTTGTAATATGTCCAAATCACACCATTTTTCTCCGTTTGACAGTGGCGAAAAGAGGTTCCTGGTGGCCCACAAAACTTTCAACCCTTTTCCGCACAAAATCATTTATGTTCAAACATAACTTAGAGCGAAACAGATAAGTTTTGAAGATTCATAATCGCCCACATCCTGAATGGACAAGGCTTTTAAAAGAAGATATCTTTATACGTGCGCCCATATGTCTAAGAGACAATGCGAGACACTTCTTATTAGCAGTATGTGTGCAATGCCCGTCTGTCTGTATGTGTGCTGGGTTGCGCGGGGAGTTTTACTGGGATGTATGGGTGTGTCTGTAAGTGGCTCTCATTAATTTCATCGAAAAGACTGCCTTCTTTCTGTAAATAGCCGAGCGTCTCTTCCCTTTCATTATTTTGAACATCAACTTCATCAACGACATTTTATAGATTTTTGTTTTGGCTAATGAAATCCCGTTGAAAACTTTCTGCTTACCAATTTAATATTTTCTTTCATCGTCTTTTCTTTCAATATTTTTTCTCAATAAACACAACTTAAAAAAAACAAATTCAATCAATATTTGGAACCAAAATATCTAGGTACAAAAATAAGCCAATTACCTATAATTTATTTAGCTAGTTTAAAATATATACATACGAACGAATTTGAATTCGGCATGGACTAAACATAAAATTAAGAGAAATGAAGTTCATTGTGAATCGAATTATAAAATATCAACTGAGTTATAATTTAATCAGACGGGGCAAAAAACTTTTTATAGTTTCTTTATATCAGTTTCTTTCTATTTTTTCTTTCTTTCTTTCTTTTTACTTCGTTGCCTTTTCGTTTTTTCATGTATTAAAGTCGAATCACGAAAACAACTAAGGCAACTGTAATTTATAATTGCATACACACGCGTTTGTGGTGTTCAAAAATAGCTGTACCTCCAACAAACCTTTGTCAAATGATAATCCTGGTGTCAGTATTGATTTCCGGAATGAGAAATCTTTTTTTTATAATTCTACATAGATTGTTGTTGTTGTTGTTCTTCTTCTTCTTCTTCTTCTTCTTCTTCTTCTTCTTCTTCTTCTTCTTCTATGTGCAAGATCATTTCAGGACGTGAGTGAATATGGCTACGTTTGTCCCTTTGCCAACTTACTGATCTCCCGCTACCCATCACGCCACCGACTTACACAAGCTCGTCAGTTACGTGTCCCGCAGATATATCCCTCTTGTCCTCGATATGCCCTGTGAGTGTTAAATTCTCCAAGCTATGCTTCCTCATTATGTGCCCAAGACATTTTAGCTGTCTGTTTGTGATTCTGTATCCATTTTGTTTCCATTTTATCAAAGACTTTTTCGTTACTTAAGCGCTCTTTCCA
Organism: Acanthosepion lycidas; assembly: GCA_963932145.1. Taxonomy (NCBI): domain Eukaryota; kingdom Metazoa; phylum Mollusca; class Cephalopoda; order Sepiida; family Sepiidae; genus Acanthosepion; species Acanthosepion lycidas. Next base: position 79,714,693 of record OZ010584.1, on the reverse strand, counting down.
TGCTATCCTCAGCATCCTTCTGTGGTACTGCATTTCTGTTGCTTCCAGTTTTTTCATCACGGTGTGTGAGAAGTGTAAAAGAAATAGGGAGGTTGTCCCCTAAATGTTATTTCTCACTTCCACTTCAGGAACGTATATTGAGAACCCCTGTTAAAAGAGTCTTAAGATTTTCTTCTTTTTGTTTTAATGCCATGTGCTTTCAAGACACAGGTGATAATGGCTCCCCACAGATTCCATTTCTTTATTATCTGTGGATTGCGAAGATTTCTGCTGAAAAGATAGTGGGAGGGTCTCCCTACGCCACCGTCATTGTTATACAGATTAGTACGTTTCCTAGTCTGGCTGCCACCCAAAATTAAATACTATACTATTTAACTCATAGTTAGGGAAAGAAGAGATGAGTACATACTTCTACACAACAGACTAGCCGAGAATTTGAACTCAGCTCACGGAATCCTCTTTCCACCGCTAATAACAGTTACGCTACGCATACATCCAGATTGCATTATAGTTTCTAATTGCCTTTTGCTCTCTTTACTGGCTCTCTTTTTAGCTTCCAACGACAGTTTGGCCAAGTTACCACTTTAAATTTTCACAGTAATACTTTTGCCTCAATAAGTAATCATATCTTTTTACTACTGATCCCAGTTCACTAAAGCATTTTTTTAAATCCAATATAAATGTTGTATCGTTAAAGGGGTTACAAACAGACAAAGGTGTTACTCGAGGGAGGGAACGGCAACATGTGCATGGATGAAAGAAGAGAGTGGTTTATTGTAAGAAAAAGAATACACTACTGAAATACATAAAATCGGGTAGTAGGCAAGTAAATTTTCGAAGCAAGCTCCCAGGTATATCCTGTGCTCACTATATATAGCTACTGATATAGTCAGTTCACATAGGCGATAGGGAGTGTGGGACATTCCATTACAACAGGTTTTGAATTTAGTTTTCCTTATTGTGGACCGGTTGCTGAAAAATGCTATACAGTTCAGTTTTTCTTACTATTTATCCATAGTTGGGGGGAAGAAGAGATAGTTTGATACTTTCCCCAAGGCTGTTTGCACGTAAGTGAATGTAACAAATTTGATTGGAATTCGAACTCGGCTCCTTGATTTCTCAAACCGAGTCGATATCCATTTCACAATATCCATAATCCATTAAGTATATATATATATATATATATATATATATATATATATATATTCAAATCATGCTGAAGGGGGGCCAGTTCCTGTTTTTAATTACAGATAATATATAGTCACTGGGTCGGGTAGCTGTCTACCACCCCGTCTGGGTTCCTCTTTGCCTTCGGGCAGAGAGTTCTCCAAGCACAGTTGGAAACCAATCTCCAACTATTTCCCGAAGCAAGTTCCCAGGTATATCCTGTGCTCACTATATATAGCTACTGATATAGTCAGTTCACATAGGCGATAGTGAGTGTGTGACATTCAATTACAACAACAAAGTTTTGTAATGAGAAAATAATCGGTTTCTTGTGCTACTCCAGGAAGTACCTAACTTCTCCTGCCTTGTTTTATCTTTACAAAATTTAGATCAGATAAAATTAAAATGGAGCATTACTACCGTACCTGGGCTGGAGCTGCTCACTCCTCCCTTCCAGCTTGACAAAGTTCAAAAGGATATACCCAGTCTTCTGAGTGCGTTCCTAGAGTCCGTCTTCTGCAGTCTGTCGCTATTTTCATGGCAAATATTCAGAAAAGATAGATTCTTTAACTCTATTAGTTCAGTCGACCTGGGTGTGGCAATAAACTAAATCCAGGAGCGAGGACTCTGATTAGGTTTTAAGAAGCGTAGAACCACCTCTTAATTGCTCTTGTTCCCAGCTTCACCCTGAGCCGAGTGGTAGCACCTGTTAGGCTACCAACTATGAACAAATAATTAACTCCCTAGGATCAAAACACTATTAAAGTCGAAAAATAGGATTTTTATAATAAAAATACCAACTATAGATTTGACTCTCGACAAAAACTCATTTTACAAAAATACATCAATGAAACTTAATCTCCTACAAACTGATTTCATACAAAGAATATATATTCTATCTATAGGTGTCCAATATACTTTTATTAACATAGTATCTATTGTAGTTTTAAACTCCTGTATAATTTATAGGAACTGATAGTGTCCAATATAGTTTTACTGACATGGTGTCCTATATACTTTAACTAATATGCTGCACATTATAGTTTTAATAAAGTGGTTTCAAGTATAATTCATAAGATCTGATATAGTGTACAACATAGTTTTACTGACTCTTTAACTTATGTATTACAGTCGAAGTCCCGAGTCCCGGAACCCATTGGTGTCATGGGGTAGATATTTGCATTGCTACAGTTTATACGTCTAGTGTAAGATAATTTGACAGATGTTATCCCACATCAGCCTTGTTATTAATTAATTAATTAATTAAATAGTTTTACCTTCTCCTAGACTGGTTACCCTTCTATTGCAATAAGGTTTGCTTTGATATTTAACCCATAGCTGGAGGGAGATGAGTCCATGCCTTTTACAAGAGCATTGGTCCGAATTGAACGAAAAAGATTGAACTTGACACGCCAAGTTTACTTTCCGATAACCATTACGCTCATCGATAATTATGTATGGGGCACCTCGACGCGATGTAATGATTAGAATGTTTGTCTTAGTAGTTTAATTAGTAGTGAGTTCGATAATGATATGTCCCGGAAAGGGATATATTTGATCGAAGTAGCTAAGAGGTTTTGGCTACTGTAATCAAGTAGTACACGGTAGAAGTAATCGACCTGTACTCGTCGTAGTCGCAGGTAATAGGATAGCCAATGGCATAGTCCAATCGGCGTCGTCATAGACTTAAACTATGTCGTACCTACACGTACACCAGCCAATCATATTCAAGTGAGGGGTAACTCAGGTGTATGCATATTCCATTATATCAGATACTCACTGAGTGCCTCATACTTACGGCCTTGTGCCACATCTAAGCCGCGCTTAGAAGATCATTGGCATTTTGACGTGGTGTAATGCTTAGCAAGCTTGTCTCGCTAGAACAATTACGACTGAGTAGTGAGTTCAATCCTCACTGATGCCCCATCCTTTCGCCACTGTGCCACATCTAAGTTACGCTCAGAAAATATCCATATTCATGTATAATATATTCAAATTTACTAGAAATGTTGGAATAAAGTGCGCTACAACCATTTTCTTTAAGTGATAAATTCTATAGAATATCATTATTTTTTAACCATCGACTAATCTAATCAGATCTCACATTTTCAATAAAAAAAATCCAAACTTTTATGAGATGACGTTTGCGAATTTTTTTTTTCTTTGCTTTGATGGCACTTTGAGCTACATTATGTTATGGTTCCGATCTTATCGCTGATGTATAAGACAATCCCAGGTTATAAGATGATTGTGTTGAGTTTAAATTCTATCTTATACACTACAATCTAAATCTGTTCAAGTCTAGAGTTAACAATTATCTTCTCTTCCTATCCTTATACACTGTCCCTTAGCGAGCTGATTGAAAAAGGGTTCGATAGACTCATTGAAGGGATTCACGGAAGCCCATGCCTTAAAAAATGCACAAAATTGTACTCACAAGTACACCTCCCATATTAGGAAGAACTTTATCTATGTTAAATATGTGTGATCTTAGGCGTTTTTTTTTTTTTTTTACAAAAATGATCAATGGAAAATATCATTGTGCCATTTCTGACCGTAGATCTCTAGTTGGGACCCGCAAGGAAATGTGTACACAACAGAAATAAAAAAAGAATAATAATATATTTATTGTAAGTATTATTAGAATAACAAAACTAATTTTGATGAGAAGAGCAATAAGAGTGATAGCATTTAAATCATATTGGATACAAGGAGGATTTAAGTAGTAATAATAATAATAACTACAAATACAAATGAAAAATTCTCCTATTGTAACGCTAAATATTTGAGCTTAACAATTTTGGTAAATATTGTAATAACAATTGTAATAATGTCGATCATTAAGAGGATACAAATGAATAGATTTAAAACTGAAAAGTTTTTCCATTTCACTGAAGCAGACGTCAAAAAACATGAGTGTTATCGCCTCCTCTTTTGTTCTTTATTTTATTTTTTATGGCAGTGTCTCCGATATGTCTTTTCCGACTTTTCTCGCAATCAAACCGAAATAGACCATTATGTACGCAGTACTGACAGAGCATAACAAAAGTGCTTGTATAAAGTGAACCACTGTAAAACAAAAAAAAAACAGGTGTGGTATTTATTAATGCTCAGTAAGGATGGAATTCACTAGCAAATGATTAACGATTAACTATCGATCTTGTATGGATAAAGGAAAGATTTCACATTCTTCTGAACAAAAACACGATATTTACGAAGTACGGCTTAGTTCAGCTTAAGGTAATATATGGAGAATGGAGATTGTGATAAGTTAATTTTCCAAGTTTCTTTCCCTAGAAAATCAGCCTTCGATATCTCGATATCTACCTGGGTGCGATCCCCAGCCTCGTTGGGATATACATAACAGTTACAGTCGCAAGATCGACTCTAAATACCTATCAATAAAATAATAATTAAAAAAAAAAAACAATATATTTAAATATTTTCCACGTTGACAACATTATCTAAAATTATCTAATTTATTCAGAAATAAATGAAGCGATAACTGAAAATCACTTGGTGGACAGAGAAATCATTTTCGATTGATTTGTCTCCTATTTTGGTATCGAGAATTAAATACACTTTTTATTTTATATTGTGTTCCATATAAATTGTTAGAGGATTTTATCCTTAATAGATTTCTTTCACTTTCTAGTATTAAAACATCTTTAACTCTATATCTGACGAAAAAAATATCTCTATATATCTCTATATACACATATAAACATTTTTATGTTATTTTAATTCTAAAATCGTTGCTGGCTTAATGTTCTAGATGGAAAAACATTTTAAAGTTTCTTTTGCTTTTTCTCGTCTATTGTCTACAATTCATTTTATTTTCTCTTTTTTTTTTTCCTGTAAAAAATACTTACTCTGGATCGATATAAATAAAATAATCAAATGTAGGGAGATCCAGATCACGCTGGTCCGAGTTCAGAATCTCTGGGTTGGGACAGATTTTTCTAGACATTTCGAGACAAGGGTAATATACTCTTATAACTCTGAACTTGCACGAAAAGGATTCTTATATAAAAACTATAAATAGGCCAAAATATGTTTTTCCATTTTTTTTTCTTTTTGTAAGTCAAAAGAAAAATGGTGCCGTGAGATGTTGACTTGAAGTGACGAAAATTTGTTTCTACAGAAGGATGCTGAGAATATCGTAAACCGAACATGTGAGCAACGACGACGTTTTAGCGAAAATGAAAACAAAATTATACTTAACATTAGGAAATGTCTAGACCAAATAATGAGAAATGAGGGTTTGGAAAATTTGATAATCACGGGGCAGATTGGAGACAAGATAGGAAAGAGAAAAGCAACTCATGTCCTACCTAGCTAGTTTTAGTAAATAGATGGCGGAACAAGGTTTAGGAGCGACAGAAAAAGTCAACATTTATTTAGAGCTACAAAGGACAAGAATTGTGGAGAGCCATGATCATCAATGCCCTTAAAGGTACATGACGAAGAAGAAGAAGAAGAAGAAGAAGAAGAAGAAGAAGAAGAAGAAGAATCTGCACACGAATTGTGGGGAAAGGCGAGTTGAAATGCAACTTTACAGAATATGTATATATGTCAAAAATTCCAATTATGTGTCATACAAAATAACGTTTTTAAACAGAAAAAATTTAAAAACGCTACATAGTTTTATTCAAACACAATATCTTCACTAATTTCTAGTATGAGCCCCTATGAATGTTCAAATGACGCTGCACAATCGTTATTCCCATATGTTTTTATTTTTTTATTTCTTTGTGCATATTTTTGTATTATTGTTATAGTGTGTGTGTTATATACCATACCTATGAACAGTAATGGGTATGTCCTAATCCTCACAAATACGTTGGATACGTGGGGCGGGGGGATATGCTGATAAAAAAACTTTCCGGTCATAAAAGAGGAAAAACAAAAAAATATTGAAGGAAACGAATAGTAATCAAAGGAAAGTTTTTGAAATCCTTGAAAGAAAGTTTTGTTATATTTCTGCGAATAATTCTGGTTAGTGTGCTCGCTTTAGTTACTTTGATTACGATATGCACATGCACACACACACATAAACACACACACACAAATATATATATATATATATATATATATATATATATATATATATATATAATACTAATAATCTTATAAATATAAGCATCTATAGTCGTCCGGCAAAACCTTAGGTGTTGACGCTTGTCAAGGAACAAACCAATAACCAAGGGGAAAAAAAAAGGATAAAAAACGAGAGAACTAAGAGCATGTACTTCTGGCGAAAATAATCGTCTAGAATCTAAGTTCAGAGTCCAAAGGAAAAAAATACCTCGTACATGAGTAAAGTAAAAATAACTAAGCAAAGTGCTCAATACGCTAAGTAGAGAAAACTAAGTAAACCTAAAGAGCCAGACAAACCTACCTAGGTTTCACCTACGCGGATAATCAGGGTAAACTGGCCAGTTTACCCTGACGAACCGCGTAGGGGAAACCGAGATAGGTAGGTTTGTCTGGCTCTTTTGTTTTACTTATATATATAGATATATATATATATATGTGTGTGTAAATATAAAAGTCACAGTTAAAGTCAACACTCATTTTATTGATGTTATAAAGATTACCACTTCATTTCCAACCTCTATTTTGGTTATTCCTCATTCATTAACCTTTCCTAGGTTATAACACATGTGCAAGAAGGTGACACTAAGGGGCCATCATAAGGTTCATTTTTTATTATGTATAAACTCTTGAGTGGGTGTGTTTTTGTTTTATTCATGCAGGCTTTTTGCTATGTACAGTATGTTGAGTGAAAATGGGACATTTTATTTTTCATACACGTCTTTAGATGGCCCTCACTATAGAGCAATGAATCAATGAATAACAACCAAGTCGAGTTGATTTTTTTATTGCTAAGTCTCTTCAGGACACAGGCGATCATGAATCTCTACATATTTTTCTTCATTATTTGTGAATTGCCATGACCTCTTGAAAAAAGTTCTTCTGGCTTCCCATTGTCTCCTCCCCCGTTTCCCCGGAATATATATTTTTAATGGATTTTTATCTGACATTATTCCTTATTATTAGGTTGGTGCAAAATAATGACGTAATAATGTCGTTTTTTGACGTACTTTTTAACGTCAAAAAACGACATTATTACGTCATTATTTTTGCACCAACCTAATACTATAAAGATTTGCTTAAGTTCACTATTTTCATTATTCGGACTCTTGTCCTCTTCTTTGTCTATATATATATATATATATATATATATATATATATATATATATATATATATATTGGTTTCCGTTTTACTTGTGGGTTTTTAATATCATGTCTATTCAGTGGTGTGCGTAGGTAATCGTGGATCTTTGCAGTTTTATTTTCTTGGGAATAATCGGGTAGTGATTTTTGCCTCTTTTTAAATACAGATTTTCTTGCCTTCTCTTAGGCTGGTTGTCATCTAAGGTTAGAGTGACCAGACTATTTGGCCATTTTACGCATCGTGAAGAGGGTGAGGGAAAGAGATAGATTTCTGCGTTGCTCGAGGATATTAGTACATAAGTGAACGTGAGTGACTAATCCAGATTTCGAACTGGGTTCTCCGATTTCACTTTCTTCCACAATATCCGTTACACCACGCGCAAATCCTCGAACAGCATATTATTATTGTGTAATGAAATCGATTTGCCTGGGGGTGGTGGGGATCAAAGCTATTAGGTTGGTGTAAAAATAATGACGTAATTATGTCGTTTTTTGACGTATTTTTTAACGTCAAAAAACGACATTGTTACGTCATTATTTTTGCACCAACCTAATAAAACAAATATCGTATGAAATTATATACATATATCTGTGTGTATTAATACTGCATGTATAAATTTACATTTTATTCTTTTTTTTCTCACTCTCTTTTTATGTAATTTATAACCATCTGCTTGTATTTCATAGCCTATGCCCATGAACACTCGCGAGTTTGCTTGTTCGTTTGTTTGCTTGCCGTTCGTCAAAAATCACTCCGCGATAAACTCCGGTGTTTTATCAAATATCACACCCAATAGATAACATGAAAAACTTATTTCATTTTTTTTTTTTTTTTTTTTTTTCAATATAATTTAATTTTATAATTATTTTAATCAGTAAATTTTAAATTATCATTTGTTAATTTTTGTTCGGTTTCTTTTCTATTTCATTTCTGAATTATTTTTTTTTTATATATATATTGCTATTTGAGATTTACAGATCAGATCGAGCTCTGCCTTCGCAGGCTGCATGCAAACAAAAAAAAAAGAAACTCAAATTACAAAAGAAAAGAAAAAGGAAAGAAAATATGAAAAGAAAAGAGAAATGAATGATGAAAAATGAAATAAAACACGACAGATGCATCATAAATTTTATAAAATCAAGATCGAAAAACCGGAAGGGAAAATTTAAATAAAGAAAATTAGTCGAGCGAACAGGATGAAAAATCAGCAAGAAATGACATGAAGAAAGAATATTCCGGAAATGGAAACTGAATAAAAACTTTAAAAAAAAAAAAATAATAATAATAATAATAATAATAATCTGCATTGGAAAATATGCCAATTTTACGGGAAAGAAACTGCAAGAAATTAGTATGAACATCATCTAGACCCGATTACAGAGATAGGACCTGTAACAATTTTATGGGATTTTACAATACAAACAGAGAGAGCGATCAAAGCCAGACATCGTGATCAAAAACTACAAGAACAGAACCCCCTTTCTTATTGACATGGCAGTACCTGAAGATCTTAAAAAAAAAACAAAAAAAAAAAACTAAATACAAGGATCTTGAAATGCAAATCTCGAAAATGCAGCACATGAGGACTTAGACAATTCCAGTTGCAGCTAGAGCTCTCGAGTTGATAGAAAAAAGGTTCGATATACTCATTGAAGGGATTCCGCGTAGCCCATGCCTTGAAACAATACACAAAATTGTACGCATAAGTGCAGATTTCACATAACGAAGAACTTTATCTATGTAAAAATGTATGCGATTTTAGGCCTTTTTTTTAATTTTTTTTTTTAAGAATGAACAGTGGAAAATATCATGATGCCATTTCTGACCTTAGGTCTCCGGTTGGGACCCACAAGGAAATGTCTATACAACAGAAATCAAAGAAATAATAATAATAATATATTTATTATAAGTATTATTAGAACTAATTTTGACGGAAAAAAAAACAAGTATGATAGTATTTAAATCATATTGAATACAAGGAGGATTTAAATAATAATAGTAGTAGTAGTAGTAGTAATGACTAAAAATGCAAGTGAAAATTTCACGGTTTTCCTCTTTGAATTATCTCCTTGCAATTTTCCTGATTATAAAATACACGTGTAATTTCCCCCGATTTGTGACGCTTAATCTTTCAGCTTAACAACTTTGGTAAATGTTGTAATAACAATTGTAATAATGTCGATCATTAAGAGGATACAAATGAATAGATTTAAAACTGACGAGTTCTTTTTTCATTTCACTAAAGCAGACGTCGAAAGACATGAGTGTTATCGCCTCCTCTTTCGTTCTTTCTTTCTTTTTTTTCTTTTTATGACAGCGTCTCCGATATGTCTCTGATATGTCTTTTCCGACTTTCCTCGCAATCAGACCGAAATAGTCCATTATTTTCGAACTCTTTTATCAACATCTCGATTAATCAACTGCCTTTTGCAAGTAAAGCTGAGCAAATGAAAAGAATGCGTTTCAATATTAACAGATAACATAAAAAAATTAAAACCTGGAAAATAACTAAAATAATATTTAGTAGTAGCAGTAGCAGTAGTAGTAGTAGTAGTAGTAGTAGTGTTGATTAAAAGAAAGACCAATAACTAAAGATTTATAGACTGTTACACTTTTATTTAACGGTACAAACGCTCACACGCATATACACACAAAAGCTCCTCTCAAATGCACACAAACAAATACGCACTCAGATAACAGCGAAAAAAAAAAGGTCTATCTGGAATGTTTTATCCACAATAAATTAAGTTTCTTATCTACTGAATACAGAATAAGATTAAAACTCATATATCAACGGTCAAATATTAAAAACAATATTAAAAGGAATAAAACCCGTAGACAAATTCAAGTACTATGGAAGTTTATAATGACAATCACGTCCAAAATTATTGAATTACAACAAAAACAATCACAGAGCCTCTCATAAGAAAAGCATAAATATCTAAATCTTGTTTAAAAAAAAAATATCAGAATAGAATCCTTATTCGATGATTGTTAGAATTCATTGAAAGCGTAACAATCAACTGTCCACATTTTCATGTGAATTTATTACCCTGTCTTGATTCGGTTATTTCTTTTATTTTACTTTGCTTACAACACGATCTGGTGTTGGAGGTCGTGTTATGTTCCTGTCGGACATTTTCTTCTGAGTTAGTTCGAAGTGCTGGATTCTAAATAGAGCTAATTCTATTCAAGGTCTCACGGCAACTACCATTAATTTGCTTGGTTTAATAGTATCAGACAGAGATTTACAGAAGGACATTCTATTATTGTCTGTATGGGTTTTAATGATTGATTTCAACAAAAAAAAATACTAAAGTAGCAAGTATTTAATATAAAAATGTAATCATAATAATTATTATTACTGTTGTTGTTCCTGCTGCTGTTTGATCTGCACGTACAGCAGGAGATGGAACAAAATTCCCAGCAGTTCACAATCAATGGACTGAGGTGGCAAATTTTTTTTATTACAGTGCGAATACTTTTCGGAGTATCCGAGTAGAACCAAGAAGTACGGTCTTCTGCAAGTGTCCAATCTTGACATTTACCCCAATCTTCGCCAACCACTTCAGAAGTTTAATATTTATGATTCCACGAGCATCGACTACAATGGTGATGCCTTGCACTCTCTTCATTGACCACAGTTTGTAGATATCCCATGTTATTTTATGAATTTTAAAATAGATATATATATATATATATATATATATATATATGTATATATCGGTTTTTACGGGATCCTTAAATAGAGCCGCTTTAGAATTTGAGTATTTATGATTCCTGGGGAAAAAATAACAACGAGGAGGACTTCTACATGCTTCATTGGCTATAATTTGTATTAAAATCCACCCCCCATTTTAAACTAGCATATTTTTCTTCCTTCTTTTTTTTTTTTTTTTTTTTTTTTCTTATTCTTTTTCAACTATATTATTATTAAGGACACATGACACAGTGGATACAGGGGTTGTTTAGATCCAGTGACAGGACACAAAGAGTTGTGAGTTCAATACCTGGCTAAGGCAGTGGAGAACTTGAAGAGGGGAATTAACAGGAGATAACTGATAACTGACATCCATTAGACATGGCACGTGGAACTAGAACAGTCTACTTCAGTGAGCGAAATAAAGGGTTCAGTTCGAAATTCCAACCACCTGAAGAAGGCCGGAGCGTACAACGTTGTGATAAATATGTCAACAAAGATGATGACAATAGTCCGAAAAATATAAATAGTATACATAATACCTCCTCTCAGAAATATAGACAGATATTATTATTATTATGTTGTTGTTGTTGTTGCCGTTTGATCTACAAATACAGCTGGAGATGGAACCAAAGTACCAGCTATCCACAACCAGTTGACTGAGGTGACATGTTTTCATCCTTATTCGGGAACTCTTCGGAGTATACGAGCGGTACCATGGGGCGCAGCCTTCTCTAAGTGTTCAATCTTAACACTGACATCCAACAGTTTCCAGTCACTTTGGAATTTCAGTATTTAGGATTCCCAGAGGACCAATAAAGAAGGGGATGACGCCCGATCTCTCCAATGACCTCAATTTGTTCATTTCCCATTTTAAACAATTTTAGATTGCTTTTTTCCTTTACATAGTCCACTCCATTATTATTATTATTATTATTATTATTATTATTATTATTATTATTATTATTATTATTATTATTCTGTTCAATGAAGATAGCACTCTAATCTTCATAAAGAGACTGTCATTTAGTGAATGTCTTTGTTTCAGAAAAGAATAGACCAAAATTAAAATGAAAACCTAGGAAGAGATCAGAACCTTCTAACGAACTGATGATATCATGAATGGTAACGATAGAAACCATAATTATCGGTGGATTTAGAACAATTCTGAACTCTCCCGTAAATATCTAATCTTGACACTGATCCCAATCGTCTCCACACCCTTCCGAAGTTTAATAACTATGATCCTAGAGCACTGACAAAAGATGAGGATAATTCTACGCTATTCATTTATCACAATTTATACATTTTTCCCATTATAAACTATGTATTTTTTATAAAGTATCAATTATAAATTATATCAAAGTTTTCCTGTATTTCTTTTCCTTTGTCAACTACTCTATTGTCTCCGGGACATACAATATCTATGATGATGCATGTTCTTTTGGTTTATCTACTTCCACTATCTTTGTCTTTTACTGTCCAATACTTCATGACCATACATTATTATATCCCTGAAATTACTTGCCATTTTTAGATAAATCTTCTGAATTTTCTCCATATCCCGTTTCTTCCTTGTCCAATACATATTTGCTAAATAGTTCCCAATATATCATTTTGTCGCCTTTTGTATTCCTACTATAGATACGATAAAAATTTCAAGAATGGTACATTAGGAATTCTCATAATATTGCTCTGCTTGTTCCTTCGTTCCTTAATTAGTTATCACCTACATTACGTCCTGTAATATCATGCCTGTCCCCTGCCCACTAGTTTTGGTAGAGTAGCATTGGAAAGAGTAGATTAATCACCATTTTCTAAACAAGCGGGAAGCCTCATTCTGAAGTTCGTTGAAGTTGTATAATTGTTTCTAGAAAGATAGAAAGAAAGAAAGAAAATATAGAGTAGGCGATAACGCTCTCATCTTTTTAATGTCTGCTTCAGTAAAATGGAAAACCTTGTGCATAATATTAGGTTGGTGCAAAAATAATGACGTAATAATGTCGTTTTTTGACGTTAAAAATACGTCAAAAACGACATTATTACGTCATTCATTTTGCACCAACCTAATAATAACGAAAAAGAAAGGAGTGATAGGTTTACTTTTAACATTTATCAATTTTGATCTCTTCATTTGTACCCTCTTCCTTAAACAATGAACTGTATTCATACTTACGAGTGCAATACACTCTTAAAGTTGCTAAGCTCAAATATTCACCGATGCATTATACTGAAACAGGCATTTAAAACATGAGAGCTTTATCACCTCCTCTATATTTTATTTCTTTTTAGAACCCCTGAATGAGCCTTGCCACTAGTTTAAAAAATGAGTTAAATATATACTCTGTCTACTGCTGCTATGACGAAAATTTGGGGATAGAGTACAGGCAAGGTATTATAAATCATAAACGTTTGTGCTAACGAGGAAACAAAGGACCAAGTATAATTATAATAGTACAATTCCTAAATTATCATTCTTGCAATATTTATACTGTCTACAGAGGGAATAGGAAAGGTGACATGATAATGTTGCAAACATTATACATTGGAAATTATACAGCTAGTCTGAATTGACCAGGCAGAAGCCTGACATGTAGATACTCTAGAAGTTTTAATTGAAAATGACCAGTAAAATATTTTCAGGGATATCATGATACAATATGGCCATAAATTGTTATACAGGAAAACCAGACATTGTGGCGGTAGCTAAAGAATAAAAAAACATGCATCATCACAGATATTGCATGTCCCAGAAACAATAGAGTAATTGACAAATGAGAAGAAAAAAAGGAAAGGTTTGATAGCTCATAATGGAAAATGTACAAATTGTAGTCAATCAAAAGAGGAAATAAACTTATTCACTCCTTACATGATTCATAAAAAAATTTAAATAAGAAGCCGTGAGATTTATTAATTATTATTATTATTGTTATTGTTGTTGTTGTATGACGAGTGCAATAACTAAAGTGTTTCTAAGAATTCACTTCTTTGTAAAAAAAATCCAATTTTATTTTTAATTATGCCATTACTATATCAGTTTTTCAAGCTAAATGAAAGAAAGAAAGAAAGAAAGCATGAGAAGAAAGAAAGAAAGTTTGAATAGAAAGAAAGCGTGAGAAGAAAGAAAGAAAGAAAGAAACAAAGACAGTAGCAGGAAAAAAGAAGGAAGGAAAGTGTCAAAACAAAGCAAAAAGTTAAATGTTATAAAGAAAGAAAGAAATGCGACAAAAGAAAAAAGAATGATAGGAAGTTACAAAGAATGAACGAAAGACCACAACAAAAAAAAAAGAGATACAGGAAAGAAAAAGAGGAAAAGAAAGAAAAAGAAGAGAAAAAGATTTTAAAAAGGAGGAAAGGAGAAATATAACAAAAAAGAATAAAGGATAAAAAAAAAAGATATAAAATAAAGAAAGAAAGTAACAAAAATGAAAACGGAAATAGAAAGAGGGAAACAGGAATGAGCTAAAAAAATTCTGTAAATGATAGAAAACTGGAAATAAAGACAAGCTTGGAAATATTTTTGTTAGGAAAGGTCAATTCAAAAAGCGAATTGTTATGACACTGGAATTAAATTAAAGATCAACAATTTTATTTAACCGCCAATCCTCGAGACTTGCTGTCTGCATTTATGGTAGAAGGGATTATGAATCAAGATTAAAATATGTAATTATCGTGGAGAAAGAAAGTACGAAAGGAAGAAACAAACAAAGAAATATGGAGCAGAAAGAGTGAGTAGAAAGAAAGAAAGAAAGAAAATTGGAATAGAAAGAAAGAAAGAAAGAATGAAAGAAATTGGAATAGAAAGAAAGAAAGAAATTGGAATAGAAAGAAATTGGAATAGAAAAAAGAAAGAAAGAAGGGAAATTAGAATAGAAAGAAAGAAAGTGTGAATAGAAAGAAAGAACGAAAGAAAGAAAATTGGAATAGAAAGAAAGAAAGAAAGAAAGAAAATTGGAATAGAAAGAGTAAATAGAAAGAAACAAAGAAAGAAAGAAAGTGTGAGTAGAAAGAAATAGAGAAAGAGAGAAAGAAAGAAATAGAGAAAGAGAGATAGAAAGAAATTTTGAATAGAAAGAAAGTGTCAATAGAAAGAAAGGCTAATTAGAAAGAAATAAAGAACAAGCATGTAAAAAGAAAAGAGAAAACATATAAGAAAGCAAGAAAGGCAAAATCCGTATATGAAAAACGATCGAGTCTTACTTGAACATTTGAAGTTTCCTTATTTAAAAAACAAATAAAAATTGTCTGAATAGAGAAAAACACAACCATAAAAATAAACACTCCTGACGAGAAAACCTAACAACGAAATAATATTTCCAGTCTTCCAGTGGAAATTAAAATCTGCAAAATAGGATCAAATTTCAAACAAATCATTTTCACACCGCAGTTTTTGGGAATACAAATAGTGACCAAAATATATGAAAATGGGCATTTTACATAGACAACATTTGCCTTTTAAAATTACTTTATATAGCCTTAATAAGACTCATGAGCTTCTTACTACCGCTTAATTATAACGTCCTAATCGACGTTATAAAAATATGTTGCAGAAATGAAAGAAATGTTCTCGTTGGTTCATTTCTTCAACAAATATTTCTCAAGCACGGCTTTCTAACGTATTCCAGCAATGTCCCCACGCACGGCTCTCTCACGTATTCCAACAATGTTCTCACGCAAGGCTCTCTCACGTATTCCGGTAATGTTCTCACGCACGGCTCTCTCACGTATTCCAACAACGTTCTCACGTACGGTTCTCTCGTGTATTCCAACAGTTCTCACGTACCGCTCTCTCATGTATTCCAGTTATCTTGTCACGCTCATCTCTCTCACGTATTCCGACAATGTTCTCGCGCACGGCTCTCGCACGTATTCCAACAGTTCTCACGTACGGCTTTCTCATGTATTCCAGTAATCTTCTCACACACATCTCTCTCACGTATTCCGACAATGTTCTCACGCGCGGTTCCCTCACGTATTCCAACGCTTTATTCTCACGCACTGTAAAAATTTTGAATATATCGTCATTGCCAAATATTAAATACAATTTATTTCTAAATTCGATCATATAGTCGTGGTGCTAGTTAAATTTATATTTATACGCCTTCTAGAACTATGAAATCCACGTTTAGCGTGCAATTCAGTACGATCGAGGCTACTTTACAACGACAGTTTCGTTCTAAGCCTTCAATATAGCAAAACAGGAGACGCGGTGGACGCTGCCTCCCTTTTCGTTCTGAACAACATCGACTTATAAATTTAAATATCCAATGGCACTGGACCTGTAAATATGACGATTAAAAGTTTCGTGAGAAATGACAAACAAAATGCTTTATTTCTAATTGCCTTTGCAATACCGGATTATGTTCGCTGTCTATTTAATCGCATTTCGTTTAAAATGATTCGATTTTCTGTAAAATCCTATTTGATGTAATAGCGTGAGGAAGGTGAAAGAAAATGCGGCGAGTAAAAGAGAGAAAGAAAAAACAGAAGAATGACAGGGAAGGCGTAAGGCCATACAAAATGGAAGAATTAAAAGGAAGAAAGGAAAATGGAAGAGAAAAGAGGAAAGATAACACAAAAGAAGATAAAAAAATAAGAAAAGAATGCGAATTGAATGACAATAAAAATTAGAGAAGAAGGAAGAAAAGAAGAAGAAAGGTCAAAGCAGAAAAAAGGAGATAGAGAAAGAAGTAGAAAATGAGAGAGATAAAATCGATAAAGAAAGAAAACCATATTAAAACGATAAGAATTCAAGGAAGAAGAAAAAAGAAAAGGGAGAGAAAAAAAGGAAAGAAAAACGAAAGAATATCAACATACAAAAGAAAGTAATAAAGAATATACAAATCTGAAGGATTATAGGAGAAAGAAAGAAAGAAAGAAAGAAAGAAAGAAGCAAATGGAAGCCAGAAAAAGAAGTAGAAAGAAAGAAAGAAAGAAAGAAAGAAAGAAAGAAAGAAAGAAAGAAAGAAAGAAAGAAAAGGCCATACAAAACTAGAAGAATTAGAAGTAGAAGAATAAAGGTGAAAGAAAGGAGAGGAAAGAGAAAATAAAAAAAACGAAAGAAAATAAAAAGAGATGGTAAATATGAAAAGAAAGAAAGAAAGAAAGAAAGAAAGAAAGAAAGACCATACAAGACAGGACGAATTAAAACTAGAAGGATGAAAGAAAAAAGAATGGAAAAGAAAGAGGAAAGGAAAGAGGAAATTTAAGAAGACGTGAGAGAAAAAAGAAATAATAAATATCAAAAGAAAGAAAGAAAGAAAGAAAGAAAGAAAGAAAGAAAGAAAGAATGTATCTTAAGAAAGAAAGAAAGAAAGAAAGAAAGAAAGAAAGAAAGAAAGGAACGCCCATACTGGAATAATTAAAGGAGGATAAAAACATGGAAAAGTGAAGAATTAGAACGAAAAGCCTGGAAGAAAGAAAAATAGTCATGAAAAAAAATACAAAACTGAAGCAATTATCTAAACCGATATTCATTTTCGCACTAGCCAGTCTTAGTCGAGAAACACAAGATATTGTAAGCAACTATTCAGACATGTAATTCATGTACGACGTAAAAGAAATTGCAATGGTGAAATTAACCTTTTGAATACAATAAACATTCAACATTCATTTACTGAGCATTTAATATTATTGTCAGTTGAAAGCTATAAGATCGATCTCATAAAACAGTTCTTTATAAGGAAAATAAACTTCACAAATCCATTAAATGTTATCACTCTTTCTAGCACTGAACGAAATTTCCTTCTAGACGTTTAGTTTAAGGTCGTGTGGAGAGTCATCCTCTTGATTATATAATTATTCCTTCTTCTCATTACATGCCCTACCCATTTCAATTGTTGCTGGTGTAGAGGACATTTATATAGTTTATCAAAATATTTTTAAACAGACCCGGTTTTTAATTAATGCTTACAATAAGTTTAAATCAACTGTGAGCGTGCTTACAAATTTTCCCTCAGATATATTTAATGTATCGTGCGCAAATCAAGAAAAAGCGGATTCCAAACCGATGTTGAATATACAATACAATTAAATGAAACAATTTCTTTCACACACACACACACACACACACACACACACACAGAGTTTAGTTTCCTTTCTTTAATCATCGGTCAGTTTTAGACCCACAGGAATGACAGTGTGTAATCGATTTCTATTTTTTCCTCAGATTAGATCATTTGCAGTGGTGTGCAGTAATATGAATCTATTTTCGAGGTGTATGATGAAATTTGTTTGGCCTTGAAAAATATTGCGTCATCCGTGATTGCATCCGATTTTTATCACGCCCAGACACTATTGTCTCGACCCTCGCTTAGTTGTCCTACGGCCAATGCGATGGACGTTACTCCAAGGAAGCGTACGAAAACTGCAACGCTGCACGAACACACAGGCAAGCCTTACCAGTGAGCCAATCAATGTACTATAGGTTGTCCTGGAAACTCCCCTGATTTAAACCTAATCGATAATATGTGGTCATTCTGCAAGGAACGACTTCGCGGAATGTGCATAAGAAGTACTAACATATGCACTGGATCATGTTTCACTGAAAAAATACGAAGTAAAAGTAAATAATAATGGAATATTTCGTTTTGTTGCAGTTAATTTGCCCAAGGGTGTCCACCTATATATATATATATATATATATATATATATATATATATATATATATATGTAGGTGGACACTGGGATCAACACCAAGCGGTGACAGTTTGTTCAATGCGTGAACGCAATCTTCAGACCATGTGTATTGTGTAATTAATCGATAAGACCAAAGTTAACAAACAGCATTATAAAATAGCAACAAATAACCGCACACAGATCCACAATTATTTTTACACAATAGCTTCTAGAATAATTTGAAACATAACCATTACCGCCCATCCAATAATCCTCAGGCTAATACAGTAGACCTTGCTACCCATAAAGCACCAATGAACAGCATATATAAACAGTCGAGCCAAAGTATAACATACATAGCTTAAAGATTGCGTTTAGCATGAAGTAAACCGTTACCGTTTGGTATTGACATTAGTGTCCAACTTTGTATTTACATACACCCTATCTCTTAGCACTTTTACCAATATAGAATACTTTAAGACTATATTTTTATTATATATAGAAAGAGAGGAGTTATAGTGAAAGAGAGAGAGCGAGAGAGAAAAATGTGGCGTAAATCTTAATTTAAGTTTTAACATTTAAAGGGCTTCTTAATAATAATCAATATTATTTATTTCCATTAGAGTTATTTTATAGGGACCTGAGATTTTTTTTCAAAATGCAAAGTAATGATTTTTATTTACATTTCTCGGACTGTTGCCATGTTCACGACGCTTCGACCGTGGTACGCTCCGGCCTTCTTCAGATGATTGGAATGTTGCACTGAACCCTTTATTTCTTCCACCGGCGAAGATTGTTCTAGTTCCACGTGCCATGCCTCTTCCGAATGTTTCAGTTATCTCCCTTTAACTCAGCTCTCCACGTTCTTGTTCACCACTATAGTAGCCAGGCACTTAACTCAAACTCTTTGGGTCAAAACACTGAATCCAACCAACGCTTTTATCTACTGGGCCATGTGTCCTTGAGGACACCAGCCTATGGATTTGGGATTCTTATAATCTTAATGTCTCAGTAACATTTCTTACCAGAGCTCATATTGCATTTTTTTGTTACTATTGCTTTTCTCCTGGTTCCAATATTGTATTCATTTTTATGTTTGGCCGGTTTGGGGGATTACGCGCTGATTCCGTAAGTTTTTGTATTTTCCAGGGAAGTTCTCTGTCTATTATTTTAACCTCATCCAATGAGGTGGGGATCTACAAGTGTATTGAAGTCAGAGGACTGTACTTCTTTGAAATAAATAAGTGTCAGAACTCATCATAATTCTACAAACAAAACATGCAAAACGTTATTAGCCACTATAAGAAAAGTAGAATTAGCTATTTTTATTGGTGGAAGACAAAACTTGAAATTTAATATATTTCTACATACATCTAAGGTCTTTAAAAGTCGTCATCTGTATTTAGTATAGCTTCCCCTGGAACGAACTACTGTGCTATGTCAACGCGAGATCAAGAGAAACAACTTGAAAATTGTTTTAATTGCAATGTTCTACCGTTCTTCTTAACAGTAAATCCAAAGTTCTTGCAAGTTCTTGGGATTTCTGTTATACACCTGAGTTTTCTCTACATAAGTCGGCAGCAAGATCGGGAGATTGGAGGTTTTGACGAGCGTGAAACCACCTCTTAATTGCTGTGGTTTTCGGGCTTATAGAACTTGTTAGGGTCCCAGTTATGGGCAAATAGTAAAAATACCGGCAATACTTTTTTATATAAAATAAATTGCCAACAATACATTTCATCTCTAGTCGAAGGCATACAATTGCATTCAAAATATATTTAGTATAAGTTTCGGTGTTAAATAACCAATAGGCGTTGATATTCCCCTAAGCAAAATAAACCAACCAATCAACTCTATATCGCTAACGCCCATTTTTTGCCTAGCGTCTATGTCTCATTCAATTATCCTTACTTGATGTTTTAGTGAAGCCCGCATTTTTTTCCTTACAATTCATCTATTAGTTTGGTGCAAAAATAATGACGTAATAATGTCGTTTTTTGACGTATTTTTAACATCAAAAAACGACATTATTACGTCATTATTTTTGCAACACCCTAATACTTAGAAGACTTTTAAATGTCATCCTTCTTACGGTGTGCTTTGACACTTCAATAATAAAGCTGTTTTCATTCATTACTTTACGGTTAATTTGGGACCGAAACATGATAACTACACCAGATTTCTTTAATCTCCCTCGAAGTTTCGAAGGTCTACCAGCCTTTTTTTTATATCCAAAGATGTTCCCAATATTAGTATTTTTCCCCAGGGTTGGCTTGAACAGCATGCTTTGGCATTCCAAGATCCTTAGCGATTTCATTTTGGGCCATTCATTGACGGATTTTGATTCTCACCTTCTCGAAAAACACCCTTTGCTATTTCCTATTTTGAAAGTTAAATCGATGAAAGTTAAATCGACTACACTAAAAAGACAAGCTGAAGGCTGAAGATTTGATCATTGAACATAAATTTGCAAGCGTATCTTAAGCTGGGATACTGGTATCACAGGACGACTATTTGAGTTAATCCAATCGTTCATATCAAATTGTGAAATGAAAGTCGTTTTAAATGAACTCGCTTCCAGATACTTTCACAAAAACAAGGGTGTCTCCAAAAACTCTATCCTGGGAGCTACATTTTTTTATCTTCATTAATGATCTCTCTGATGTCATCAGTTCCCAACCAGTTAATTATGAAGATGACACAACCATTTACTCCTCTCTCAATAACAAATCCATCAGATCTGACAAAGTAAACCTGTTTGCTGCTCTTAGAAAGGACATCCAATCAGTGGTTAACTGGGGCAAGAAATGGCTTGTAAATTTTAAAGCCTGCAAAAAGAAAACTGCTTTTCTTTAACCAGCATAGAGAATCTTTTCTGCTCTCGATCAATATGGCTATGGTTGATTCTAGACTCCTGGATAGCAACACACAGCGCCTTCTTGGCCTCACATTTTCACCTGACTTGAAATGAAGTGAATACATTCAATCAATAGCTGCATCTACTGCAAGAAATGATAGGTCACTGTGTCGTGCCAGAAAATGTATTTCGTCAGAATCGATTTTTAAATTTAGCATTCGTCTGTGCATTGAATACTGCTGTCATATCTGGTCTGTTGCTCTTGCTATTAAACTCGTGGTTCTTGACAAAACCCAAAGTATCTGTAACGTAATTGATTCTGACAAGGTATCTCGACTTCAGTCACCTTCTCACCGACGTGGCGTGGCTTTCCTCTGTCTTTTCTAAAAATATGTTCATTGCAACTGCTCTGACGAGCTTTTTTCCTTGTTGCCCCGACTACATGAATTTAAGTGTGCTACTAGATTAGATTCTAGGTTTCTCCATTTTAAAGTTGAAAGAGCTAAATGTAACCGACACTTCTATTCCAAAAGTTTTTTTCTCACACTTCCCGCCTGCGAAACTCCCTTCCGTTTACTTGTTTCCCTCATAACTGCAATCCTCAAATATTTAAAAGCAACGCCAATCACCATCTTCTATCTTCTAGAATCCCCTTCATCTTTTCCCCTTCCTCAATCCTCCCTGTACACAGTCTTTTCTTTCACTTTCACTCCATGTAACACCGCCGCCATACTTGGGATGATGTCTTTAAAAAAAAATGTTATTCTTCAGGGGTGTCCAGTCGCCCATAACATTTCCATACCTTATTTTCTGTACTACAATGCGTTCGGGTCTATAACTCACCTCACACTGTATTCTCGTGAATACGACAACTTGACTTACATTTATGTATTATGAGAGATACAACACCTGAGATTACATTGTTGAATACTTACAGTAAGATTAGTCTGCTCAAAGCATTGTCCTTAGCTTAACTGAACGCTGAGAGAGTTGAAAACTCAGGATGTATAACATAATGACAAAGAACTTGCAAGATCTTTTGTTTTAATGTCAACAGGAATGGGAAAACAGTCCAGTTGTTGTTATAGTTCATATGAATGGGAGGAGTGATTTACAAAATATTGATTACAAAGGTGAATATATATATATATATATATATATATATATATATATATATATTAGGTTGGTGCAAAAATAATGACGTAGTAATGTCGTTTTTTGACGTATTTTTTAAAGTCAAAAAACGACATTATTACGTCATTATTTTTGCACCAACCTAATATATATATATATATATATATATATATATATACATACACACATACATATACCTTCTTTAATAGATTTTCTCGAATGTGCAGGCCGGTATGCTACATAAATACAGTTTAAAATAAACAGATGTCTACTCAAATACGGGTGTCCTCTACATATCTATTATTTCAAATAATTCATCGACCCTAGAATAATCTTCAACAGAATGCACTGGGCTTTTTCGTCTTATTTGGGACACATCAACAGTGCGCATCCGGTACCGAGAATCGGACCCGGACCGTTTCGACACATCGCAAACGTCATGCCAACTGCACAACGGACCTCGGTGACGAAGGAGACACAACCTAGACTCTGTTTAGCTCCGGTACTCTCCCAGTTCCGCAGCGATACTCATCCAAGTATACGGATAACCTCGGAACAGTGTCCCACTGCTTACTAAGCCTTAGTCGCTCCTCACGAGCATTAGCTGGGTCAAACAAGGATATACAGTGAAGAAATTTTTTCTTCTGAGTAATCATAATTAAGTAATTAATTACTAAGTAATTATGATTCCTCTAAATCCCACCCCCAAAAATTCTTCACTGTACATATATATATATATATATATATATATATATATATATATATATATATATATATATATATATATATATATATAAACTAAATCTATATCTTTTTTACATTCATCTTCTCTGACATATATGAAGCTTGTCATAAAGCAATGGCTAGAAATCTAATCTTGCATTCATTGCTTAGTTCTTCGGTGAGTGCTCAGTAACTGTGGCATTGTGCCATGCTTGACTATGCTAAACAGATATCATCGTTTTTGCTGTCACGTGATTCAGATGCAACTTTTGCAGCTTCCCGCTCTCACCCCCCCCCTTTCTTTCCTCTCTCTCTCTCTCTTTCTCTCTCTCTCTCTCTCTCTCTCTCTCTCTCTCTCTCTATTTACTGATTTTTCTTTTGAAATATTCTTGTGTCTTTTCAAACAGCAGATGATCGCCTTTTGGCCTTGACTAACTTCCAAGGTACCCAACGTTCAAATGATGTCATTTTAAAGCTTCATTTTTGTTTGATATTCGCTTTTCTTTTCTCTTTTTTTTATGATTCATCCTCTTTGCTCTCCTCGGTACATCAACCTGCAAGTAGGCATATGGGAATCGCACAAACATATGCTCAAAATACACACACGTATACACACACACACGTAAACACACAAACACACACATACAGAGAGAGAGAGAGAGAAAAGTTACACATACACACTTGTAAATGTGTACAAGAAGTGCTCACACAAGCATACGCAAAAATACATCAGTATCATGCTGCAACCAATGAAGCAGGAATTCATATAAAGGAGCCCTCAAAGAAGAACACAGAACATTATAGAAGGCGCACATTTTAAATTACAATCAGTGAAATTAAATCTTTAAATGATTCAATATTTTAAGACCATAAAAACAATTAAAATGAAAATAAATTTAAATCTAAAATGATAATATATATTATTGCTAATTATGATAATTGCAAAATAGGTCTTCTGCTAGGAAAATTGTTTCACTGTATCATACTAGACAATTTTTCTCGTCAGAATTTACCTTACATATTTAAAAGTCTATTTATGCGTCTATGCTTCGAATATTGCTGCCACATAAAGTCTAGTCTTCCTGCTATACATTTAGAGATTCTTTAAAAAGTTAAAGAAGAATCTGCAATGTTATTAGTCCTGATCTGGCATCCAGGCATCAATCACTTTCTCACCGCTGTAATGTCGCCTCTCTGTGACTTTTCTATAAGTACTTTCATGATAATTTTTCGAATGAGCTCCTCATTATGGTACCTAGACTTTATGAATTTAAGGGCAATAATAGATTGGCAACATGGTCTCATCAATTTATAGGTGAACTGAGTAGATGGAACCGTAAGTTCTATGCTAATAGTTTCTTTTCACGCATTTCTCACTTGTGGAACTCTCTTCAGGCTCCATGCTTTGCAGCCAACTTTGATCTTCAAAACTTTCAATGCAATGTCAATCGCTATCTACTGTCTTCTTGATTCCTCTTCTTTTATTGTTTTCGCTCCTTAATAATGTATTTTTTTCTTTTTCTTATTCTTTCACATTCAGTAACTCTTTGTGTCTTAATGGCTTTATTGCCTTGCTTGAGATGAAATGATTAAAAAACTGTAAGAAATTAGTAGTAACGATAGTTGTTGTTGGTGGTGGTTATTGAAAAGGAAGAAATTAAATACTATATAAAAGAAATTCTTGCCATTTTGGTATAGTGTATAATCCTATATCTACTTAAGAAACGATCATTTTTATCGTAATTAAAGATAAGATACTTCTCTCAAGAATTTAGTGACTACAACAGTTATGTACTATCCACGTCTGGATCGAATTTAATATCTACCAGAAACCGTTAGTCTAAGAAGAGTTGATACGTGTATACAGTTGAAGACTACTCTGCAAAAAGTAAGAAAGTCACTTCATATGCCGCATTCTTCGAGACATTTAAATCCAGTTACAAACTTATAATGTTTTGTAATTGTTTCTTTAACAGTAATGGGAAAATAGTATATTTAATCGAATAAATATTGGATAGTGATATGCATCACGAAATACTGGAGAAGAACAAGCTCCTATCTGAGAATTGTCTCAAGCTATCTAGAGTTTGGATTTTTCAGAAACAGGATTGTCTCAAGCATGAGTCAGTCAGTTAAGTGGCATACATGATACACGCTTAGGCGATCATGTATCTTTCGATACATAGCTGACGAGGTAGTTTTATTTTTTGGTTTGTTTTTTGTTTTTGTTTTTGTTTTTTTTTGTCGCAGTAGTAGGCTGCCATTTCTTTCTGCGGTAGACTGGTTGCAAAACAAAAAACCTAGTCTTTCTATACTATTCAACTAATAGCTGGGGGAGAAGAAAAGGATTCATAGCTTTCCCAATGATATTTGTGCCTAGGTGAATCTAACTGTCTCGACTGGAATTCGAACTCGGTTTTCCGAGTTCTCACTCCGAGCCGACATCCATTACACGACAACGCATACCCCTGTTCCTTGTGGCGTAATGGTATCTCACGCATACTGTTGTGAAAACCAAGGAATTTTTCAAGGCAAAGGAATTGGTTTAGAGTGAACTCGTCACCCGCCTGTTGTAAGCCCTGCAAAAAGTAGAAGGACTTCCTCATCAGACAAAGCCCCAAAACCTGAGTGATCTGAAGATGATTTACCACTTGGTGTTACTTTCTTCAAGAAGTTTACCACAAATTATTTCAGCCTTCTGTCAACCCTTCACGTCAATGAAAACGCCGTAAATACTGTGAGCTCTTTATGCACATAACACTTGAACGTCAGCCTTTAACTTTCTCTTGTCTTTTGTCAATACATCAAAATGTCGTAAAACATTTCTTCATTTCTCTATACATAGTTTAACATAAACATTTCTTACATTCTACTCAAATCTTAGGTTAGCAGCCATAATAAATATTATAATTTCTTTAAGAAAGATTTTGCATGTCACTTTATATATATATATATATATATATATATATATATATATATATATTATAAATTAATTGATTTAAAATATGGTTTTTCCGCTACACAGTTCTAACCATGTTTCAAAAAATGGACGGTCCGAATTTAATTTTGTAATTTCTCATGAGAAACAAGATATTACTAAGTTTATATAAAAAATAAAAGTTTACTAAATCGGTGAAGTCAATTAGCTATTTTTGTCGTCATTGTCATAAAGTTTACTTAAAAAAAAAATTGTTACCTAATAATATACATACTTATAGTTGATGTGAAAATAATTCTACATACTGTAATGGATTCTAATACATTTACTTGTCCTTAAAAGAAATATAGTATATTAAAAATTAATAGTGAAAATATTTTTCAAATTGTAGTTAAATAAAACGTATTCTAGTCTGAACACCCCCCCCCCAAAAAAAAATCTTTAAATATACAAATAGAAAAAATGCCGTAAGAATTTTTGCCGTTAACAATAAAATTTTAAAAAATCCAGACGACATGCATTTAACGGACGTCAGATTTCATTGAAGAATACATCCCTACCCTCTACCAAAACGTAGCTAATAACGGATACATCAAAATACAGACATAATGAACACGCAAACACCCCTCGTCTGTTTGAAGTGGATTTATCTGTAATCTTGGAAACGTGAATTATGATTTTAGCTGTGTCTTTAAAACCCAGTAATTTTAAAAGTTACTCCAAAATTCGCTTGAGGATGAAATGGAACTAATGTCTTTAATTTAATTACAAAATTAAATTCGGACCTTCCATTTTTGAAACATGGTTAGAACTGTGTAGCGGAAAAAACATATTTTAAATCAATTAATTTATAATATTAATGCTCTGTAAATTTACATTGTAAAAATAAAAATATCTATAAGAACACCGGATTATATATCTTACTGTTCTTTCTTTTTATTATATATATATATATATATATATATATATATATATATATATATATGTGTGTGTGTATGTATGTATGTATAGTACGCCGATGAAAGAAATTAGAGAGATAAAAACAACAAAAATAATAATATTGATAATAAGACTAATAATATTTATTTTATATTCGGAGGCAGGGGACCAAATGGAAGCATGGAAAGATGCTAAAAATCGGAATTTTTGGACACGCCTATGTTCTCTCCCGACGAGAAATAAAAAATGAAGGGGTTCTACTACTATATCGACATTATTATAAGACGCATACGTCGGCAATGTTTCGTTACAGAAACATTTGTCGACGTATGCTTCCACACTCACAGGCACACGAACACACATACACACACATACACACACACACACACACACACACACACACACACACACACACACACACACATATATATATATATATATATATATATATATATATATTATAATAATTTTCTTTTTTAGAAATAAATATGATAATATTTATTTTTAAAAAAGAAAATTATTATAATATTATGCTCCTCTGTTTATATCGAGCACAGTTTTGTTTTGTTTTTAATAAAAATAATTGCTAAGAACACCGGATTATAAATATATATATATATATATATATATATATATTGAAGTCTTCCATGTTATAAAGTAAATTCAAGTTTGTATTTCCAGTACACAGTATGTAAGCAAATATATGGATATAGATCCGACAGTATGAAGAAAAATATACAGAAAAAACAAACAAAAATCTTAATATTTAATTATGCTGTATTAATGTTAATATAAAGTCAACGTCGGACGTTTCAGTCTATTTAGACCATCTTCAGGACATTTGGAAGTCTTCAAGCTTGTACGAAACTATAAGGATCTATTGATCTCAGCCTATTCCTGTAAGTAAGGAAAGGATTTATTAATGAACTGTTTAAAATTGTTCCATCGTGCCTGTCTAATATTTTGAAATCATT
>OZ010584.1:79651403-79681403 GCA_963932145.1 Acanthosepion lycidas | reverse complement strand
TCAGCTCTCCGATTCCTCAGTCCGAGCCGCAATCCATTACTATGCCGTGCCTCCTAAGATCTACAAAAAGCAGGAAAATGTGGAGAACTATGGTCGACAACGTCCTGACGGGACACGGCATATACAATGTGCGATGGATAAATTATCGCCAAGTTATATTTTAATTTCGCGGATACGCGTTGTTTGTTTTTGATTTCGTCGATTGCACAGTATAGTAGGGCCAGTTGGGCACCAGCTGTGAGAAAAAGACCACCATGACACAATTCACTCCGCCAGAAATTTAGAAATAACTTGCTGTACTTCTTGACATTCGCACTGGAAGAACCAAAAAGAACATTTCATAGTGTTTGGGTGCTAATCTGAAGTCAGTGCAAAGGATTCGAAGAGAGTTGGATGAGTCAAATGGTGATTACGAAGGTGTTTGGACTGATCACTAGTGGTGACGACGTTATGCCCCCATTCATATTCCCACAGGACCGTAAACTCTACACAGAAGCTTACATCGTGCTTTGAGGGGGAAGTGCTGCCCTAGGTCAAAAGAGTGGCAGCTGGAAGACCCTATGTCTGGCAACAGGACTCGTTAACATCCCACACAAGCAGAAGAACCAAGTCATGGATGTCAGACAATTTCTCCGACCGCATCTCTCCTTACATCTGGTCACCTAACTTACAAGCCTGCGCCCCTTGATTATTATGAGTGATGCACAGTGGAGCGAGAGACCAATAAAACTTTTTGTAATACGAAAGATGAACTGAAGGCAAGGATTATAGCTTCATTCACCAACTTAAACAAGAAGAGCGTCCAGAAGAGATGCAGGAGATTCTGAAGTCGTCTGTAGACTGTGGTTGTAGCCAATGGCGATTTTATAGGATAAATTTGCTCTTTAGTATTTCAAGGTATTTTTGTGTAATTTTGGTAAATGTATCTGTTATAATGAGATGTCAGTATTATTTTCATTTTTGCATAATTTAGACCACAATTTATCCATCGCAACCTGTAGAAGAATAACTCTTTAAATTATTACTACTGATTTGGCTCAGATCTATATTTTGGGACCCACACTTCTTGATTTGAATCGCACTGTGTTTATTAAACATCAACAATAATAATTTTAATATAAGGTTGGTGCAAAAATAATGACGTGATAATGTCGTTTTTTGACGTTACGTCAAAAAACGACATTATTACGTCATTATTTTTGCACCAACCTAATATTAACGTGTGGTTATCAAATGTGATTAATAATGGTTAAGTTTGGGGTTGTTTTTGAGACAACAGAGAAAATCGATAATTTCGAATTGAATAATAAACAGTCGAAGAAAGAAGGGATTTTGTGGGGAGAAAAAGAAGACAACACCGATCTTTCAAATGATTTAAATAAATTCATTAGGATAAAAGGCAACAAAATGAAAACGAAAACATTTTAGGAGGCCCACCATCCAACCACACGATTGATGACAAAAGCAACAAATGAATGAATAAGGAGAGACGAAGAGAGAGAAAGCGAAGTTATATGACTGAGAGGTTAGTGGAAAGGAGGTGGATGAAAATTACATGAAAAGAGGTGAAGGATGGGGAGAATATAAAACCGGGAGTTATTAGAGTGCTGTGAAGGTGGGTCGGATAAAAAAAAGAATAGGGTGAAGAGCTGTTTAGAACACACTCCATCGGGAAAGAAGAAAGCAAATTGATGAGATTTTCAGCAGTTAGATTGCAAGAAGAAAGGAAAGAATGTAAAGAAATGCAAACGGTAAACTAAAGACGACGAATTTTTTAATGAAGAATTTTTTTTTTTTTTCAATTTCGAAATATAACTTTAGGAAAGTAAGAAAGAAACAACAGAAAAAAATCTTTTTAAAAATTCCATAAACAAAAAATAAAATAGGGATGATTATGATTTTTTTTTTTTTTTTTTTTTTTTTTTTTACTTTTGACTATTAAGGATTAAAATCCTTTTGGAACATAGTAAAAAAAAAGAAGACACTCAGATAAGAGGACATTTTTTTTTTTTTAATTCTATTTTGCTTTGTTTTTCCCGTACTAATTAGATATGAATTTCAAACAAAATTATTGAAGCTCTGAGTGAAAGCTAATGGTAATAATAGCCATTTTCAAAGGAAACACGTGGCAGCGACTACCTTTTTCTGTTCTTTTAGAAAATCTTGAAACAATTTTTCAGGAAAACAGGTTTCTCATTTCTAATAACTGTTATTGCTCTTTCTGCTATTGATGAGAACTTCCTTTCTAACGTATTTTATAAAAATATGGTTTTCCTAGGCCGATGCTAATCGCAGGGAATCTTATTTATGCCAGACGGTAAACTGAATTCCTGTATAGTATGCAAATTTTTGTGACTTTTTCAGGAAAAAACTCTGCGTCATTTGACGACGGAAGATACGGTAATTTAAAGTATAATTTCTATAGTAAATCATTAACAATTACATGATATAAATAACCTTATTTTGGTAGTAACGATTCCAATAATTCGCGACTACTGACAATCGACCTTTTCCTTGTTTTAAAAGCAGGTCATACAAATTTCTAATACTAAAACACATTTTAGTTTAAAATAATTTGGAATTTCCCTATTGTCTTTTCACTTTTCCGTCAGCAACCCGCCATTAAATTAAATACCGCAACCTTTCTCAAGCAGACTGAATCCAATTGGAGTTAAAGTACAACAAATAAAATCTGGTGATTTTCTAAACCTGGCTTAGATGTGGCACAAGGCCGAAAGTATGGAGCACCGAGTGAGGATTGAACTCACTACACAGTCGTAATTGATCAAGCAAGACAAGCTTTCTGACCATTACACCACGTCAAGGTGCCCACAGCAAATAAAATCTGGATTGTAAGTGGAATCGCACATTTTGATATGATATTTCATTAAAAAAAAAACCGGTCTGAGATGGTGTAAAATGAGATTTTAAACACATGTCATTCATCTTCGGATCTATAATATTACTTTTTCAATTTCTCTGCCGGTGGCTTTTAAACCGTTCCCATGATTCAGCAGTTAAAAGTTTAAAGTACAAACTTCCACATCTAGATTTATGTCATTATTTTCACCTCTAATAATATGTGATATTTATTTTAGTTAGATGTACTTGTTGAAAGACCTCAAATGCTGTAGTTTCTGTTATTTGCTACAATTCGTTATTTGTGATTCTGTAGCGCCAGTTCACTAGGTTTGTAGAAGGATAATAGTGCGGCCCTCATCCGCTCGAAACCATTTTTAATCACCGATCTGCGAAAACAGTTGTATACAGCTGACAGTTTAGATATTTCTGAACGAGCATCGCTTAGAAAATCAACATCTGACGAGCTTATTTAAGAACATGACTCAAGTTTTCAGGTTAATATTTGGTTTCATTGTTCAATTTCCTCATCTCATACTAAATTTGTCATAATTTATTCATGCACAGATGTATTTGACGTATTTCAGTCAATTATATGCCTTGCGTGATACACGCTTACGCGATCATGTATCTTTCGATACATAACTGACGGGGCAGATTTTTTCCCGCAGTAGGTTGCCATTTCTTTCTGCGGTAGACCAGTTGCCAGCCAAGGCTATAAAACCCGATCTGTCCTGCTATTTACCCATAAAAGAAGAGAATCTATACTTTTCCCAAGGGTATTAGCACGGGAGTGAATGTAATGGATTCGACTGGAATTTGAACTCGGCTCTCCAATTCCACATTCTGTGCCGCTATCCATTACTACACCGTGCCTCCTTAAATATTTAGCGTTACTTATTTTCATATCCTTTATAGTTATGTTAAATTTAATTAAATTAATGCGAACCCAGAAAATTTTGTGGATCTGTTCCTCAAAAGATGTTGCGAGCAGGGTCAATAAGATTAACTCCAATCTGGTGTCACTTTCCTACCGCTGTAAGGTTGTCACCCTTTATTTTTCTACAAATACTTTCATAGTAATTGTTCGAACGCACTAGTCACTATGGTTCATAGAATTTTCGAATTTAAGCACAGTATTAGAGGGGCAACGAGATCTTAGGAAATTACAGTTGAGCTCGTTAGATGTAACCGTAAATTTTATGCTTGCAGTTTATTTTTTCGCACTTCTCGCTTGTCGAACTCCCTTCTGGATCCATGATTCCAAGCCAACTTTAATCTGCAAAACTTTAAATGCAATGTCATTCGCTATCTACAGTCCTCCTAATTACTCTTCCTCGGTTCAAGTACCTTAGCAATGTTCCCGTTTCTAACTCTTCCATACCCAGTAGCTCTGTCGGAGTTAGCCTCTCCTTAATTCCCTAGTTGTTCACTAGGGGTCGCTCTCCCTACACTATAAATGCTGGGCGACTTCTTGCTTCGTTCTCCTTTGCATTTCAAAGGACACATTTAAAAATGTGATCTCTCGCAGAGATCCGCGTTTTCGTCCACTTCGCCATAAAACACACATACACGTACGTACGAACTTTCACCAATATACAAACACAAACACAAATGTTAATGTCTTTGTCCATTGTAAATTTCGTTGTGTAATACATATACTTGTTGATACGTAGGTATATATATATATATATATATATATATATATATATATATATATATATATATATATATATATATATAAAGAGAGAGAATTAGATATTGATGTAACTGAGTTATCTGATCATCATGCTAGCTAGAAAGATACAAGAAACATATCTTGTGAGCTACAAAAATTGGTAATGAACAGACTGCCATAGATAGATACATATTGATGAAAGTGAGATATCTATCTTAAATTTGAGTTAGAAAGATAGATGAACAAGCTGATATATATATATATATATATATATATATATATATATATATATATATATTTCGGTCAGGTTTGTTTTCTTTACATCTTCGGTTGGACTCAACTTGAGTCCGCATCTTGTAGCTGGACCTACTAGCAGGAATAAACAGCACGTGTTCTTAATTTAACAGCACGCAATCCCACTCGGTCTTCTACAGCTCCTTGGGTCTCAGCGGCTTTATTGCCTTGCTCGGTTCGATTAAAAAAAAGTTAGTTCTACAATAAATTAAGCAAAATAAAATAGCAGAAAATTCCGACGTTACTCAGAGCAGAAAGAATGCTCTAACACAGTGCGCGGCAGAAATACTTGCTACATATCCCGGGTGTAACAGCAAAATTGTATTAAATCATGCAACAGCATGCAATAATTGTCCATCCCACAAAATGTTTAATATCTAAAGAAACCACTAAACTAATTGAATTTCTTTTTTCCAGGTTTTCATGTAAGACCCTTAGCCATCTTGACACTATTTGTCGTAAGAATCACTGAAAAACCATTTGAGTTATTCAGCTACAAAGAGAACAGTTTAAAATCATTTTGTGTCAGCCCGACTCTATCTTTCCAATTGAGCAATGGAGAGAGGAAAAAATCAGTCAGGCCTTCATTAATGGTACCAACATTAATACTCTGTCTTCCATCTTCAAAGTCCATTCAAGAACAGTCAAGAGAACGATGAATCATTTATAAAAAAAAAAAAAAAAGAGGGAGCAGTAGAGAGGAAAATTGGATCAGGAGGTCACAACAGGAAGAGGGATCACCATTTCAATTTAGAGCTAAATTCATTCTTATTGTTCAAAGTATAATCCAATGGTGCTATAAAAAGCTCGGCGAATTCCAGTAAGATATCTTTAATCATTTCTAAGTTAGAACGGTTCAAAGCTTAATCTAACAATTTGAGAATTTTGCTGTTACACGATGTGGACAATTTTGCTGTTACAACCGGTACTTCCCAGATACACATCCCGCATAATGGTAAGACATTAGCTAGATGAATACACCGTTGCCACTAATGTATTACCATTATGTGGAAGGAAGGTATTTCTGGGAGGTATATTTGGGAGGTATTTCTGCCGCACCCTGTATTTTGAATACCACTGTGCCAGCAGAGGATAAAGCGACATGAAATGAAAGAGACAAACTTATCTTGACCGTACGAGAGAACTGAAAAAGTATGAAAGCGATAGTGATACCTATAACTGGTGAATCATAAGAACGGATTAAAAGCCATCGGCAGAGAAATTGAAAAAGAAATATTATAGATCCGAAGATGGATGACATGTGTTTAAAATCTCAGCGATGATTTTACACCATCTCAGACCGGATTTTTTTTTTAAATTATAACGTCAAAATCTGCGATTCCACTTGCAATCCAGATTTTATTTGTTGCGGGCACCTCGACGTGGTGTAATGGTTAGAAAGCTTGTCTTGCTTGATCAATTACGAGTGAGTTCAATCCTCACTGGATGCTCCATATTATCGGCCTTGTGCCACATCTAAGCCGGGTTTAGAAAATCACCAGATTTTATTTGTTGTACTTTAACTCCAATTGGATTCGGTCTGCTTGAGAAAGGTTGCGGTATTTAATTTAATGGTGGGTTGCTGACAAAAAAGTGAAAAGACAATAGGGAAATTCCAAATTATTTTAAACTAAAATGTGTTTTAGTATTAGAAATTTGTATGACCTGCTTTTAAAACAAGGAAAAGATCGATTGTCAGTAGTCGCGAATTATTGGGATCGTTGCTACCAAAATAAGGTTATTTATATCATGTAATTGTTAATGATTTACTATAGAAATTATACTTTAAATTACCGTATCTGCCGTCGTCAAATGACGCAGAGTTTGTTTTTCTGAAGACATTTTGAAAATTTGCATAATATACAGGAGTACAGTTTGCCGTCTGGCATAAATAAGCTTTATCTGGGATTAGCATACGCCTACGAAAACCCTATCCATCGCAGGACAAATTCCCGAGACTTACTTCACGAAAAAAAATGCGTTCTTAACGTCGGCAAATACCGTATGTAATAATCTCTTATCTTATAGTTTATGCTTGTTTTCTAGTTTTCTCTGTTCTTCTCTTCTACGACTTTCTCGGAAACTGGCGAAGATCCTGACTGTGATTAAAGCTGTTCGACAAAGGTTCTCCAAGCAACATCCCCCAAAAATGACCTAAAATTTTACAAGAGAGAACAAATATTAGCT
Organism: Acanthosepion lycidas; assembly: GCA_963932145.1. Lineage (NCBI taxonomy): Eukaryota > Metazoa > Mollusca > Cephalopoda > Sepiida > Sepiidae > Acanthosepion > Acanthosepion lycidas. The sequence continues at coordinate 79,674,385 of OZ010584.1, read as the reverse complement.
CTTATAGCGCCCCCTGGGTGATCTTATTCCGGGCAACAAAAGTGAAATCTCCATTAAAAGCTAGTCAGGTTAACTGAATGTCGTAAACGAAATGACTGCGCTGAGCAGTATATTTATTTTTCTCTTCTTCCAAAAACATACATTAAAAATCAAAAAGAACGAGATTATTAACAGCCGGAAATTACAGTTTTCTTTACAGAAATAATACCCTGATTATATATATAATTTAAACGCATTAGTAACGTTTTACTATAGAAAGGGAGAGGGGGAGTATTTCTTACTGCATATGTTGAATAGGGCCAAAGCCTCAATATGCTTGATGTTATTAAGGTGGTTTCCATAGCAAGTGGGGTTTTATGCGGTGGATTTGCCAGATTCTCACCGTACTGATTTGGAGTTATCTTTCTCCTAGACTGATTGACAACCAAGACTAGATAACCTACCCTGCTATTTAATCTATAGATGCGATGAGAAATAAATTGATATATTTCGTAAAGGTATTTCTGCGAAAGGGAACGCAACTACCTCGAGAAGAATTTGAACTAGCTATACGGATCCTGCAGATTATAAGATTACACGCAGGAAATATTTACTATAGAATTACATACAGGAAATATTTACTATAGAATTACATACAGGAAATATTTACTAAAGATATTACATACTGGGTATCTTTACTATAGTAATACATAGAGGAAATCTTTACTATAGTATTACATAGAAGAAATCTTTATAGGAATACATAAAGGAAATATTTACTATAGGATTACAGAGAGGAAATTTTTACTATAGTAATACAGGGAGGAAATTTTTACTATAGAACTAAATAGAGGAAATCTTTACTATAGAATTACAGAGAGGAAATCTTTACTGCAGGAATACATAAAGGAAATATTTACTATAGGATTAGAGAGAGGAAATTTTTACTATAGAAATAGATGAAATCCTTACAATAGAATTACATAGAGGAAATCTTTACTATAGAATTACATAGAGGATATTTTTAATCTAGAATTACATCGTGGAAATTTTTATTATATAAATACATAGAGGATATCTTTCCTATAGAAATACATAGATCTTTACTATAGGATTATATAGAAAAAATCTTTACTATAGGATACATAGTTGAACTATTTACTATAGGAATACATAGAGGAAATTTTCACTATGGGAATACGTAGAGGAAATCTTTACTACAGATTTGCATAGAGGAAAATCTTTACTATAGAATTATATAGAAAATATATCTATACTATAGTAATACATAAAAGTAATCTTGCAAAAAATGTAATGAAAATCAAGAAGGCATCATCAGTGTCGAGTTACTGACAGAATGTATGAAGTATTTAAAAAAAATGAAACCTGCATTTTTATTCATTACACTTAAAATGATCTCCAGTTTTTAAGCAAATATTTTTCCTTTTGAATTAAAAATAAGTTTTTGTTTAATTAATCGTGTAGCTTTTAAAATATTTACGGTTGAAAAACCACGCTTTTAATTAATGAAATAGAGTGAAAAGAAAGTTGAAATGCTCCTCAGAAAGTGATTATAACTGAGACACCATAAACCCTCTTTCAAAACTCCAACAGTTCAATTATGACTGAAAGCAGGTGAAAATATCAAGATTTTAACGAATGTTTTTCATTCGTTTCCTTCGCTCCACCACCTCATCTCTCAATCTCTCACTTTCTCTTACCTTTTTCCGCCTTCTTTGTTTGTTTTTTTATTTTCACAACGCGCATGCGTAGATATATAAATAGTAATCTCATATTTAAAAAAAAAAAATGAAAGAGAAAAGAATGTGCCTTTCTTTACAAGGCAATCATTTAATTACTATCAAAGTTTCGTCACAAGAATAAGAAAAGAATTTAGAATAACAGCACCCGAAGCAACAATATCAATGACAAAAAAAAAAGAACGAATAAAATAAAATGAAACTCGGTTTATAAACAACACGATCTGATAACAATCAGTGTTTGAAAAGAAAGGCATATATATGATATAGTCAGGAAATAAAAACGTCTATAAAATGCCATGAGTTGGACTATAATAATAATAACTTATAAAGGAAAGGTGAAAAATATCATAAGAGTGAGTCATTAAGACAAGAAGAGTTAAGGCTATTTAAATAAAGCCTACACAATATAAAGGTTCTCTATAAAGTAGAGAAAGAATCAGTAGTGAAGAGACAGAGTAGAAATAAAAGAGCGCGTCTGTTGGTGGAAAACAAAGGAGATACAAACAGACAGAAGCTACAAGGAAATACGTACAAAACCTCGATCTCAGAAATTAGATCCAGAACTTCGACTTAGAGATTACCGGATCCAAGATAATGACTGTCAAATGCTTCCATCTTACATTCCTAACTACTGTAAGAATTTGGTGCTCGAATTTAGTATTTTAAAAAAAAATCAGTATTTCAATTGCTTATTTTCCAAATCATAGAATCTGTTCAGCTCCATATCTGGAGCATTACAATCTTCTCGCCACGATTTCCATCCATAGGATAGTACGCTGCATTTAATAAATGCCAGTAACTCTATTAGGTTGATGCAAAAATAATGACGTAATAATGTCGTTTTTTGACGTTAGGTCAAAAAACGACATTATTACGTCATTATCTTTGCACCAACCTAATATTAACCTTTCTTAATAAACTCGTAATATATATTTTTCCATCGATTTAATTTACCTTTCAATTTCATGATCAGCAACAAGGATTTCCCAAGTTGTAAAATTTTTCCACAAATCTTAATTTACATATTACTGCAATAGCATTATAATAACTAAGAAAGAACTCTTCCTGTCTGAATTTATGGGATCATTATTTAGATTCGAAATAAGGGTAGTAAAAACTAATAACAACAGTAAATTAAAACGTATCTTTGTGAGTTCAATCCCTGGACCGGGATTTAGACTCAGTGCTAAAAATGCGAGCAATAACTGAGCTGTATTAAATAAGAACAAGGTAAGATAACTCTCGATATTGACTACGGAACGGGAACAATCCTTCCTTGTAAATTAAATAAAGGGATAAGTTTGAGATTTTCTGAAGGCTACTCGGAACGACAGACTCTTGAAGAAGGTCGGAGAGCACAACTGCTGAAACGTTGTAATAATAACAAGAAAAGTGAGGACATTAGTCTGAATGGAAATTTTTTAAAAGTATGCGAAAACAATGTTTTAAAATGAAACAAGACAAATTGAGGACATTTGGAGACTTGCTGAAGGTCTTGGGGAACCTTAATTTTCACTAAGACACTCTATTGTTAAGGACAGTGTAATTTGTTCGAAAAATTAGATAAAATCAGCTTTTATAATGTTAAGTTGATGCAAACATTTCCATCATGATTTTCTCAGAATTTTAGGGAAATCTTTTAATTTTACCCAGTTATTACGGAAATTAATAGTTGTCAGTATTTAAACAGTTTTATCATTCTATATATCTATACGTTATTTTTATAGATACAATTTATTTGAGTAAATGCTCTGTTTTTAATTAAACAATATTAATTACATTTACCGGCCTGAATGTTCGAGAAATTTCATAGAAAATATGCGTTCTCCGTCAGGAATCCGGCGTGTATTTCTATAAGGAAACCGTCATTTGATCTGACGTGCTATACCATTTAGCTACGGAGAGGCGTCTGGTTATCAAAGTTACATCAATATCTTTCTATTAGGTTGGTGCAAAAATAATGACGTAATAATGTCGCTTTTTTAACGTTAAAAATACGTCAAAAAAACGACATTATTACGTCATTATTTTTGCACCAACCTAATATCAATCTATCTTTCTATCCCTCTATGTCAGCCACTTCATCTATCGCAATCTGTTCATTATCAATTTTTCTAGATCACAAGATATATAGAGAGTTACCTCAGTCACATCAACCTCTATCTATCTATCTATTACAAACTTTTCATTATGTATCTTTCTAGTTAGCACGATAGATAGGTAAATACATAGCTATCTCCGTCACATCAATATCTATCTATCTATCTATCACAGTTTGTTTATTATCTTTATTCTAGCTATCCCGATAGATAGACAGATAGCTATCCCATTCACATCAGTATCTATTTGTTGTATCTTTCTACCTGGCATGATAATCAGATAGCTATCTCAATGATATCTCTCTCTCTCCATATATATATATATATATATATATATATATGTGTGTGTGTGTGTGTGTCAGCTTGTTCATCTATCTATCTTTCTAACTCAAATTTAAGATAGATATCTCACTTTCATCAATATGTATCTATCTATAGCAGTCTGTTCATTACAATTTTTTGTAGCTCACAAGATATATAGACAGCTACTTCAGTCACATCAACATCTATCTATCTATCTATTTATCTATCTATCCCAGTTTCTTGTATCTTTCTAGCTAGCATGATGATCAAATAACTCTTTCAGTTACATCAATATCTATCTATCTCTCTTTATATATATATATATATATATATATATATATATATATATATATATATACCTACGTATCGCAGTCTGTTCATTATCAAACTTTGTAGATAGTCGCATCAATATCTATCTATCTTACTCCATTCTTTTTCCATCAATCTATTTGTCTATCTGTCACTACCTACTCACGATAGAAAGGAGTCATTTCTAGCATTAAAAATGGATTGATTACCAGAATCCAGAATGAAATAAAATAGTTACAGTGCAGCTCTATCAACTTCTCACCCCCAAGGAGAATATACTGGAAGAATATTGAGCGTTTTCGTAAAGATTCATGTGAAATTTTTATTGTAAATTCCTTGAACATATACAAATTTACTACCCAACCAATAGTGAGTAATTGGCTCGTTTGAATGACGTCATGGAATAGAAAATAATTTATGTTTCTTAGTTTATTACAAAGTGCAGCTACGGAATACTCTACAGTGATATGCATTCTCTGTATCTGTTACCTTCAGACTATGTTGCACTCATTGCCTTGTCAAAGAATTCCTCGGAAAATTTAACAAATGAAAGCCAGACATCTTTGTTGCTTTATGTAATACACAATTTAACTGAAAGTTAACGTAAGCTCAGAGAAGGCCATAGAAAATTCTTTGATGAATGATTAATCATAATATGAATTTATATTAATAAAATGTTTCATTAAAAAAACAGTTAACATTTACATCAATCTAATAGCATAGCAGTCTTTGTTTTAGCTGCGAGAAATGTTTCGCTGTAATATGATCACTCACGAACAAGCATCGCGAATGATTATATTAGGGAAAAACTTTTTGCTTGTTCGAAATTAATTAACAAATATTCTATTTTCGTTTGTGCAATAATTTCAACAAAACTTTCTCTTTCTTACAAAACACTTTTCCGCATCGCTATAGCACTTTTTGACATCGCTATACTCGACAGATGAATATAGAAATGAACGAGGAGTAGGACTAATATTAGACAAACATACGAAAAAATGTGTTTTATGATATTGGCAACCCTCGGACAGAGTTTTTCTATTGAAACTGTAAAGGAAGTAAATGCGCAAATGTTACAAATCACAGAAAAAATAGATAAGTTTTATAACACGATAATGCCAAAAGCCAACGCAAGTAAGCATTGTCATCAAAATGTATCTAAATAATAAAAAAAGTAAGAACAAGACAATGAAATAGTCGACAAGTATAGACTTAGATCACGCAACGGACGTGGAGAAAAATGGTTCCATTGGTGTACGGCGAACGACCAAGTAATGAACAATAACTTATTTAGAAACACCCAAGAAAGTTTATGGAAATGGAAAAACCCAGAAGGAAACATAAAGAATCAGATAGACTACATAAAAACCAGAAAAAGATTTTTAAAAATTCTGGTCTGCAGACTGAAACTTATCGTAGAACCGACTGCGGAAGCGTCCACCTTTCATTAATATGAATCTGAGACTAAAGTTACAGAAATGAAAGTAACAGCGACACTGAAGTAAAATGGAGTGGACAAATGATCATTTGGCCCAACGAGAAGTTTGCAGTGATAAAAAAAAAACTGTGGGACATAGACAGGCCAGATAGGCATAAAAAGATAAAAGAAATAACAAAATAGAAAACTTGCTCTTCGACAAGATACATAAGATCGGAAAATGGAAACGCTCGTAATAGAAAAAGAAAATACACCGCAAAGAATGAACGAATACACTGGAGAACTCTTGTAGTATTAAAAGCTGAGTTAAAATCTGTACAAGTCAAGATGAACAGAAAGTAAGCTGCAGGATCAGATATGATTGTAATATAGATGCTGTCAACATTAGACGATTTTGAAATCTATATGATTACTGAAAAAATAAGTGAAATATACGACAGCGGTGAAATACTAGGAGATATATCTTCATAGCGATGTCAAAGAAGCAGAGATCAAATAAATTCGAATACAAACAATCTACTTAATAATTAAACATCATTAAGATTTTAATGAATAAACCTGGTAGCAAAATTAGACAATAAATAGAGAAGGGCAGTGTGGTTCAGCTTAAATTAATGGAACAAGAAATGCTATCTTTACGATAAAAATACTATTACAGTGAGCAATGCAAATGAAGAATGTCCTCTACTTATGTTTTATAGATTACACAAAAGCATTTGTTACAGTACGATTACTTGAAAATCAATAAAAGCTTCATTTACTTTGGAAATATATTACAATAATCCGTAACTTTTAGTGGATAGAAAATGAGTTCAGTGAGTACATAAAAATAGAAAGGGGATTAAAAGGAAAATTTGTTTTCTCACCGAATTTACTTAATCTATACAGCGGATGATGCTAAGATGACGGCAATGTGTACTAAGATTTATTATCAGTGCAAATAATCTTAACAGCTTAAGATATTCAGATGACATTGTATTGATAGCAAACTTATTAGGTTGGTGCAAAAATAATGTCGTTTTCTCACATATGTTACTATGTGAGAGAGCGACATTATTTTTGCACCAACCTAATAAAAAAAAACAAACGATAATCTAAATGAAGGCTGGCACGGTGGAGTAATGGATAGCGGATCAGATTGAGGAATCAGAGAGCCGAGTTCGAATTCCAGTCGAATCGATTACATTCACTTATGTGCTAATACCCTTGGGAAATCCACTTCCCCCCACCCCAGCAATGGGTAAATAGTAAAAAGAAATAGCAACCTACCCCGGTGAAAAATCTGCCTCGTCAGTCATGTATCATAAGATACATGATCGCCTACGAGTATATCACGCATGGCACATAACTGATTGAAACTATCATAAGATACATGATCGCCTACGAGTATATCACGCATGGCACATAACTGATTGAAACAAAAAGAAAAGGAGCAGTAAAAAAAAATCAGAAGGCGAGGTAAACCAGACAGTCCAAGATGTGACCTGTGTATTGGAGACTTAAAAAAACCCAACTATTTGGGTAGTTTAGTAACAAACAACGGAAAATGTGATATAGAAGTCTGAAGATAAAGTGAATTAATGAGGCCGCCCAGAAACTAAGCAAAGTATTAAGACATAGGAAAATAATATTGGAAACAAAAAATGCTGTTGAGCTGCTCTGTAATACCTAATCTAATGGCAGCGAATACTGGATAATTTCCTCACAGGTGAAGTGTTCTATTGGCGGGTGTTGAGCCTACTGTGGAAAAAAAAACATAAAAAACATATAATGAGGAAAGAAAACACAGGACATATTGAAGACAACAATGACAGAGGAAAACAAATGGCACATCTAAAGAGTTTGTGTAAGTGAGTGACAGGAGGACAGAAGGGAAAGATCAAGGGTCACTTAGAGTATCAAAAGGGTTGAAAGTTGTGAGATGTTATGTTCGCTTACGTTCTAAAAGGTCACAGGGTCGGATATACGAAACAATAAGATACGCGTCAGGCTCGAGCATTATCTTTCAATATTTCTTAATTTCGCTGAGTGAACTTTAAAAGACAACCTCATTCCATCAGGCATAAAGTGTTTAACAGGCTCAGCTTATTCAGTCGGTTATGTGCCATGCATGATACACGCTTAAGCGATCATGCATCTTTCGACGAGGCAGATTGTTTTTCCCGCAGTAGGTTGCCATTTCTTTCTGCGGTAGACCAATTGCCATCCAAGCTGACCCATAGCTGGGGTAGGGGAGAAGTGGATTCATACCTTTCCCAAGGGTATTTTAGGTTGGTGCAAAATAATGGCGTAATAATGTCGTTTTTTGACGTTAAAAAAATGACATTATTACGTCATTATTTTTGCACCAACCTAATAGCAGGTAAGTGAATATAATGGATTCGACTGGAATTCGAACTCGGCCCACTGATTCCTCAATCCGAGCCGCTATTCATTACTCCATCGTGCCTCAACTTATTACGAGCTCGTATACATTATGGTAGATTATTTTGCGTCATTTTCACTAATTGGAAGTACATCGCTTCCTTGAAACTCAGTATTTAAAATTCTAACTTTTACATTGGTTTCAATTGGTGAGTACCCATCTAACTTATCCGCCATGGAGATATTGGTAAATGAAAGTTAAGAACCGTACTGCGCGTTTTCCATACCAAGGAATATCAATATAAACAAAAAATTATGTTTCTGCGCTGTCTTCACATGATTGCAATTTAAAAGCTGGATTCAGAATTTATTTCCTTTCCTTTTTTTATCGCGACGCCAGCATCGTTATTCTTCGTTGGAATCCAAATAAGTTACCCAATCCGGGCAAAATGGCCGCATTTAATCGCCGTGAAGAAAGAGATTTGTCAAATAATGAACATCGCTGAGTCTTCAAACCACAAAATAAAACTGAAAGTAAATGATAAACTGGAGAAATATATCCGAACTTTCTCCAAAAACTAAAGAAATTCTGAAAAATTATGGTGACAGTTGCAACAGTCCCAAAGCGACTTTTTGTGTTGAAATATAGATATAATGCAAAATAATTTGATCGCCTGGTTTGCTCTGTCGAAAGACATAAGTGATTTGTTCGAAAAATTATCGAATTCCTGTCATAGTCTTCGATTTTTTTTTTTATCATTGGGATTGAGTAAGAGTATGCTTTTTCAGTTTTCTCGCATCTTTGTAGATCTCAGGACTTTTGCAGTCTGGGCGGTCTCAATTCTTTCTGGATTCTGAAATTCTTTCATTCACGATTCTACTGCTTCTGGCTTGTTTCCAAATGTGCTATGTATTATTGGCATAACGGAAATCGTCTCGATGTTGTTCCAAACGCACTCATTACTACAGGAATTATTTCTACCTTCATGTTCCATAGCTTCTTCAGCTCCCTAACCAAATCCTGGTATTTTCCATCTACATTATTATTATTATTATTATTATTATTACTTGTATATTTACTTTTATTTCTGGAGTATACGCATTGCTTTCCGGGTCTCAACCAGTGACCTAAGGTCAGAGATTGCACCATGAGATTTTCTACTGAGCATTTTTGAGAGAAAAAAATGAGAAATATTTTACATAGATAAAGCCATTACTATTATTATTATTATTATTATTATTATTATTATTATTATTATTATTATTATTATTATTATTATTATTATTATTATTATTATTATTACTTGTATATTTACTTTTATTTCTGATGTATACGCATTGCTTTCCGAGTCTCAACCAGTGACCTAAGGTCAGAGATTGCACCATGAGATTTTCTACTGAGCATTTTTGAGGAAAAAAAATGAGAACTATTTTACATAGATAAAGCTATTATTATTATTATTATTATTATTATTATTATTATTATTATTATTTGCACATTGCGTTTTAATATCAATAGTATCTGAAGAGTTTAACGGGAGATCAAGAGATAGAACGTTTTCTCAATACACCAGCACTCTCCTCACTATTCTAGCTGATTTTAGTAAAGTTATTGTTTGAATGATACCGGTAATAATGTGTTACTTTCATTTGAAATTTGAAATTTGGAGATAGCAAGTTTTCTAAATACACCAGCACGTTTCTTTCAATTCAACTGACAATAATGTTGCCGTCTGGATGTTCTGATATTTTAAGGCTTTCCACAATGGAGATAGCTTTCAACGGAATCCAGCTGTTATATTTGAAGCGTTGGTACTTAATTTTGTGTTGGGCTTCGCTCCCAGAATTTTCCTGAAAAGGCTTCTTAATTATGCTCAATAGATTTCGCTTACGAATGTTTAAATTACAAGCAAAACTTATATATGTATATCCGCCGTAAATACAAAAGCCACACAGTATACAAACTCAGTCAATAACGTTTCACTGCTGACTGAAGATTATTCTTATAATGCGTGCATAGTAAGGTTTCTAAGTTTCCCAAGACTGCTTTCCATGTTACAAGGCTACTCCAATGGTACACCTAGTATTGAAAAATGGTTGGATGCATTCCAACGAGTTGGCATCCGGTATAAATAAATGAGAGAATTGTTCAGCTAAAATTTCTATTTTTTTTCTTTCGGCTATTGTATAGCCCCCTCATGATGGGAGGTAGTGGTCACTGCGCCAATTAATACAATGTTGTATAGCCCCTTGGTGGAAGGGGCTTTCATTCATATGCTGTATCGTTTCTCTTGTTTTCTCCCAGCCGATGATCGCCAGCCAGTTTGAGTTCATGGATGAAAGAACTTCAAAACAAGGATTTTTAGCTATTTTATTAACGCCGATGTATACACTTCTACCTGTCTAGTGGGTTTGCTCTCCTTTCGCTGGGGATATATTTCCAAACACGAAAGAAACAGGTCTGCATTGTTCGGCGATTAAGACTAGACTCCCCGAAAAACCTTTCTATATCTCTATCATTCCTGCGCTTTCTCAGGATCGATTACATTACCGTTCCTTCTTTGTATTTTGTCAAGATCCTCGAGATGAACAGCAGAGGCACCAAGTCAGGACAACAGTATTCAATGCACAGATGAATGGTAGGCTCATAAATGTGCAAGATGGACCCTGACGAGAAAAACCTTCTGGCACGACACAATGAACCAACTTTCCTTGCAGTAGATGCAGCTATTGATTCAATGTAGTTGTTCCACTTCAAATCAGTTGAAAACCTGAGGTCAAGAAGGCGGAGTGAGACGCTCACCTGGAGTCGAGCAACAGCCATGCTGATGTCAGATAGGGAAGTTTCTCTATAGTGGTTAAATAAGAGTAGTTTAGTTTTGGAGGCATTAAAATTTACGAGCATTTCCACTGATTGGAAGTCCTTTTTAAGAGCAACGGCCATGTTAACTTTGTCAGCTCTGATGGATTTTCTATTTAGACAGAAGTAAATGGTAGTGTCATCTGCATAAATGCCTATTTGGGAACTGATGACATCAGGAAGATTCTCGATGAAAATCAGAATCGTAGGACACAGAATAGAAACTTGGAAGCGAGCCTTAATTTCACAATTTGATAGGAATGATTGGATTAAACCGAACAATCGTCCTGTAATACCGTCACACTGAAACTTACGTAGAAGACCCCCATGCCAAACCCTAACAAACGCCTTATAGATACCTAGAGCCACAGCTCGAGGTTCGGCGTTATTATCAAGAGCGTGATATACATATTCAGTTATAGCCATAAGTACGTCAGCGGTAGACCGAGCAAAGTAGAACAGATATAGTTTGTCAGAGAGTAGGTCATGAGAGTTAAGAGGCCTAACAGATTCAGCATTGAATAAAGCTTCGAATATTTTTCCGAAAAGTGTTAGGAGACTAATAGGGATATAGTTAGAGTTGTCAGAAGGTTCTCCGGAGTTTTTAAAAAATAGGGACTACAGAGGAGGACTTCCAACAAGCTGGAAAGCAACGAGACAATAGTTGGAGAGTTTGAAGAGAACTGGTGCTAGCTCTGGAACATATTTCTTTAGGACGACGGCTAGTACATCGTCACATTCATTTGCCTTATGGAAGTCTAATTTAGAAATGATGTCCGAGACCAGTGACGGAGTTATACGCTTATAACTCAATATAGCCTCAGTTCTTGGAGGTGGGAATCAAGTGTAGGTCCTTCAGGTGAGATGAGTGTTTACTTGGAAAAGAATCTCCGAGCAAAGCATCTACTGTAGCTGTCAAACTTCGAACTGATTGAATGGAGGAGGGATTGGGGATTTGCTGTTGTTCAGCACACTTTTGCAGAGCTGCCAATAATATCTAGAGCCGAACTTGTGCGATACTATACGTTGTTTCATTCTATCAACAAAAAATAACTTCACTTCATTGAAGACACGATTGCCCTCGTTACGAGCAGAGGCAATCAGACGTGTCACCTGAAGGAGTAATTCCTGTGGGTTATAGCTGTCGAGCATGTAGACGAGAACAAGGGAGATGAACGAGCTTTAGCTTGGTATTTCTTTGCTGGAATGAATGTGTCGATGCCGTCTTTTGCCCAGGAGGAGACATCAGACGCGCATTTTTAAACAGTATGATCTAAAACTTCATCCCAAGGGACGTCACGAAAGAAATCACGGAACGATCCCCAATCTGCTCGTTAGTAAAAGAAACGCTGTTGGTAGGAGGTTCTTTGGTGCGGGAGTGGGTGGAGATGTCTATCAGAGCAGCCTCTCAAGACGCCACGAAAGAATCCGGGCTCCTAACTACCAGTCGGGAACAGCAACCAGACACGGTACTCTCACTACGAAGAGACGTTGCCACCATTAAAAGGCCTGAGAAAAGGAAAGGAACCCGAAACCCCTTCCTAAACAGGAAAGAAGGAATGAGCCTCTACTACTACTAGAAGTGGGAGGAGTATGGACCGGGCAGTAGGAGTGCCTATCTACTCCTATTTAAAACAAAAAAACCCGGGTTTTACTTCCAGGTAAATTATATCAAAAATGAGATTTTTTTCGGAAACCTTATTTGGAGAACCGAGATGCAGTCCAGAGACACGCACAAACACGGACACACACTTGTCCGCCTTTTAAAAAACAAATAGAATATAAAATAATTAAATTTTCACTTCGTACGAGTCTGAATACTAACTCTTTAAAACTGCATTTGCAAATCACCAGTCAGTAATCAGCAAAACGAAAAAAACTTAATTAAATGCTGCATTACGACGATTGAGTATGAATATATATATATATATATATATATATATATATATATATTTCGATTATAGGTGCATATAGTAATAGGAGAATTCTTTTGTACTGATAGGTTTTTATATTGAACAATATAGTTCATGCCACATTGACGGAAAACCTACCAGTACAAAAGAATTCTCTTATTATATTTGACCAAAAAGGCACAACCTTAAAATTTAAAATTCAAATCAGCGTTGCGACCGCACGTTCCAAAACAATAACACATTTCTCATAGCATTTTTTCGGATTACATCTCTATTTTCGTTGTCCTCATATTACCGAGAAGTAAAAAACAAGAACAAATCTATTTCCATACCTGAGGATGGCTGTAGGAACAGACGAAAGCTTGTACAAACTAACAAAAGATCTTATGCAACTGGAATTTATAAACAGGGATCATATCATTCATATACAGGTTCGGCGTTAGTGTACCGTATTAAAATTGTTTGCGAAGATGTATTCTCGCCATTTAAATCATTAACCTCTATATTTCTTTCTTGTGCGAATGATTCATGTAATTATATATATATATATATATATATATATATATATATATATATATATATATATATATATATATATATATATATATATATAAACATAACCAGTTCTGGCTCAAATGATTTCAAATTTTAACAAAATGTGTAAAAACTAAGATGACAGTGCGGAGTTATCTCAATGAGAATCTACCAGGAAAAGGGATCGGTGATAATTACAATATCCTGTTGAAATATATTTACCAAAATTACACAAAAATATCTTGAAATGTTAAAGAGTAAATTTATTCAATAAAATTGCCATTGGCTTCAACCAAAGACTCCAGATGATTTCGGCATCTCCTACAACTCTTCTGGACTGTTTACTTGTTTAAGTTGGTAAATCCTGCCATAATTCTTAACTTCGGTTCCTCTTTGATGTTTCAAGGAGTTTTGTTAATCTCTCGCTCAACTGCGCCTCACATATAATAAATGAAAGAGTTACAATCCGGGGAATTAGTTGGTGAGATGTAAGGGATGGTGTTATCGCGGAAATTGTATGACAGCCATGAATGATTTCTCTTGCTTGTGCGGCATGGTGCAGAGTCCTGTTGCCAGACATAGGAGCTTCCAGCAGATCCAGGGCCAACACTAACATGACATCATCTTCATGATCCAGGGCAGCACCATCTCTTCAACGCATTTCATATAGGTCTCCGTGTTGAGTCTGAAGCCCTTACCAACAAATTCTGGATTTCTTTTCTTATCAGAACGATCAGAGTTACCGTACCTTCGTAATCACCATTAGACTCATCCAACTCTCTCCGAATCCTCTTCACTGTCCTCAGATATACACCAAACACTAAGAAATGTTCGTATTGGAGTTTCCGGCTCGAATGCCAAGCAGTACATTATGTCGTCTCCAAATTATTTGGCGGAGTAAATTGCGTTATGGTGCTCTTTTACTCACAGATGGTGCGCAACTGACCCTACTATATTGTTCAGTCAACAAAATCAAAAACAAACACTGCGCATGCGGGAAATTAAAAATATAAATGGCGACCGTTTACCCATTGCACTCCGTAGTTTGAACACACTTTCTTGTTTTGATCTTCTAGCAAAAGATTTTGGTAGGTTGGCCCTCAAAACAAACTCCAAAGAAATTCAATAACCGAGCTTTTGATTTATTTTCTTGCATAAGATTTAAAGACAGGAGTGTTTGCATCGGAATCTGAAGATATTTTGGTTGGCTGGCGCATAGAAATAACTCAAAATCCCTGTCTTGTTAGGTTCACGCCAGAAAATGGATGATATCACTATATTACCATGATAAGGGTTTCTACAATTTCAATTTCTTTTATTCTCTTTCTAAATTCCTTTTCTTTTTTCGCCTTTCTTTCCTTTTACAATTCCCTTTATATTTACATCTTCTTTATTCTTTTGTCCTTTTTACATCTTTGCTTCTTTCTTAGTTTTTCTTTCTACTGTTTTTTCTTTTTTCTCCTCTTTTTTTGTTCCTTTGCTTATCTTCTTTTGTCCTCTATTTTTTCTTCCTTTTCTTTATTCTTTTCTTTCTTAATTTCATCATCTCCTTTATTTGTGTTTTACTTTTCTATCTCTTTGTTTATTTTCGAAATTTTTCTTTCTTTCTCTTTGATTTCTTATTTTCTTCCTTTTTCTTCTTTTCATCGTTTTTTTTTCCTTTTTCTATAGTTTTTTTTTTGTCTTTTTCGCTTATCTTCTTTTTTCTTTTCTTCTGTTTTTTCTTTTTTTTATTTTATTTCTCATTTTTCTTTTTCCTTCTTCCTCATTTGTCTGCCATAATTTTCTTTCTTCGCTTCATATTCTTTCTGTTGTTTCTTCTTTTTTGTCCCATTCTTATTCCCCTATACCCTTTCCTCTCCACCGTTCTGTCTTTCTCTCTCCTCTTCTCTACTCTGCTAGATGGAATCTGGCGATCTTATAATGCAACTTTTATTGGCGGAAAGGCTTTGTCATCTTTGAAAATCACTAATTTCCAAATTTTCATTCTACCTAGATGGCTTACGGCCATATAACGTTGAAAGGCTGCTTTTCATACGATCACTGAAGTTAAGCAACGTCGAGCCTGGTCAGTACCATGATGGGCGACCACTTGGGAATACCAAGTGCTGTAAGCTTGGATGTGCGGGTGATGTAACGGATAACGACCCGGAATTTGAAATCAGAGAGCCGAGTTCCAATTCCAATATGGTCTGTTAAATTCACTTACGCGCAAATACCCTAAGGAAAGGTATGAATCCACTTCTTACTCCAAGCTATAGGTTAATTAGTAGGACCTCTATTAATAAATCTTTATTATCTGCCAAAAAATCACTTGCTAACGGTTGATAAACCGTAAAAAAAACAAATCAATCAATCTGTAGTTTAAACTTCTACTTTTTCTTCATATTTCTGTTTTTCCTTTTTTTTCTATATGAAAGTAAATGTAATATAATATATATATACATATATATATATACATATATATAAACATATATATATATATATGCATATATATATATGTGTGTATATATGTAGAAAGAAAGAAAGAAAGAAAGAAAGAAAGAAATATACATAGCAGTAACTGCACAATGTTTAACTAAGTATATCTGGTAAATTAAAAACAAAAAGCGAATCAAACCAAAAATATCATGGAAAATACAACAATCAATCCATGAACTGCAGACTCTGCCGGGAGGAAAAAAAACAGCTATAATTACCTTCCCAGACCAAAACAAACTACTAAATAAACGATCAGAACTCGTCTCAAAATGCAGACACGAAAACAATTTTTACTACGTTACTTAAAAATCGAAAACTGAAATGAATTAAATATATATATATATATATATATATATATATATATATATATATAATAAAAATAAATAAGCAAAACCAAGTAAAATAAGTAAAAACAAGGAAGACAAATTAATACAAATAAATTAAATAATGAACAGATTAACAAACTACTCCCGTCTTAATAACTGTTAGAATAGACTACCCACAATGCACCACTGACCCGTTTATATAACTAGTCAATAAAGAACGCAACGCACGTGGCCTGATAATTACGTCTAGCATGAAACAGTTTGTCACCACTGAATGTTGACTTCAATGACTTATAAACATACACGCGCACACACACACACACACACACACACACACATATATATATATATATATATATGTATGTATGTGTGTGTGTGTGTGTTTTGTTAACCATCTAAATAGGTCAAGGTTCTGTCACTCCTCCTACTCCAATATAAAACATACTTAAGAGAGATATAAAATTAACCCCTCCCTATACTTTATATTGTCTGTTTAACTGCCACTCTCAACCCCCTCTATTAAATTACAAAAATTACACTACCCACCAATTTCTAATCCCATTTTTCCTCTCAATTCGTTGTTGGAAGTTTTACCTGATGATCCTGAATCCTTAAAAAAGGATTTGGGGTGAAATAAATTATCGTAATGGTACCTTAAAGTGGTTTGTTTTTCATTACACACACACACACACATATATATATATATATATATATATATATATATATATATATATATATATATATATATATATATCACTGGGTAGCAAGAATATTTTAGGAAACTGTAACTAGACGCGTATCCTACAGTTCTGTAGATATAAACAAACTGTTTTAACAAATATCTTTTTACAAAAATAACATTAACTAAAAGAACATAAAAATGAAATGTAAATATAAGAAAGCAAAAATAGGAACTAGAATAAAGTTGAGAAAGACTTATTTCAAATTTCAAATTATTTCAAATCTTCCCCGAATTTTAACAGGGATTTTTATCCTCTCCTTGAGGAACCAATGATCATTAAATTCAACCAGATAGCGAAAAGAGAAAAATAAAGACATTTTTGTGTATTTTTTATTTTAATGTTCTTAACTATTTCTATTGGAAAAATTCTACTTCATGCGCCGAAATTTTCAAAATAAGACAGTATCAGACAATATTCGAAAGAAGAGATTTGTAGATTTTAAAAGTATTATCTTTTGGATTCTTTCAATTCACTCCGACGTATTAATACCCATACTATTAATAATCCATCATTTATAATGATTTTCCAAGCGTAGCTTACATGTGGCACAAGGCCAAAAGTAAAGGTATCCAACAAGGATCGACCTCACTACTCAGTCGAAATTGTTCTAGCGAAACAAGCTTGTTTACCATTACACCGCCACTGGGTACCCATGCGCTCTCATTTATATTTAGTTCTTTAATTACAAAGACCTGCTTGACAGGAAACACGTTAACTATTTCTGTATGCAAAGAGATGTCATCTTTTCTGGACTTAATCCTTTTTATCATGGTCATGACTTTCCACAATTCCCTGTCCTTTGTAGCTCTTAATAAAGTTGTGTTTTTGTTATCTCACCTAAAACAAATTATTCTGTCATCTATTTACACAAGCTCGCTTGGGTGGTTATGCGTTGCTTTCCTTTGGCCAGCTTTAATCCAATCTCTGCTGTGACTATTGTTATATAGGGATAAAGTGTCGCTGCCTACACTTGAGTTTGAACATAGATTCCTAGTGAGCAAACACAAGCGATCCCATTTTTGAATTAAGTAAACCACGTGACCATAGAGGAAACGCATATATGGGAGGTAGCGTGTGTCTGATTGATCTTTATTTCTAGTCTATCCTCTATACTATACGGATCACTATTTCTACTCTATCCTCTATTACTATACGGTTCGCTATTCTCTATATTATTCACTATAATATTTCTCTATACGGATTACTGATTACGGATTATTATTTGAGCGAGTATTATCGGTAATTGCTATCAGTACGAGATTATCCGAAGGCGTCTGACGCCATTATTGTTCAACGGCGTTACTATATTTCTATCTGCGATTACAAAGTCTTTACTACAACGAGCATTACGAAAGTGACAACGAGTATTCTGTCTATATTTCTGAGTTGAGGCATTATGAATACTATTTACATTATTCGGTCTATTGTCTTCATCTTTATTGCCATATTTATCGCAACGCTTCGGCCGTTGCACGCTCCGGCCTTCTTCAGGAGTTTGGAATGTATTAGGTTGGTGCAAAAATAATATCGTTTTTGAGGTATTTTTTAACGTCAAAAAACGATATTATTTTTGCACCAACCTAATAGAACTGAACCCTTTATTTCGCTCGCTGGGGTAAACTGTTCTGTTGTGAGTTCAATACCTGAATAAGGTAGTGGAGAACTTCGAGAGGTGAATTAACAGGAGATAACTGATACATGACATCCTTTAGACATGTCAAGTGGAAGTAGAACAGTCTACCCTAGCCTCTAAATAGAGTATTCGTTGGCATTACAAAAGTCGAAACGATCGAAAAACTATCGAATTTTCCAAGTCCTCTTTCCTCATTATATGACCTAGAATTTTCAACTGTCTCTTTCTTAAATTAAATATAAATGTCCCTTTTGTTTGTATTCTCTCTAAAACTTCATCGTTGCTCACATGTTCGGTCCGTGGTATTCTCAGCATTATTTCGTATAAACTGATTTTCTGTCTGTGAGGAGACTATTTAACATTTTTCAATCTCTGAGGAGATTATTCGATATTTACTGTCATATGGAAGGACTGATATTACATAATATTTCAGTACTCTTTTTTTGTTTGTTTTTAACCAAATTTTCCTGTTTCTTAATACTTTGCTTAGCTTTTGGTAAGCATCTTTCGCTGTCTAAATGTGACTTCGAATTTCAGTGATGTACTTTCCATCCTCTGATTAAAAAAAAACTTTTCAAATTTTTAATTAGGTTAAAAATTGTTGAAAAATTTGTTTCTTCCGAGCTCTTTCAACTTAACTGTTTTTCAAGGATCGTTTTTGGTTCTACTGTTATGATAAATGATAAGCGTTATTTTAGACAGGATGAAAGATGCTGAAAGTAGATATATTTAGTATTTCCAAATATGGTCAGTATATTGTGGTCGGGTTCATAATTAAGTGAGGGTTTTTATATTAAGGACTTCCATAACTTTTAAACGTTTTTTGCAATGGCTGGTACGCATCCTCATTCGTGTTCTCAACAAGTATGTTGCGTACTGAAGTTACTACGATTCTATGGTTGTTTAAATATGTTGCGTACTGAGGTTAATACGATTCTATGGTTGTTTATATATGTTGCGTACTGAGGTTACTACGATTCTATTGTTGTTTAAATAGGTCCCTATTGAGCTCCAGTCGGAGTGATGTAATACTACTCGCGTTGACAGGTGGATGGGCATGTGTCCAATATCATTATTAATGCTTTTTTTTTCAATAATGTTGGTATAATATAGTTTTGACTTAATCGGCGAATCCTTGTCAGTCTAGTTCAATGAAACAGACACAATACGCACATACACATACATTTAACACGTGCTGATACATACGTATATATATATATATAGGCATGGATTGAGCCGAGTTCGAATTCCAGTCGAATTCCATTACATTCACTTACGTGCTAATATCCTTGGGAAAAGTGGGAATTCTCTTCTTTTCCCTCCAGCTATGGGTAAATTAGATGGCAACTGGTCTAGGAGAAGTACAAGTTCGAATTCAAAACCTGCATCAGGACTTCAAAAAGTGTGGATGGTCCTGCACGAAACCTTCACCACTATAATCAAATCTCATGTGCTGTCGGTTTACTGGAAACTGGTCTGTTTGAGCCTCATACGTCGAATTCGACTTGAGAGTCGAGTATATATATATATATATATATATATATATATATATATATATATATATATATATATATATATATACCGTCAGTAAGAAAATCGTAGAATATTGGATATAAAGATATTCAAGAAATTAAGAGATGGAATTCATTTATAAGTGAATTATTTTATTATAATATATATATATATATATATATATATATATATATATATATTATTGAAATCGGTTTTTAATTATTTATTTTAATTTTGTCTCGTTTTTTTTTCGAGCTATGCGTATCCACATTTTTTCGCTATTAGTAATCAAAATTTATAAAAATTCTTTATCTGATAATGCCGGATTATCAGCAAAACATGTCTAAATAGAAGTTGTACAGGGTATCTTATAGATTTACCAATCATTCGGATTTTCATCAAAATTAAATTATATATATATATATATATATATATATATATATATATATATATATATATATATATATATATATATATCAAACACGTGCCATCAGTAATTACACGAGGTAGGCAGCTTGTGACTTTTATGTCGTAAATCTACAAAAAATAAAATACTTTTAGTTTTATGCATAATAATCGGAGTAACCTTCATAATTTTGTTGGATTAGGTGCATTTTGTACCACATAATGAAAATGTAGCTACTGATCGCTTTTATTCAGCGTAGGCACTGCATACCTTGCTTATCTAGAACGTCCGTCCTGGGAATGACGATAAACTACATCCGCGTCCTGGGTAAGACGATAAACTACTTCCAACAGCAAGGCCACTGATTAGGACGTTTTGAGGAACGTGGAACCAGCTCTTAATTGCTGGTGTTACAAGGTCCACCTTGACCTGGGGTGGTAGCACCTGTTAGGGTCCCAGCTATGAGTAAATAATTAACCAACAAACTGGGGTCAAAACATCATGAAAATGTTAAAATAGGTTTTAATATCAGAAATACTTTGAAGAAAATTATTACCATCTATAAATTTTTGAAAAAAAATATTACCGGCAATAAAAGTCTTGTTGGCATTAAATAACCCATTGAGGTTGATATGCCGTAAACCATACCAAATGAAACTATACATTTTTGAAAAACAAAACATTTCCAACTATACTTTTGAACAAATGAAATAGTACGAGCAATACATTTCTGAAAAAAAAAAACAGCGATACATTTTTAAAGAAAAATTTAACCAGAAATTTTACTGTTGCCATTAGACTAGGTTACATTTGTCATTCGTGTACATTTCTGTCTAGTCTGTCTTCAACACTTAACATGTGTAGTAGTGAATTAACTTTGAGGTGTTCCGTTTAACATTAGCAGGATATTCATATCATGAGCAGGCAGATATGACTTTTACATATGGCGGCGCGAATGGTAATGGACGAGAGGCTGCACGGCTATATCAGATTGCGTTTCCAAACCGAAGGCAGTTGAGTTATCGATCCTTTGCTGCTGTTTATCGTCGCGTTTCTGAGACGGGATCCATGGCACCACAAACTATGGATCTAGGAAAACCGAGATCCGCTCGTACACCTGACCATAATGAACATTCTACAGGCTGTCGGAGACGATCCAGGTACCAGCACAGGTCAAGTGTCACTAGCTACGAAGGATTTTCGGACATAGGTTTATATTGACTTTTTTCTCTTGTTTCCGTATGAGGAAGCCATTCGCAAAGTTTGTAAAAGTATTTTTGATACTCTCTATACATATGATCATTCTTTAAAACTTTATACTGAGAGGTTCCGCCGATGATCCAGCGTCAACAGAAAAAACTATTTACACATAGTACACACGAAAAACAAACTGCATTTCCGAGACGTTGTTTGAAAGTTATATTTTTCTATAGCATTATAGAAATTAGATTTTAACTTATTCCAGTTTTTTTTTTTTTGTTTTTGTTTTTTTCATGATTTACTGTCACACATTTTTTCAATACTAAATTCCCTTTTTAATCATTTGACTCCAAGCAAGGTAATAAAGCTACTAAGAAGCAAAGAGCTACTGAGCCTCAAAGAACACGAGAAACATCATTATTAAGAAGAGAGGGCAAGAAAAGAACACCATTTTACGATACAGAAGATGACGATTGGCATCGCATTTTAGTTTTTAAGATCAAAGTTGACTTGAAAGCGATAAGTAGTAAGAATGTTCAAGCAGCGAAAGTGAGAGAGAAGAAACTATTAGAATAGAATTTATTGCTACATCAAGCAATTTCAGCTGTAAAATATTGAGACTAAATTGCCAATTAAGTACTGCGTAAAGATCAATTACCATCAAGTATAGAAAAGACACAAGGAAACTACGTTTCGTTGTTGAGAAAGTTACTGAAGCCGAGATGCCAGGGGAAGTTCAATGACATTACATATATATATATATATATATATATATATATATATATATATATATATATATATATATATATATCGCACAAACTTTCATAACAGAATCAATAAGCTGTCAGATCCTCATACGTCGAAACCGACGGGAGAGTTCATTATTATTATTATATTGTCTGGACCATCGAAGCCGGTGGCGAGTCATGACAGTTTCTAGGCTCTCCATTTTTGCGCGTAGAACTTCTTCGTTGTTCGTGATTCGGTTCTGCCACGTGTTCTGCAGAATTTGACGAACATTGATTTGATGGTATCTTTCAAGTTTTCGGATGTCTTTTTTCTGATATACAAGTACAGAAAGAAATCTGAATGCAAAAACATGAAATTAATAGTACGATA
>OZ010584.1:79633903-79643903 GCA_963932145.1 Acanthosepion lycidas | reverse complement strand
TCTCTATAGTTATAAATATACTTTCACCGAAATTGCAGACATTCTCACATAAATGTACCAAACACACACATATGTACTCACACACGTACACACACACATATATATATGTGTATGTGTATACATATGTGTGCATATATATATATATATTTGTATATATACATATGTAAATACATATACATGTATATATATATATATAAACATATATATAGGTATATAAGTATATATATATATATATATATATATATATATATATGTATATGTGTGTGTGTGTGTGTGTGTGTGTGTATATATACATATATATACATATATATATGTATAGATATATATATACATATATATTCATATATATTTATGTATATATATACATATATAGGTCTATATGTATATATATATATATGTGTGTATATGTATACATATATGTATGTAAATATGTATACATATATGTGTGTATATATACTTGTGTGTGCGGATGTATATGTGTATATATACATATATATGTATATATACATATATATATATATATATATACACATATATACATCTATATATGTGTGTATATATGCATATATATATATATGTGTGTGTATATGTGTGTGTGTGCGTATATACATATATATAATTATATATATATATATTAGATTGGTGTGAAAGATTTATATATAAAATAGCTAGAGCAAGAGAGGGAGCCACTTTACAAGTCTATGAAAGAGATTTCTCGCTCACAGCTAAGAAACATCGAATCAAAAATAAGAGTAAAAAAATAAATTCAACGAAATAATGAAAAAGGGGAATAAGTTTTTCGAAAGCCAATTATGAAGACAGAAAATCGTTATAATCACTATTTACTGTCATTTTTCTTACATAACTCTTTTAAAGTTTAATTCAGATTTCACGAACTTAAATAAAAAATAAGAAAATAACTAATAGCATTTTAGCTTTTGATTGTGTGGCATGTCTGAAATTATTTTCTCAATATATTTAGAAAGGTCAAGAAGTGTCAGCACGCACACATTTCATGAAGTTTTTTTTTTTTTGACTATCTGCTTCTCATCTTGTCCATCCTCCTCTCTTCAATATATTTATCTATTCATCAGTGCAATCTCCCTGATTATCATATATATATATATATATATATATATATATATATACATTTTCAGTCCGAATTTATGAAACGAAAAGTTTTTACCATTATTCATTAATTTTGAAGGCACTTTTCACATCATTGATTCCGTCCTCTTTGTCATATTTATATGGACTTTATAATTAGCCGACAGCACACGTACAGCTAGGTATGATCCCTCTTTAGAGAGCTACCTTCCGGGTAGATACTTAGACTCACTTAGGTCTAAACCGGGCCCATATCTATCTTTCTCGGTGTAGTGTAAGCCAAAATGTCATGAAGGGAAACTTAAATTCAGTTTACACTAGATTCAAAAAGCAAGATATAGATCCGGTTTACACCAAATGTAAAGATCGGTATAGATCCGGTTTACACTAGATGTAAAGATCGGTATAGATCCTGTTCACACTAGATGTAAAGATCGGTATAGATCCTGTTTACACTAGATGTAAAGATCGTTATAGATCCGGTTTACACTAGATGTAAAGATCGGTATAGATCCGGTTTACACTAGATGTAAAGATGTAAAGATCGGTATAGATCCTGTTTACACTAGATGTAAAGATCGGTATAGATCCGGTTTACGCAAGTCTCAGAAAGCAAGAAATAGATCCGTTTTAAACGAGTGTCAGAAAGCCAGATATAGATTCGGTTTACAAGCAAAAGAAAAAGTCAGATATAGAGTCAGTTTACAAAGGAAACAAGAAGTCAGATATAGATCCGGTTAATGCATGAATCAAAAAGGTCGGTTTAGATCCGGTTTACATTAGATTTAAAAAGTCATATATAGGTCTAGTTTACACAAGAATCAAAAATGTAGATATAGATCTGATTTACACTAGCGTCAGATACTTATAGATCCGGTGTCGCAAAAGTAGGAATTGGTTTGATTTAAAATGGTGTCCTGATATAGGCATTAGTCAGGTTTATACCGCAAATCTGCAAATATTCCCTGCGAAAGGGGGATTCTTTTAGGAAATGTCTTATTCCTCTGCAGGGGATATAGTCAGCGTATTCTAATTAATCCCAGCCAACAGAGCAAAAGAAGAATTTATATTTAACGAAAGCAGTGTGTGTGTGTGTGTGTGTGTGTGTGTGTGTGTGTGTGTGTGTGTGTGTGTGTGCGTGCGTGTGTGTGTGATTCTTTGTAAAGTATTTTTCGTAAAATTGAGATGTTTGGATTTTTCGCATGGGAATAACTACTTTTTATTTGACTCTGAGTAAAATGAACGTTATCTAACCAAAATAAATCTGATATCTCTTCTCAAACTTTTTGGGATCTGATTCCAGTCTGATTTTAAACATTCCTGAAACAAAGCTAGTCGTTTCAACTTCATATTTGGAATCTTTTATTCCAATACAGCCGTTAATAAACATCCGGAACTGATCAACACTCTTTCAAAGAAACGGACAAGTGAAGTCTTCGTTCGCGCAGTTTAAGAAAGGATCACTAATAAACGATGTCACGTGATAATCAATTTACAAATCAATAAACTAGTTTGTGTTTGCGCGCCATGCAGGTGCAAATTCTCCCATCCGACGTAGACTCATAATTTTTTTAATCGCGCCAAATTTTAATCAAAATATTTTCCTGACATTTAATGTTTGTTTGTGTGTCTACCAGTTCATGTTACAAGTACAATATCTTCTTCTATGTACTGTGTTGCTTCAGGAAGTGGGTTACCATGGGCTCTCCACAACGTCCTGACATCTGTTTCTTTTAGTAAGGTTTGCCTTTCTGCTATCTCCTCTAATCCCTGTTCTTCCAACAATTTATATAAGCTCCTAAAGTTGGTTATTCGTTGCTTTTCTCCGTCCCTAACGCTTTCAATATGCCCAGTGAGTGTTGAATTCTCCAAGCCCTCTTTTCTCATGTTCCGGAAATTTCAGCTGTCAAGTATAAGTGTCCTTTTTGTTTCCATTTTCTTTAAATTGTTATGTTGTTACTCGCATGCATTCTCAGCATGCTTCTGTAGAACTACTATTGCCCCAAACTTCTTCGTCTGTGATGGGATTGTTCAGCATTCTATATAGGTGGAATGATATTACATGACAGCTGTTTTCCATAAATTCAAGCAAAGGTGGCGCCAGCCACCATCACCTTTACATACTACCACATATGGGAAAAGTTTGACATACGTATCCGCAAACAGGACAGTATCAAATTTACGGTTTCTATTGTAAAATTAGCTTTATAAAACAGTAAAATTTATCAGTGGAGTAATAGGAGTATCACACGTTTTCCATTTCGTTTTGCAGATACATATGTTTAACTTTACTCATATATATATATATATATATATATATATATATATATATATATATATACATGGCCTTCAAATTGTATCCAAACATGAAACAGATTGTCGGTACCTAGTGTTGAAGACCCTGATACTGAGCACTATTAACCGTAAATATAGCATGCCTTAAAACTATACTTTTATCCTATAGATACACACACACGTTTACACAGGCATATATATATATATATATATATATATATATATATATATATATATATATATATATATGAATAATAAGACAAAAAGAATAAGTATTCTTAGCCGATGCGTTTACCTTCGGTCCTCTCAAGAAGACGGGTCACGTGGGCTACGTATAGTTTTTCCTCTTGTCTTTTTTACTTTGTTAATAATTTACACACACACACACACACACATACATACATACATACATACATATATATATATATATATATATATATATATATATATATATATATATATATATATGTTATATCCTTAAAGAGGTTACAAACAGACAAAGGTGGTACTCGAGTGAAGGAACAGCAACACGCGCGTAGATGAAAAAAAGAGAGGTTTATTGTAAAAGAGAATACACTACCGAAAGACAGGAAATCGGTTAGCAGGCTATTTACCTTACCTCCTAGAGAGTCACGATAAAGCTGCTTTTTGATGCGGGGCAAAACCGTGCCTGTAAACTCGGGCAAACATCCCAGTATACAGGGGGTCGGGCAGCTGTCTACAACCCAAACAGGACTCTGCCCTTCGGCATAGCTTCGTCTGTGTTCTTCTCTGCACGAAGGCAGAGAGTTCGGCCAGCACAGCTAGAGACGAATCTCCAAATATTTGCCGAAGCAATGATATTTACCTTACACCACGCGTTGCAGGATGTGGTACAGGGCTATATTTAATGCGGGGTTAAAACCAAACACGTAGACTCGGGCAAAGATTTCCCGTAGACCCCGTTTAAAAAAGGAGTCGTGTAGCTGTTTACCTTAATGAGGACAAAAACGAGCCCGTATGCTCGGGCAAAAATTCCCTGTAGAGCCCGTATACACGGAGACGGGTAGCTGTCTACCATCCCAGACGAGTCTCTGCCCTTCGGCATAGCCTCGTCTGGGTTCCTCTCTGCCAGAAGGCAAAGAGTTCGACTAGCTTAACTGGAGACGAATCTCCAACTAATTGCCGAAGCAAGGTTATTTACCTCACCTCCCCGTTATACAGGTTGTGGCAGAAGGCTGTTTTTGATGCGGGGTTAAAACCGAGCCCGTGGGCTCGGGCAGAAATTCCCCGTAGGCCTTGGTCGGGTAGCTGTCTACCTCCCCAGATGAGACTGCACTTCGGTATAGCCTTGTTTGGGTTCCTCTCTGCCTTCGGGCAGAGAGTTCGACTAGCTTAGCTGGAGACGAATCTCCAACTAAATGCCAAAGCAAGGTTATTTACCTCACCTCCCCGTGAGACAGGATGTGACACAAGGTTGGTTTTTAGTGCGTAGCAAAACCGAACCCGTAGGCCCCGTAAAAAACATGGTCGAGTAGCTGTCTAACACCCCAGACGAAGCTCTTCCCTTCGACATGGCCTCGTCTGGGATCCTCTCCGCCCGAGTGTTCGATGAGCACAACTGGAGACGAATCTCCAACTAATTGCCGAAGCATGCCCCTTTACTATATATATCTACTGATATAGTCAGCCCACTTAGGCTATAGGGAGTTTGTGACATTCCATTACAACAATATATATATATATATATATATATATATATATATATATATATATATATATATATATATTACATCAGTGTATTACATCACTGAAATATCATATTGAGAAATTCTCCCTTCATGATTTGCTAGTATAATTGGGGTTACTTATCGGCGCTGATCTCCCAGCGTAACATACGACAGCTTGAACTGGGTTATATGGTATCCACTGCATATAGGTAATACCTAATCAGCCTCACTGTTATTTGATATTTCATTCTTGCATGATGATTTGGTTTCATCTTTAAAATACTTTGCCTGCATAATTCTTTTTTTAGTTTGTCTTGTTTTGTTTTGTGGATCTTTTAGCTCTGAAACTAAATTCCTTCCTCGTCAGAATCTGTGATCATTTTTATTATTATCTGCTTCATTATCACAATTAGTTTTGTTTTTGTTTTTCTGTTAGTTTTTATTAGCAATTTCAACATCACGACGCCTGTGGTGCCGGACTTCTCACATATTTAATTAATTCTCTGATTTTTATGCGCGTCACCTTTTTCTCTCCATTAATTCCCTATCATCTGTTCAGGTCAGAACAGTATTCACTTGCGGCCCCGTCTCTTCTAATTATTTTTCATAGGCATTGGGCAAAACAGAATTCCACTGCAATTTCCATATAAATCAAATCGAATTAACGTTTAGATTACCAGGTTACTATAACAGGTACTTCATAAGATTTTTCATCACATTAGTAGTTACTTGGCGGGACCCATCTCCTAATCCGGTATTGATTGAATTTGTTTTTTACGGTTTATCAACCCTTTGTAAACTATTTAAAGGCGAAACATATTCGGATTTTAACATGTGAATACCGTTTGATTGTTTTTAGAATAGTATCGATTTATCCAAAAACAAGTCCTACTATTTAATCCGTAGCTAGGGAACATTGTTCCATACCAATCTCAGGAGCTTATTCCGAGACGCTATCTATTACACAACCAGCACACCTCATATTCCCATAATATGCCATGGGTTGTACATTTTTACACCAAGCGAAACCGAACAAATAAGGATCTGCGAGGGATACGTGGGTTCATACCGTTTCCAAATGAATTAGTGCAAACTGAATTACTACATCAGCCGGAATATATTTTTAATGTTATGAATTAATAAGAACATTACTGACAGAATGGGCCAACTGTAACCATCATTTTTAATGCTAAAATTGAGCCTATACAAAGAGAGACATTCAAGACAGTGTTAAAACGGCAATTACGAATGAGGTTTTTGGGTTGGGGTTCATGCCTTGCTTGGAAACCAATCTAAAACTCTGATGTCAAAGCCGTAAAAATGACAGAATGAAACAACTCTACATCTTTTACGTGTCGTGAATCTTCAGAATGTAAGCGACTATGGCCCTCCACCTCCTCCTATTCCTTTTAGCTCTTTATAAGTGTGGTCTTTTCTCCCAGACCCTGTTCTGCCATCCACTTGCTCAAGCCCATTAAACATGACACGCGTTGCTTTCTCCTGTCCCTCTTTTCTCTATATCCGTCCTGTGAATGATGATCGCCTATATAAAGAGAAAAACTCAATGGGATTTTTATATAATCTACCCTTTTGGTTTGCACTGATTTCTTTTTTTTTTTTTTTTATAGAAATTACACATTTCTCTGCGCTGTTTACTTCTTCTTCCTATGGGCCGTGTCTCTTCAGAACGTAAGTGATTATGGCTCTCCACAATTTCCTGTCTTTCGTAGCTCTTAATACATTTTGTCTTTTTGTTATCTCTCCTAAACCTTGTTTTGCCATCCATTTAATCAAGCTCGATAGGTTGTATATGTGTTGTTTTCCTGTATCTTTCTTGCCTTCATATGCCCTGTATCAGATTTTCCCAACCCTCCTTCCTCATTACGTATCCCAGAAATTTCAACTACCTCCTCCTGATATTAAAGATTCCTCTTTGTTTCCATACACTCCAAAACCTTGTCGTTGTTCACATGGTATCCTCAGCATCCTTCTGTAGAACCACATTTCTGTGGCTTCGAGTCTCTTCTTCATCTTTGAAGAGATTGTCCAAGGAGGACAGATATCACGTAACAGTTCAGCACTCTTTTCTTTGTTTCCAACGAAATTTTCCTGTCTCTTAATACTCTGCTTAGCTTTTGGAATGCATCTTTGGCCATCCCAATACGTCTTCGGGTCTCAGTGTCGCCCATTCCGTCCTTTTTCAGAACACTTCCCAAATGTTTCAATTTCTGTATGTGCTTCATTTTAATATCCCCGACCTTTAATTTTGCATTTTGGGTTCATCTTTTTTCTGATGACCTTGCATTCTGTCTTCTTGTAGTTGATGCTTAGTCCTTTCTTCTCACTCTCCTTCGCTACCTTCTGTAAGAGGTTTTGTACTTTCCTTCCCGTGTTTCCTACAGTTACTATCATATGCATATCTTATATTGTTAAGGTTGTGTACGCAAATGATGAATCCTGGCAGGATTTCTAGTTCTCTCAGAATTGCCTCGATGTATAGGTTAAATAAGTCCGGCGAGAAGACACAACCTTGTCTTAGACTCCTTTCTATTTTTGTATATCTGCTGAACTTATTTTTATCCGTATGCAAGCGGTTTTATGCCAGTAGAGGTTTTGACTATTCTAATATCTTTCCTGAATATGTAAAGGTTGCTGATCACCTCTAACAGATCTTTGCAGCGTACTTTGTCGAACGCCTTTGCGTACTCTATAAAACACGGTACACGTCCTTCTGTATTTTATTGCTCTTTCTGATAACATTCTGCGCAAAAATATCGCGTTCCTTGTTCCAGTGTCTTTGACTAATGCGCAGTGTTCTTTCCCTATCTCTGGACTGATTCTGCTTCGCGCAATATTCAGAAGAATTCGGATGATGAATTTTGTTACATGGCTCATTAGGCTGATTGTTCGGTGGAGTTCATATTCGTTTGCGCCTGGCTTCTTAGGTAGTGCTGTGAATATAGATCTGCTTATGTCTTCCGGTGTTTCCCCACTGTTGTAGATTTCATTTATTATTTTTGTAATTTTGTTTATGCCCAAATCGTCTAAGCTGCCAGCATCTCTATTACAATTCCGTCTCCCGCTACCGCTTTGTTTCCGTTCAATTTGGACAGTGAAGCTTCCACTTCTGTTTTTTAATATTTCTGGTCCTGTGTATTGCTCGTTGTTCTCTTTCGGCGTGGAAGAGATCTCCAATATATTCGTTCCAGCGCTGAAGAATTTTTTGTCTCTCTAATATGAGCGTTCCATCTTTTGATTTTATGCATCCAGTTGATGAGCATGTCTTCTGTCCTGTTAGTTCCCTTATTTTTTTAATGTATATCTCCTTTATGTGATGTTTATTCTCTCTCTCTCTCTCTCTCTCTCTCTCTCTCTCTCTCTCTCTCTCTCAACACATTTTCCTTGAGCCATTCTTCTTTAGCTTGCCTGCATTTGTTCCTTATTTGATTGTGTAGTTTTCTGCATTTCGTTCCATGTCTTGGCATTCTTTTTCTTTTTTCTTTTTTTTTGGTTGATTTTTTTTTTTGATTTTTTTTTTTTTGATTTTTTTTTGATTTCTTTTTTTTTGATTTTTTTTTTTGATTTTTTTTTTTTGTTTCCTTTGCTTTTGTTTCAAATCATGTTTGTGATTCATTTGTGATCTTTTTCTTCGTCCATTCCCCTTTGGGACAATGTCGTTTACTGACGTCACTAAAGCTTCTCTTAGTGTGTCCCATTTCGAGTTTCTATTTCCATTTTGTCCCTCGTATCTTCTTTTCACTCCATCCATATATTTTTCCTTCAGGTTCGGATCGTTCAGGAATCTGTTGTGTTTCAATTTAGATGTTGTGTTAGGCTTCTTCAGTTTCCGTAGTTTCATTCTTAATTTACATGTAAAAGGGAGGCGGTCGCTTCTGCAGTTGGCACTTGGATAGGTTTTGCAGTGAACAACTGCATTCCTAAATCTCTTGTTGAGAGTTATATAGTCAGTTTGGTTTATAGTTTCTCCTCTTTGGCTTTCTCCATGTCCATAATCGTTTTGGATGTTCTTGGAACCAATTGTTGGCCATTACCTGGTAATTGGCCATGCACGTTTGAAACCATTTTTTTCTCCGCGTTCGTTGCGGGTTCCTAGTCCACATATGCCAGCTCTTTCCCCTTCCCTCTCCTTGCATACTTTGGCATTCATGTCTCCCATGATAATTATAAGTTCTTGGGATTTACACTGCGCCTTGGTGTTGTCCAGCATAGAGTAGAAAAATAAAATTTCTTCTTCCGTAATTTGTGCTGTCGGTGCATACACTTTTATAACAGATATGTTGAAAGGCTTTTCTTTCAGTTTAACTACAATAATTCTTTCAGATAACTG
This sequence comes from Acanthosepion lycidas, assembly GCA_963932145.1. Taxonomy (NCBI): domain Eukaryota; kingdom Metazoa; phylum Mollusca; class Cephalopoda; order Sepiida; family Sepiidae; genus Acanthosepion; species Acanthosepion lycidas. Next base: position 79,634,444 of record OZ010584.1, on the reverse strand, counting down.
ACAGCATTCATGAAAATTCGCATTTATGAGATAAAAAGAATCCGTGGAAGGGGTTGATCTACTTCCTGAAAGAAAATGGCATGTAGTTGACTGCTCGAAAAACACAGTAAATTATTTTACTATAAAAAAAACTGCAATGCTATTCTATAGTAAAATAAAAGGAAAAATCGTCACAGATTAATTCACATGTTACAGAGACAATAGATAATGTATAATGTAAGTGCATTGTTTATGGTATTTCCATAGAAATGCATTGGAAATCAAGAGGAAACAGATTGTCAGTATGATGTATGATAATTTTCTAGACTCTAGACTCTTTCTAGAGTTTAAAACCACAGCTTCACTACGCTAGGTATTCCTACGGCACTTTATGTTGCAGTTAGGTTTTTAAGGGGTTTGAATTTCTAGCCACACACACTAACGGTTTTGAATTCATAGTTGTCGTTATCCTCGAATGGTTACCAACAAGGGCTGGAGAGCTCTGTCTGTTGTTTTATATTAACTGATAAACCGTGGTGAAGTGGATAAACATAGCTTTCAC
>OZ010584.1:79523801-79633703 GCA_963932145.1 Acanthosepion lycidas | reverse complement strand
TTATCTCTCTATCTTTCTCTTTATCCTTCTCTTTCTCTTTCTCTGTCTCTCGCTTTCTCTCCCCCTTTCTCTCTATCTCTGTATTCCTCGCTCTTTCTATTAGGTTGGTGCAAAAATAATGTCGTTTTTCTTTTGAAGTTGAACGTCAAAAAACGATATTATTTTTGCACCAACCTAATATATATCTATTTCTCGGTTTCTCTCTGTACGTATCTCTTCATTTCTCTCTCTTTCTCTCTCTATCTCTCTCTTTCTCTCACGCTTTCTCTCTCCCTCTATCACTCTATTCCTCTCTCTTTTTTTCTAACTATCTCTCTAATTCCCTCTCTCTTTCTCTGTATCTATCCCTATCACTCTTTCTTTCTCCCTCTATCTCTAACTTTCTTTCTATTTCACACTTTCTCTCTCTCTCTCTTTCTCTCTCTCTCTTAATTTATCTTTCTATTTCTCTTCTCTGTCTCTCTTTCTCTCTCACTCCCCGCCCATCTCGCTATATCTGTTTCTCACTCTCTTTCTCTCTCCCTCTATCTCTCACTTTCTTTCTCTCTATTCCTCTCTCTCTCTCTCTTTATCCATCTCTATAATTCACCCTATCTCTTTCTCTCTATCTCTCTCTATCACTCTCTTTCTCTCTCCCTCTATCTCTAACTTTCTTTCTCTCTATTTCACGCTATCTCTCTCTTTCTCTATCTCGCTTTCTTTCTCTCTCTCTCTCTCTCTTTCTCTCTTAATTTATCTCTCTATTTCTATTCTCACTTTCTCTCTCTGTCTCTTTCACTCCCCGTCCATCTCTCTCTCTTTCTCTGTCTCTCTCCCAGTTAATTTATTTCTGTTGTATTTCTCTTCTCTATCTCACTTTCTCTCTTTCTTTCTCTCTCACTCCCCTTCTCTCTCTCTCTCTCTCTCTCTCTCTCTCTCTCTCTCTCTCTCTCTCTCTCTCTCTCTCTCTACAGTAAAATATCAACGCAGACAATGAAAATGGATTTGTCAACAGAATGACGAATTCTAAGTCAATCATTTAGGTTGAGTTTGTAACTCAAGCTAAACGGAATCTGGTAGAAATGGTAGAAATCTTGCTTTTGTTTGGAAATTCGTTATAATAAATTGCTGGTGCCTACAACACCGTTACTGGACACGGCTACAATGATCAATTGGCTCATTTGAATAACGCATTAAAAACTAAAAGTACCATTTCTGTCCGAGGAAACAAATCGGTAATTTGTTAATTACAATATCCGTCATTTTATTGCAAATGTGTGACAATCATGGACCTGAGAAAGGAACTCATTTCGTACACAGTGTTTCCTCCATTATCTGTCGCGTGAGGAATATCATTTGTTTTGCTCTGTACAACAATGTTCCCAAACAAAAACAAAAACAAAAAACTTAAGACATTAACATAATTCCTTCACGAATAGATCGGAACATAATCATGGAGCTGAGACAGGATTTTCTTATGCATAAGGCGTATTCTCGAAATCTGTCACGTGAAGAATCTCACGTGGATTGTTCTGAACAACAGTTCTTATCTCGGTCCGAAACCTGAAGATATAAAAACAAATTATTCGAAGAACCAACAAAGGAAAAACCCAAATCGTTCTTTTGTAATAGAATACACAATTTAACCGAAACGAATCTTGCTAAGTACTCAGATGCACGTGGGCTTTTTCCCTACTGATGTTGACGTGTACAAGTCTTTACTATGAATCACAGTATTTCTCAATGTATAAAAGCCACTTACGATAGCTTTCTAAAGATGCTGGTTCAAAATTTCATTTTACCGTATCTACTACATATGGCAAAATTCTGTTCATACCTGTGTCCGCTCGAAACCATGAAAATTAATCTAATCTAAATACTCAAAGACTGTGATTGCGTGTGTGCGTACTTGCGTGCTTGTATCGTCGGTCCGTCGTAATGGTTTACGAGTTTTTTTATAAAATAAGTATTTTTATTTTAACTTTATTCAAACACAAGTTTTTTACATTATTCGGACTATTGTCCACATCTTTGTCGCCATATTTATTACAACGTCTCGGCCGTTGTACGCTCCGGCCTTCTTCAGGTGGTTGAAATATCAAACTGAACCCTTTATTTCGCTCACCTGGGTAGACTGTTCTAGTGCCATGTTTAATGGATGTCAGTTATCAGTTATATCCTGTTAATTTCCCTCTGAAAGTTCTCCACTACCTTAGCCGGATATTGAACTCACACTCTTTGGGTCCTGTCACTGGATCTAACTAACGCCTTTATCCACTGTGCCATGTGTACAATTTTTTTATTAAAATATTTTAAAGTTAAAGACAGACCCAAAGAGATCCCGATTTGCTGTTTCGTCCAGTTGTTTTTAGGGTAATTATTTATATTTCAGTTTTCTTTAAATAAACAATATTTTTTTTTAATATTTAAGAAATAATTTTGACATATTTAAAAAATATTTTCAAGTGAATATGATTTTTAAAAAGTTTGGGGCATATAAAAAAATTTTTAAGTGAATAAGATTTTTAAAATACGGCTTGATTATACAGTAATTACTTTTATTTCAACTTTCTTGAAACAGACAATATTTTCAATGTTGAAATCAACTTCATTGTTTTATAACCTAAACCAACAGGTCACGGGCAGTCTAGTATCAAATAATTGGGTATTTGTGCGTGTATGTGATATGCGACTATTACTTAAAACTGTGACAAGATATAAATATGATTATATTATTTATATCTGTGATATGTGTAATATGTGTTTTATAAATTGCATACTTTTGCCTTGTGCTACATTTAAAGCACACTTAATTATTTAGTGACAGTGGTGTAATGGTTAGCAAGCTTGTCTGGCTAGATCAATGTTTTTTTTAAATCTGTTTCACCCCATGCAAGACAGTAAAGCCACTAAGATGCAAGGGGTTACAGTGTGTGGAAGAATTAGGAACAGAAACATTAATAATGAGCAGGAAGAGGAAATATAAATCAGGAGGACAGTAGATAGCGATTGATCTTGCATTTAGATTTTTTCAGATTAAAGTTGGCTGGAAAGCATCGAGCCGGGAGGGAGTTCCACAAGCGGGAAGTACGGGAAAATAATTGTTAGCATAGAATTTACGGTTACATCTAGCCACCTCAACTGTAAATTGATGAGGGCTCGACGCCAGTATAGTACCGCGCTTAAATCCAAAAAGGCTAGATAACATTGCAAAGAGCACACCCAATTAATTACCATGAAAAGACACAGAGAGGCAACCTTAAGGCGGTGGGAAAGTGACTAATGTCGAGCTGCCAGATCAGGACCGATAATATTGCTGATTCTTCTTTGGATTTTATCAGGTAAATAGCAGGGGCACCGAAACATATGTGGCAGTAATATTCTAATCATGGACGAATAGTAGATATAGATATGTAAGATAGATTCTGGGGAGAAAAATTGTCTCGCACGACACAGTAAAGGAATTTTCTTGACGGCTCACCTAGCAAGAGATTCAATATAGTCTTTCCACTTCATGTCAGCTGACAATGTTTGCCCGAGAAGGTGCAACGTGTCACTTTCCTGGGGGTCAATATCGCCCATGCTGATGGGAGGTAGAGAACTTACGAGTGAGTAGTAAGTTCAATAATTACTCGGTGCTCTGTACTGACAGCCTTGTGACATAGCTAATCTACGCTTAGTAAATCGGCAAGTTTATTAGCTGCTGGCTGACAAGCTGCATTTATCTCACTGTCTTCAGACAGAGCACAGAAAAAACAATGACGGATGCCTTGTCCCGAGAATTCCAACCCTGCAGCATTATCCCCCTCATTGCACTGAAGAGGAAAACGGCGGAATACCAACAGTAGTCACGGGAACCGAACAATTTTTGCTCTCGACCCAAGTAGACACGTATGAACACCCAACATTAAAAAGGTAATGCGTCATAACATGTCCCTGGGGGTAGGCGAATAAAAAAAATTTCAATAACCTAAAATTCCATACACCTTAATAAATTATTATTTTACATGTTGCTATGCCCTCCGCATCGTTCTATAATCTTCATCCGTATTTCATATTTTATTAACTTCCCGACTGGATTTTTTTTAACATCATTTCACTCTAAGCAAGTCAATAAAGCCACTAATGCAAAGGGTTACTGAGTGTGAAAGAATATGAGAAGAAAACATTATTAATGAGAGAACAATAAAAGAACAGAAATTAAAAAGATAAAAGATAAGGATTAACATTGCATTTAAATTTTTGAAAATCAAAGTTTACTGGGAAGCACAAAGCAGGAAGAGAATTTCACAAGCAGGAATTGTGAGAGAAGAAAGTCTTAGCATAGAACTGATGGTTGCATTTAGCCATTTCAACTGTAAGATGCTGAAACCTTACCGTCAGTCGCGTACTGTGCTTAAATTCACAAAGTCGATGCACAATAGAGGAAAGTTCATCAGAATAATTACGATAAGAATATTCATAGAAAAGACCCAATAAGCTACGTTACGGCTGGAAGACAGTGACTGAAGCCGATATACCAATTCAGGACCGATAACATTTCCAGATTCTTCTTTGTATTTTGTCAAGAATCTCTAAATACATAGCAGAAGCACAATAACAGATGTAACAACAATATTAAATGCATGGACGAATGGAAGACGTATAAATGTGCACGATCCCATTATAAACATTTATTTTAAAGATAGATTGTATTATCATTCAATCAGTTATGTGCCATGCATGATACACGCTTAGGTGATCATTTATCTTTCGATACATGACTGACGAGGCAGTTTTTTCTCGTAGCAGGTTGCCATTTCTTTCTGCGATAGACCAGTAGCCATTCAAGGCTACAAAACTCGGTCTGTCCTGCTATTTACCGATAGCTGTGGGGAGAAGACGACAATTCATACCAAGGGTATTAACAAGTAAGTGATTGTAATGGATTCGACCGGAATTCGAACTCGGCTCTTCGATTCCTCAAACCGAGCCGCTATCCGTTACCCTACCGTACCTTATACTGAATTAATACCTGGAGGATGGCGGCCATTTTATTTATTTAATGACTTTGAAACCTTTCTAGGCAATGTGGACAACGGTCAGATTTACATAATCAAATAGTCGTTATCTGTCATGAATATTTAACTCAAAGATTCTTCTACGTGCCGTGTCCCATCAGGACGTCGGCTATCACAGTTCTCCACAACTTCCCGTCCTTTGTATATCTCAGTAAAGCTTTTCTTCACTTACACGCAAACACATTAATTTACAAAAAAAAATGGATAGGTTTATAAAGTAAGGTGTGCGAATTTGATCCGCGTATCTGTCAATGCATAAAGAAATAGCCGAAAACAGCATGTAAATTCATTTAAATGCGAATGCGAACGCATACGGGAGAGGCATGAGATGGAGGTGGGGAGAGAGAGACAGCGATCTTTTGTATTGTATCTGTATGCTAAAATTCATTTAAAGAGTTGAGAGGAGCCTTTTTAAAAAAAAATCTCGTTCGAGAACTATCGCTTTTTTTCTTTATGCTGTATTAATAGAAAATGCTTTCAGTGTTCTTTGCATCAGTGTTCTTGGCAAACGCATTTCGATGAAGAATATTCCATTTTCCGTTGATGAAAGATCATGATTTTAATGAATGACTCATTTAAGGGACGAGGTGGTGGAGCCGAATGACTGTCTGTTTTAAAACAATTTCATGTCAAAAAAAAAAAAAAACGATTTTCCACTCAAAGAAAGAAAACATTAAAGTCAGTCTGAAAAAAATTATTGTTCTAAATCTCATGATTAAATTTTTTCTCATAGTTTGTATACGCTTCTTTTTTAATCATTTCACCCCAAGTAAGGCAATAGAGCCACTAAGAAGCAAGGGGGTCACTGAGTGTAAGAGAAAAAACAATAAAAGAACTGGAATGAAAGATGACAGAAGATAACGATTAGCATTGCACTTAAATTTTTGAAGATGAAAGTTGACTTATAAGCAAGGAGCCGGAAGAGATTCATGTTAACGGGGGATAAAAATAGACTCCCACTAGAAAGAAAGAAAGAAAGAAAGAAAGAAAGAAAGAAAGAAAGAAAGAAAATAAAGAAAGAAAGTAAGAAAGAAAGAAAGAAAGAAAGAAAGAAAGAAAGAAAGAAAGAATCAGAATGAAACAGAGATAAAATCAAAATGAGATAGATAGATAGATAGATAGATAGATAGATATGAAAAGACTGGGATAGATAGATAGATAGATAGATAGATAGATAGATAGATAGATAGATAGATAGATAGATAGATCAAAATGAAACAGATAGATAGATAGATAGATAGATAGATAGATAGATACTGAACATCTGCTTATTTCACAAAATGGCATAGAGGTACACTGAAATATGAATATTTTATTACGATTGTTAACTACCATATGAGATCCTGCCCATGTGCCTGCATGGAAATCCAGCAGTCAGAATCCTGACTAAGGCTCAAAAAACTTTTAAGGACATAATTATCTAGATATTTACTATGATCAGTTTCAAAGGCTCGAAACCCTTTTAGGAAGGTCGTAACTATGCAGATATTTGCTACGTTCAGTTTTATTCGACACAGACAAAACAGAAAATAGGCTAAATAGTTTGCATTGTGGCAGTTTCCCATAAGAGTTTGTGCATGCCAATAAAATTATCATTTACAAAAAATACGATGATTCTAACATATGAAAAATGGTCAGAAACACGTAACTGACTTATTCATGAACCATGTATCTGATAGATAGATAGATAGATAGATAGATAGATAGATAATGAACAGTATGAGATAGATAGATAGATAGATAGATAGATAGATAGATAATGAACAGTATTAGATAGATAGATAGATAGATAGATAGATAGATAGATAGATAGATAGATAGATAGATAATGAACAGTATGAGATAGATACTTACTTAACGTACTGGAGTTACGAAGACAAAAATGTAACAATCGACAATCCACCTCTTCTTCCTCCAGCTACCATCGTTGGGTCCGCGCAAAAACACGTTTTTTTGTTTTTCATGTTCACTTCGTCCATTCAAGAAACCCTCTGGCTTGACAATTAGCAACACGAACACGGTATGGCATTGATCCATCTGATGCAAACTGCGTAACATTATGTTGAGTCGACTTCTCTGTGTTCGCAAATATTTGTTACACACACTATATTAGTTTATATTAATAATTCTGTTATCGTGACCATCGTTTTATCGACTTCATTTTCATTTAAAATCTTTAGTGTACAATTTCCCTTTCTATATGACTCCTATTTTTCTTTGAATTAAATTCTTTGATGAGGAATGAGATTATTTTGATGTACAAAATAAATGTTTCTTTTCACCATTAGTCTACGGACCTACTGATTTATCTCTGTATATAAATAATTGGCATACAGTGTTTGAGAACTGTTCCAATGAACTTTGTACTCGAGTGCTTTTGGCTAATCTACTGGCTATTATCAATGATGTTTTTATTTGTCTAAATATGAACATTTCTTCTTTTTTTAGCAACAAGCATGTTCTAATTCCCGAACACAGTCTGCACATTTTGGTGTTCGCAACTGTTATAATTAAGGGTTAGTCGCTTTGTTTTTATTAATAAAGCTGCCATTATTTTTAAGCGTTTTATGTAGATAGATGAGTGTATTATATAGCTGTTTTCTGCAGTTATAGGTTAATAGGTCTTCGTGTGTTTTAAATGAGGCCTAATGGAGCTATGGCCGGCGAGATACAAAGTAATATATATATATATATATATATATATATATATATATATATATATATATATATATATATATATATATATATATATATTCACGATGTACTAGATCGAGGAATTTAACGAAGAAAAACACACAGACACATGCATGCACACACAGACACACACACACGCACATACACACACACACACACACACACACATATATATATATATATATATATATATATATATATATATATATATATAGTACAGGTAATAAATCCATTGGTATATAATCCGGGTGGATCCTAGTAATATTAATTATTAAAACTGATCCACAGAGAGTTCGATGTATTTATTATTACAGAGAATATGTATTTTTCAGAAAGAAAATTACCTAAACATAGAGAATAGCTTATTTCATCAGCCCCTGAGTCTCTGTCTTGGAACATTGTTTTAAATTTATTTTCAATGTCAGTCCTCCTCTGGTAGACGCCTTGTCAATGAGAATGGTTTTGTGGGGGTGTAAGGTATCTTATCCCGGGGGAAGCGGTCTAGGGCTGGAGTTTATTTATGGCCAGGACTTTTCGTTGCTTGTAGTTTAATATCAGTTCCTAGTATGTGGTGTTCGTTATACGAGCCCCTAGTGTGTTTTTCTGGGATTTGCAATAAATAGTTTTGTACTGCAGGTGTTCAATATTATTAGTAAAGCGATAGTGTATTTAAACTCAATCCCGTTAAGATTAATGTAAATTAGTTGAATTATAGATTTATAGATTGTGGGTAATACCAGAGTATGGTAATATATATATATATATATATATATATATATATATATATATATATATATATATACCCAAGTATATGATTGGTGTATATGGAATGAATTCCAATAACCAACAATTACTATTCTTAAAAGTGTGCTCAATACAAAGTAGAGCAGATATAATTATTTATTTAAAAAAAAAAAATTTATAACATAAATATGTTATAAAATCACTACAAAAATAGCCATTTTGTTTCAACACCCTCGGTGTCTTATCAAGTGATGACGGAGGCATTCAACGTCATCACTTGATAAGACACCGAGGGTGTTGAAACAAAATGGCTATTTTTGTAGTGATTTTATAACATATTTATGTTATAATTTTTTTTTTTTAAATAAATAATTATATATATATATATATATATATATATATATATATATATATATATATATGCTTTGACACGGAGATTTCTTCATTGCATGCAATTATTATTTTCTCAATCATATTGATTCATGAATGAAGGTTGTTTACAATCTTAGCGTAAAGTTCCGTGGCAAAATGTTCTCTTTCCTCTTCATGTGATTTTTTTAGCATTTAATTAATATTGCAACAGCTCCGAGTAGATACATAAGAGAAGGAACGCATTTTATTTGAAAATATTTTATAGGCTTTCTTCCCTGATTTGGCATTCCTCCTGTTCTTCGTGTTTATGCATTTAAACAGGTGGTTATATTCAAAATTGCAAGTATATATTTTAATGTGTCGGTCTTTTTAAGGGGCGGTGGGAGATAATGGGCTGAGAAAAACGGAAACTGTGAAAAACAGAGAGAGAGAGAGATCAGCGTCGTGTATGTGTGCGGAAATGTTTACATTTCGTTTTGTTTAAACTTTCACAGGTCCGATATTTCCTTTCGATTTCTACTTCTTGTGATAAACCTCATTTCGAATTCGTTTGATGTTGCTCTTTTAAACACAGTCACACACCCTCCCTCCCTCTCTCTCTCTCTCTCTTTTCTTCACTCATATATATATATATATATATATATATATATATATATATAAAGAAATATAGTCTTAACGTGTGCTATATTTATGGGATAAAGTGCTCAATATCAGAGATAGAGCGTGTGTAAATATAAAAGTGAACATAGAAGTCAACACTTAGAGGCGACAGTCTGGTTCATCCTATATGCAATGACGATTGCATATAGCATGAAACAGACTGTCGCCTCTAAGTGTTGACTTCTATGTTCACTTTTATATATATATATATATATATATATATATATATATATATACATATATAAAATAGCTGGTCACTCGTATTTTAGGATACCCGTCTACTAGGGTGGCATATTTGTGTTTGTTCAATACCCACAAAACCAACCTGTGGTTTATACTGCAGCTATGCTGAGCAGACTATAGTTACAGTTTCTGAGAGAGTGTGTTATCTAGCATGATCAACAAGCTGAACAACGCCAGCAGACTCAAACCTTGTGACTTCGTGCTAGTGTTCCGTCCACCCAATTTCACTCACAATGCTTGGTTTTCAGGCACTTTCCAAATCGCCCCCTCCATACCGATAACTTCAGCAAGTCTCCTGCCTGACAAATTAACCGTGGTGTGATTCGAACCGAGGTTTCATGGTTAGAAACCGAACGTTCTAACCATCCGTCCATATTTTATATATATATATATATATATATATATATATATATATATATATATATATATATATATATATATATATATATATATATATATATATATATATATATATATATATATATATATATATATGCAAAAATATAGTTTTAAAATGTACTATATTTATGGAATAAAGTGCTCAATATCATATATATATATATATATATATATATATATATATATATTGTAAGGTAATGAAAGGTTTGGTGATCCGTATGGATAATTCCAAAGTGGATGTAATCCAGAGAGCTCAATGTAACACCAGAGCAAATATTAATTAAATTAAAAAAAAGAGACAATCTTAAAGTTACGCAACGATAATTTATTTCCACAGAAAATATATTTTTCTTGGTTCATCAGGTCACCACGAAAAATATATTTTCTGGGGAAATAAATTATAGTCATGGATCTTTAAGGTTGTTTCTTTTTTAATTTAATATATATATATATATATATATATATATATATATATATATATATATATATATATATATGAAGAAATATAGTTTTAAGGTGTGCTATATTTATGGGATAAAGTACTCAATATCAGAGATAGAGCGTATGTAAATATAAACATAAAAGTGTACACTGAAGTCAACACTCAGAGGCGACAGGCCGTTTCATGCACACACACACACATATATATATATATATATATATATATATATATATATATATATATATATACATATATATAAAGAGAGAGATGGTGTGACGCGGTTATGTATCCGAGGCTTGTTGATTTTATTATCAATTTTTGATTGTTGAAGATATTTTGTATTATTTATATATCTATGAACAGAGCGATAAATGTGTGTGTTTGACACAAGATTATTTCTTTAATCTATTAAACATGGAAGTACTTACACTCATATATAGAGAGAGAACGAGGTAAGAGAGAAGGGGAAAGAGAGAGTGTGCATTAAGAGCAAGACAGTGCATCCCATAATCTTGGGTGCACTCCGGCTTACTGTATTTTGAATCTCTTCGTAACCGAGCGGTAAATCCACGCCGGAGCTTTGGATGGTTCATCCTGGAAAGGGAAACACATGTCAAATCCTACCGGAGGGCACACTTTCTTTGTTACGTTTTCTCGAGTACGCTGGCTGATAGATGAAATAACTAATGCTTAAAATAAACGGATCGTCTACTGAAATACGGGTATCCACTAAAAGTGATGTTTTAAGTAATAAAAACATGACGGAATAAAACTAAAATCCATTTTCTAAAGAATCAATGGATTTAATATAAACATAAACAGTATATATGTATGTATCTCTCTCTCTCTCTCTCTCTCTCTCTCTCTCTCTATATATATATATATATATATATATATATATATATATATATATATAAATACGCGTAATAATGGTTGGCTACTCGTATCCGAGATCACCTATCTACTAATCCCTGTTGCAGGTGCCTGCCCAGGCACATTTGTATTTCTTCAAACCCATACAGTCAATCTGCAGTCTGTACTACATCTATGCTGAAGAGTTACAATTTCTAACAGAGAGAAAGAAAGAAAGAAAGAAAGAAAGAAAGAAAGAAAGAAAGAAAGAGAGTGCATAATCAGGAGTTATCACCCGTTTAAGGCCAGTAAACAAAAGCTTTCAATCTAGTTGGCTTGTGACGACGCAACTGTTTCGTCTACCCAAAGTCACTCACAATGGTTGGATCAGACCATGGTATCGTTTTTCAAACACATTCCAATAGTGCGTCACGATGGCATCAAAAATCATCTCTCTGACTCATCATTGATTGTGGAATATATATATATATATATATATATATATATATATATATATATATATATATATATATATATATATATATTCGCATTCTTGGGGGCTTACAGCCACATCACAATGAAACATTGGTTCCCTTACGATCACCGAAATTAAGCAACTACGAGTCTGGTCATTACCTAGAAGGGTGACCGTTTCGGAATACTAGATATTGTAAACTTGGATGTATGGGTGGTGTGACGGATAATGGCACGGAATTGTTAATCAGATAGCCGAGTTCCAATTTCTGTTGAGTTCGTCATATTCACTTATGTAAAGATACTGTTGGGAAAGTGTATCAGAGGATGGAAAATATGACACAGAAATCCGAAGGTTCAGTGAGATAGCAAAAGATATCTTCCAAAAGCTAAGCAAAGCATTAAGAAACAAGAAAATGTCGGTAGAAACAAAGAAAAGAATGCTGAACTGCAATGCAATATAAATAATACGATATAAAAGTGAATGCTGGGCCATTTACTCACGGATGAAGAGGAGACTTCAGACAACGGAGATGTGGTTCTACAGAAGGATGCTGAGAATACCGTAGCTGGAGTATGTAAGCAACGAGAAAGTTTTGAGGAAAATGGAAAGAAATAGGACAATTATATTTAAAATCAGAAAGAGACAGTTGAAATTCCTCCGACATACAATAAGGCTTTGAAAAAACTGGCAGAGCGTGCTGAATGCCAAGAGCCAGCTGGCCACCTACCTGACGAGGAGTGGGTTAGATGATAAAAAGACAAGCATTAATTAGAGCTACAAAGGATAAGAGAACCATGACCATCCACGTCCTGAAGAGACATGCCATATGGAATTAAAATATTCTACTGAAAATTCTAAACAAAATTATAATAATATAATCCCACATCAATAGTAGAAATAGTACATATAATGACGTTTTAACTATTCAATAAAATGTATATTATTATATAACTTAGGAAGTTGTGGAGAATTGTTGTGAATTGTGACCTGAAGGAATACGACACACAGAAGAAGATTATGTTATACCTTTGAAATAATCTTTAACGATAATTTTGCACATTTAAAGAGTTATCATTCGTTCGTGTTTTGAATATTGTTGCCATATCCGGTCTTGTGTTCATGCCATGTATGTCAAGATTCTTAACAAAACCCAGAAAGGCTCTCTGCAATAAAAAACAATCCTGGCCAGGCATCTCGTCTCCAGTAATATTCTCACCGACATGACGTGGCTTCCCACAGTCTGTTCTAAACACATTTCATTTGAACCACTTTTTAATTTCTGTTGTTCCCAGGTCGATCCTAACCCGGAGTGGTAGCACCTGTTAGGGTCCCAGCTATAAGCAAATCAGTTATGTTCCATGCTGGATACACGCTTAGGCGATCATGTATCTTTCAATACATGACTGACGAGGAAGATTTTTTTCCTGCAGTAGGTTGCCATTTCTTTCTGCGGTAGACTCGTTGCCATCCAAGGCTACAGAAGCCGCTCTGTCCTGCTATTTATCCATAGCTGGGGGTGGAGAAGAAGACGGTTCATACCTTTCCCAAGACTGGGTCAAAGCACTGTGAAAGTATAAAAATACATTTTTATAGTAAAATTGCCAGCAATTAATTTGGTGGGGGAAATATTTGAAAAAAAAAATGCTCACAAGAAAAGTAGATTTCAGCTTTACATGACCCATAAGAAGTTGATATGCCGCTAAACAAACAAACCAAGCAAGCAAGCAGAGTGACTGATCAGGACTAATAAATATAAGGCAAATACATTGCTAATGATTTTTTATGTATTAAGCATATATATATATATATGTGTGTGTGTGTGTGTGCGTGTTTGTATACACATGTATATATATATATATATATATATATATATATGTGTGTGTGTGTTTGTATACACACACATATATATATATATATATATTTATATATACATATATATATATATATATATAATCTATATATATACACATGTATATATATTTATATTTATTTATACATATATATATATATATATATATATATATATATATATGTTTATCAATATATACATATATATATATTCTATTGATATTTATATATATATATATACATCTCTATATATATATATATATACACATGTATATATATTTATATTTATTTATACACATATATATATATATATATATATATATATATATATTCTGTTGATTTTATTGTCATTTTGTCGTGGAATCACGTTGTTTCTTTCATTTTTTTTTTTTTTTTTTTTTAATTTCATTCAGATTTTCTTTTCTCGGACGAAAGCAAACTTTTTTATCGTTGGTTTTCTCTCCAGTTTCCATATCTTTGATGCGTACTTACTTACTTTTTATATTTTTGATACTTACTTCAATATATTTGATATTTTTTTATAACTTCCAACATATTAAATTTACTGTTTTCCTCTCAGTGTCTTAACTTCCTCAATCATTGGGAAGCAAAAATCCTTTCTTACAAGAAAAATAGAAGAAATGCAAAAAAAATAACAACAATTATACATTCAGGTTGATATAGCCTTACTTACGTGCAGCATAAGAGCAGTTTTCTTTTTGTAGAATATATAAAAAAAAATATTACAATGCTTTTTCTTTCATTCTTTTGTATCTATCATAAATCTACTTATGAATGTAGAACTATTCCTTTCCACACTAAGCCTCTAACTCGTTTTGCTTTGATAAATGTATCTATAGTTCTTTCTAACTTAAAAATGTACTGGGAGGTTTTTTTTTTTCGGTTTTTTTTTTTTTTGGTTTTTTTTTTCTAAATATCAAACGATTAAAAAAGTAATCGTGAAATACTTCTCATACAAACTCTTCTAAATATGTCGATTTAGATTCTTACGCCACAATGTGCGTACAATATGAGGTATTTCTTCGTGGTTACGTACTTATATACGAAGATCCAACGCTACCTAAATTCAATAATCTAAAGAGAACGAGTGTTCACAGGGTTACTGTACCAGAAGCTACATATTCGCACATTTTAGTCTACACAGGGATGTATGTTTGAGGAACCCAATGAGGATCACAACCCTACAAAGCTTAACTCAACCCCTTGCACTGAGTAAGAATCAATCTCTTCATACTTTAGTACATGTCTGGTATAAAGTATCACTCTTTGCCTAAAATGAGGTGGTCAAATAATATTTAGGGCGTCTACTTAAATACGTGTACCCACTAAATATAACAGTTATAGTTAAAATACATAATATCTGATTAAAAATCGATTAATTGCTTAAAATTAAGTTAGCAGATACAAAGTTGGAAAGGTCCCAACAAGAGATGTGAAATTTTTTAATAAGGAAACTGAGCTTTCCTTAGCTGTAATAGTGTATACCTTAGTATTAGGCTGGTGCAAAAATAATGATGTAATAATGTCGTTTTTTGGCGTATTTTTTAACGTCAAAAAAACGACATTATTACGTCATTATTTTTGCACCAACCTAATACTAAAGCGCGCTGAGCTTTTAAGTGGTTTCCCAGATTAAAAAAGAAATACAGTTTACGTGTATGACCTAAGGTACATTTTCTTTCATAACTCTTTTGATCTCTTGGCCGGTAGAGATTATTTTCACCTTTTTAAAGAAAATAATATGATTGTCTATGAACCCACTGAACCTAAAGCTTAGAGTAATAAAAATACATATGTGTGTATGTGTGTGTGCGTTTGGCCTGATGACAGCATTCAAGCATGACTGTTACCGCTCGATGTTAACCGCAGTATCCTTTTTTACATATAGTATGTCCCTGATATTGAGTACTCTTACCCATAAATATAGCATACCGTAAAATAGATATTTTCAGCATATATATATATATATATATATATATATATATATATATATATATGCTGAGAATGCTGATATATATATATATCGGCCTGACGATTGCGTCTACTATGAAACATTCTGTTGCTTCTGAGTGTTGACTTCAATGTTCACCTTTATACTTATATTTACATACGCTCTATGTCTGATATTGAGCACTTTATCCCATAAATATAGCACATCTTAAAACTATATTTCTTCATATATATATATATATATATATTAAATTGAAAAAGAAACAACCTTCAAGATCAATGACTATAATTTATTTCCTCAGAAAATATATTTTTCGTGGTGACCTGATGAACCAAGAAAAATATATTTTCTGGGGAAATAAATTATTGTCTTGTAACCTTAAGATTGTCTCTTTTTTAATTTAATTAATATTTGCTCTGGTGTTACATTTAGCTCTCTGGATTATATCTACTTTGGAATTATCCATACGGATCACCAAACCTTTCATTACCTTACTATATATATATATATATATATATATATATATATATATATATATATATATATGTATATAAAACAATTGATCGATTTGTTTTTCACAGGTTATCGACCCTTTGCAGGGCACTCACCAGATATACATATATATATGTGTGTCTGTGTGAGTGAGTGTGTGTTGAAAAAATATCAGATATAACTACAATATATATCGAAAAGAACATTATAAATGAAGCCAAAAGGAAAACTTATCCTAGCAGGCGCATTTTGTCCCCTAACGGACTTTATCAAACCAAATGTGGGGCTTTTATTTTCGAACGCGTATTTATAAACAAAAGTATAAATGTTTTTAGTTTTACAATTTTTTTAAGTTTACGAGACGTTCATAAATTTTCATCAGTTTAACCAAAAAAAAGAAAAAATCTTTAAATCTAAAAATACATATTTCTTGGATTTAAATAACTTTCAAAAAGGTTGAAAAGCCATAAAAACGAATCAATGTATCCTTTGTTCAACTAATCAAGAGTATTGTCAGGTTGACTTCCATATGAAATACTGAGAAATCTTCAATGAATGAGAATCATTCCTCACAAGGTTTATTCAGTCGCCATTTTTAAAATTATGCTACATTCAATTATGCATCTGTGATGAGTATCTTTATTCCAAACTACAGATTCTTCTTTTCTTACAGTACATTTCCCTCGGGCAAAGTAATTTAAAATGTATTAAAATCATTACCAATGCATTTACATTATCCATAAAATAGCCCTGTTGTCATATTGCCGCCAAATACAGAATTTGGTGAAAAATATATTACATAAATAGCTATCTATATTATTTAAATTTCGAATATCTCCCCATCTTTGTACTTATTATCAGGACGTTTCGGCTATTGCTCTGTCCGGCCTACTTCAGGCGTCTGTCGATGATACTGATTCTGCTGTTTTTGGCTATCTCGTTTTTGTCCTACTTAGTTAATGCTCGCCCTGTTTCCACTGAGTCTAAATCTACACTATCCGGTAGAGGGATTGAACCTGCAATGATTATACCAACAAATTGACGAAATAATGCTTGACAAAAACCTAATAACCGGTGTTTAAATAATCAGTAATGCATCTCTATATTAAAAGCCTTTCTAAGGCATTATTATAGTAAAGCTGCCATCTATGCTGCATCATTATATATGTAAGCATTAGTAGGGATTAAAGTTTTTATGCATTCTGTTCAGGATGACTAATTTTCCACCCTACAGTTCCTTTCTCTACAGACGCAAAGTTGAAAGCTAATCGCTATGACCATAGCAAATGTTCAAACATGTCCCATTGTTTGGTGCCACAAAAATTTACAGCTTTGTATTGACTGTACTTTTGTTTAAAAAAAAAATTATATCCTGGTTAGGTAGTCTAGTCAGGTGGAGCATTGCCGGTGAGTTTGATCCTGACTGTGTGCTCACATAAAATCCATCATTAAAAAAACCTAACAAGTTTCTTCTTATTCTTATTCTTCTTCTTCTTCTTCTTCTTCTTCTTCTTCTTCTTCTTCTTTATTATTATTATTATTATTATTATTATTATTTATTCTTCTTCTTTATTCTTCATCTTCTTCTTTATTCTTCTTCTTCTTTCTTCTTCTTCTTTATTCTTCTTCTTTCTTCTTCTTTATTCTTCTTCTTTCTTCTTTATTCTTCTTCTTCGTTATTCTTCATCTTCTTCTTTATTCTTCTTCTTCTTTATTCTTCTTCTTTTTTCTTCTTTTTTATTCTTCTTCTTCTTTTTTCTTCTCCTTTATTCTTCCTTATTCTTCTTCTTTATTCTTCATCTTCTTTATTCTTCTTCTTTATTCTTCTTCTTCTTTCTTCTTCTTCTTTATTCTTCTTCTTCTTCTTCTTCTTCTTCTATGTCCCGTTACCTCTCAAGCTGTTGGTGAGCATGACTCCCCACAATCCTCATTGCTCTTAGAAAAGTTTTTCTTTACGCTATCTTTCCTAATTTCTTTTCTGCCAACCATTTACGTAAGTTGGTTATGTAGGTTAAGCGTTCCTTCCCTCTTGTCGTCTTGTGAGTGTCAAATTTTCTAAGCTCACTTTCTTCATTATGTGCCCCAGAAACTTCAACTGTCTCTTTCTGGTGTTAAGTATAAGTGTCTTTTTTGTTTCCATTTTTTTTTTAAACTTCGTTGTTAACTTTTTTCGTTCTGCTATCTTTCCTAAAATCTTTACTCAAGTTCGATCGGTAAATTATACAGTTTTTCTGTCTCTCTTGCCTTCATTATGTCCTGAGAGTCTCAATTTTTCTCAGCCCTCTTTACTCGTCATATGCTCTTAGAAATTTCAATTGTCTCTTCCCTATGTCAAGTATAAGTCGTTTTTGTTTTCATTTTCTCTAAATTTTCGACTTTACTCACATTTTCAGTCGATGGTATAGACAGCTTCTTTCCTTAGAACGACATTTCTGTTGCTTCAAGTCTCTTCTATATCTGTGATGGATATTTTACAACATTCACTATCATATAAAAGGACCGATATTGCATAACAGTTCCTATAGTCTTTTCTGTGTTTATGACCGAAAATTTCCTGTTTCTTAATACTTTACTCAGCGTTTGGAAGGCATCTTTCGCTATCCCAATGCGCCTTTGGATTTCGATGTTGCACTTTCTTCCCTCTATTAAAACGTTTCCCAGATATTTAAATTGTTGGACTAGCTTCATATTATTATCTCCAATTTGTAATTCACAAATGGGCTGTTCCCTTTTGCTGACAACCATACATTCTGCCTTCTTCAGTTAGTAATGTGCCAAGCGTGATACACGCTTAGGCGATCATGTATCTTTAGATACATGACCGACGAGACAGATTTTTTTCCCACAGTAGGTTGCCATTTCTTTCTGCGGTAGACTTGTTGGCATCCAAGGCTATAGAACACGGTCTGTCCTGCTATTTACCAATAGCTGGGGAAAGAAGAGGAGGATTTATACATTTCCCATGTGTATTAGAACGTAAGTGATATTCGAACTCGGCTCTCCCATTCCTCAATCCGAGCCGCTATCCATTACTCCACCGTATGATTAGTCCTTTCTTCTCGCTTTTCATTCACTACGTTCTGTTGAGCATTTGCAGTTTCCTTTCTGTGTCTGCAATCTGCATATCTTATATGTTATGTTGCCAGGATTGTGGGCGCCAATAATTAATTCTGGTAAGACTTCTAAATCTCTCAAAATCGCCTCGCAGTATGGATTCAAAAGGTCTGGTGAGAAAACGTACCCCTTTCTATTTTTATATATATACTGGACATATTTTCTATCCGTATGCCAGAAATTTGATGCCGGCATAAGTTTTGGTATTTCTAATATCTTTTCCACATATGAATCCTGGTCGAAATTCTAATTATCTCAGAATCGCCTCACTGTATAGGTTGAATAAGTCCGGTGATACGACAGGGTGGCACAAAGGAGTGTTTATTATATAAACCCCTTTATAAGTAAATTAAGATCCCATTCCTGCTTCGCGAAGTTCACAGGGTAAACTTTTAGTGGAAGACAGACGATCAATTAACAGGACGAAAAGTTCTTTGTTTGCTGATTAAAAAATGACAGCAAGAAACAAAAATGGTTCTGTGTTTTGCTTTGAATGGGAAGCTGAAGTATTGATTAAAACAAAATGATGTGCTTTTTGATTCTCTTCCGACTAGGATTTGTACAAAAGTTACTACCATGACATATTAAGGGCTGAAATCTTGTCTAAACCCCCTTTTAAGCCATCAAATAGTACATAGCTGTTCCTACTCTTCAAAAGAAATATTATCGAACGGAAAATAATGTATTTGGTGCGTGTAATCCAAATTCAAAATGACACATACCTATGCCAGTAAGTACGTTGAGAATAACCCTTGAAACTTGGTATTCAAAAGCCTGTTTATTTTTAATTGGTCTCGATCGTCTTGGAGGCGGACGCGTAACTATTTCAACCGGGTGCCATGACAAATGTACACCAATGGACGCTGCCATAATGGATATTCTTCATACCAGTAATGACGAAGATCCAGCGAGGCAAAATAAAGACACAAAAACTGATAATAAGAAAATTCTACGCTCGAACCCCGACTAGAATATTTGCGTATTTACCACCGGGTGTCAGTCGTCAGTTTTTCGAGTTTTGAATGTTGATTTTCAAAGCAGACACGTTTTCTGCACTTGGAAAATTAGCGCAACACAATCTTCATATTTCTATCTCTTCTTGTCTTTATGCCGCAAGCTAAGTACATATTACGTGTCTGTTTCCCCACCGGCGTCGGCGCTTAGTGTTTGCATCAAAATAAAAAATGGCATTTCGAATACTGATTAGAAGTCCAACTAGGATTCATTATTGACGGCCACAAGTTTAACAACATTCGATATGCAAATGACACCGTATTGATAACCGTCACGGAAGGAAAATAACAAGAAGTTAATGAAGGAAAAGTGAGAAGAAAGGACTAAACATCAATCACCTGAAGACAGAAGCATGGTTTTTAGCAAAAGGGAACAGCCCAACATGCAAATTACAAATTGGAGATACTAAAGTCAAGCAATAACAATTTAAATATCTGGTCGGTTTTATAACAGAAAACAATGAAATCCAAAAGCCGGATTCGGATAGCGAAAGGTGCCTTCCAAAAGCTAAGTAAAATATTTAAAATAGGAAAATTTATTAAAAAAACAAAGCAAAGAGTAGTAAACTGTTACGTAATATCAGTCCTCCTATATGGCAGTGAATGCTGGAAAATCCCCTCACAAGACTTGAACCAACAGAAATGCGGTTCTACAGAAGGATGCTAAGAATACTATCAACTGAACATGTAAGCAGGAGGTTTTGGAGAAAATGGAAACAAAAAGGAAACTCATACTTAAAATCGGGAAGAGTCAATTGAAATTTCTAGGGTATATAACGAGGAAAAGAGGTTTGGAAAATTTGATACTCACAAGACAGATTGAAGTGAGGAGGGACAGAAGAAAACAACGCATGACCTAACTACCGAGCTTGAGTAAATGGATGGCGGAACCAGGTTTAGAACAGATAGCGAGAAGAGAAAAATTATTAAGATCTACAAATGACAGGAAATTATGGAGAGCCATGATCAACAACCTCCTGAAGGGACACGGCATATACAAGAAGAATCAAGGTAAACACTAGTTAGAAATTTGACGTAACATAATTTTCACGAACCAACCCCAGCTATATGACCTCGTAGGCGGTCTTAAACTTCTTCTAAGTGCCGTGTCCCTTCGGGTCGTAGGTGGTCATGGCTCTGCACAACTTCCTGTCCTTTCTAACTGTAAGTTTTGCTTTTTTGCTATTCTTTCCTAATACCTGTTCTGTCAACCATTTACACAAAATCGTTAGGTAAATTATTCGCTATTTACATCTGTCCCTCTTACCTGCAATATGATGTTGCAACGTTCGCACCGCCGGTCCGTTCGATGTTCGATCCTCGCGGCTGACCGTTGAATAAGATCACATCGAACCAAGCCATGCCTTATCCCACATTGTGTTTGATTTAGATCCCAAGGCTGGCTAGGATCAGTTGCCGACAGGAATCATTAAATTGGTCTGGTCCGGACAAAGAGAAGCTACAAGTCATAAGATAAATTTTAATAAAGAAAATGTTTTGTATAAAGTTTCTTGTACAGAGCTGGTAGTAAAAATATCAGTTCTTCAGATAGAAATACATGTTCTTTATGCAAAGTTATTCGACCATTCCCTCTTCGAATATTTCGTGAAACTTTGTTCGTCGTGACTTAGTCTAGACAAGGTTTCTGGAACACAGCTCAAAGTCGGAGGACTTCTTCACCCGCAGCAAGTCACGTGAAACGGTCGTCCCTCGCCTAGCGTCTGCCGTCTTCTATCCTCGATTTTTTCGAGTCTTTGTTCATATGGACCTCTGTCCAAAGCCAGAATGGGGTCTGATGTGGGTTCGGACTTCGTGTGACACTATTTACGACGCTAGAAAGAAAGAAGAAAAAAGAAAGACGAGAATTAAATTTAGGTGATAAGAAGCCACCACAAAAATGATACTGAGCGGTGTTGTTTTTCTGGCGGGGAAATGTGGTAAGATTTTTATTTCCATTGTCGAGAAGGAATTTAATCTGATTTATGTTACGGGGCGGCGAGTAAAATATATCCAATCTGCCCATGGCAATGATAAAAAAGATTTTTTCAAGTTGGACAAGCTACCTCCCGCAGAATTCTAAAGAGATAAAAATAAAAATTAATTAAGCACGCACTGTCCGAGAAAAACAAAAGTGTCCGCTGACCACCACGAAGGAAAGGTTAAGCCTTTGTCTATATGCAGAATATCGTTGAGAGGAGCATCTGTTTATCGTCAGGGCTGGCTATGATAGCGAAACTAATTTATCGGATCAGTAATTGGCACCAAGAATGCAAATACGTCCAAATGGCCACCCACTTGATGCTGGCGAAAATCTGATTGACGAATTCCAGGTGATTCGGTTAAGATAAGAGTCTAGGGTGTGAGGTCTCCTCGAAGAAGAGAAATAAAAGAAAAAAAAAGGGGGAAGATAAATTTTCTTTTCTTTTTTCTTTTTTTTTTTGAGCAAGATTTTTTTAAACCGAGGCTAGTCTGGCCACACCCACGCTTCTGAGCGCCCATTGGCTGTGCGTTAGGCGGAGGTAATCATGTGAAGAAGAAGGGGAGGCCTGTTGCGCCCCCCTGAAGGGATAGGTGTGAGATGCCACTGTGAGAGAGAGGGGAAACCCGTTGATACCCTCTGAGGGCATGGTGAGATACCAATATGAGAACAGAAGAAAGTGGGAAGACGAAAGACTTCCAAAAATGGAAAATAATAAAATTTTCCTGGCCGAAAACAAAGAAGTGGATTGTGGGTTTAGAATTATCAAGGAACCGCAAACCCCGACATCCCACCCCGGTTTTGGTCGGCGTCCATATAAGCAGAGTCGCAGCGAGTTAAGTTCAGTTCGAGTTCCAGTTAAGTTGAGTGAAGTTCGCAGTTGGGGTTTGAGACAGACAGGCAATCAGTTGCAGTGAGCTGAGGGCTCTGCAGACCCGACTCGCAGAAGCTGACTAAGATTCACGCAATTCCGAACTCAACTTCTAGCCAAGAACAATTTATTTTTGAAGAACGACTTAGACTCACACCACCAAAACAAGTTTTACGAATATCGCCTGAAGATACACCAAGAACCAGTTTCTTAAAGAACAAACAACTTAAGATGTTAAGACTCGTCTAACAAACACAAAGTGTCACGAATCCATATAGCGGGTTGGGAAGAAGACGCAGTCCTGTATTCAGCAACCATATATAAAATATTGTTATCCTTTTTTAACACATTTGAACTTTTCGAGTTATTATTTTCTTTTCTTTTACATATACTTGTGCGATATCACCCTTGTTCGAACTCGACTTGCATTACGGCCCGGCGACTGATTGATTTCGTCTGCCTAAGATCAAATCACAACGTGGGTAGGTTAGACTGGAAATCAAAACAGTTACTTCGGTAACCAGACGTTGGAGGCGAGCTGGGAACGACAAGGCTGGTACCGAATCTAACCAGATTTCTATCCGAATCACCAAAAGGTTAGAACGTCACATTTGGTGCCGCGACCAATACCAAGCCAGTTGGTCGTCACGGGACAGGATAGTACGACGGACGCAGCTAGGCAGACGTCACATTTGGCGCAGCAACACCGGGGGGACGTCACATTCGACCATTCCCTTAATCTCCACAGAGAATTCTTTGTTTACCCAATTTTGGAGAGATCCCTTATTCGAGTCGTGGTGATAGCTGAATATCAATCCACCCTAACTCCTTCCTTCTCGTATTTGTACCTCATACCAGTACTGCCCAAGGGGTGTAGTCAATTCCTCCGCCTCCCTTGGTGTTTTATCTAGGCCTTTCACTTCGGTTGTCACTTCGATAAATCCGATCTCTAGACAGCATGGGCAATCAGGCGTGCCCAATCATTAATTTTAATTAAAGTTCAAAATTTTCATCAATGAAGTTCCTCGTCCCCTTCCGCCTTTCCAATCGGACACTCACGAAAAAAAACAAACCCTCTGAATTTACTAAAATCTGGTCTCGTCTCTCGGTATGTTTATCGATCTATCTTTCAACCCTTGAAGTGTCACATCAATAAGTCCTGTGAGTGTCAGAATCTCCAAGCTCTCTTTCCTCGTTATTATTAAACTAAGTTTACTAAATACGAAGAATATCCAATGACTACCTATTGGATGAGATAGTTGCATACTTCCCATCGATAAACATCATTATTTATGTGCCATGTGCCTTCTGGTTGTGGTCGATCATGACACTCCACAACCGCCTGTCTCTTGTAGTTCTAAGCAGAATTTGAATCGTGATTGCTGCTCTGTTATCCATTCACACAAACTCTCTCTCTCCCTCTCCCTCTCCCTCTCCCTCTCTCACAGACACACACACTCTCTCTCTCTCTCTCTCTCTCTCTCTCTCTGTCCGTCCTTCCCTCGATATTGTCTCTGTGTGTTGAATTTTCCAAGCCGTCTTTTCTCATGATATATCCTGGATATTTCAACTGTTTCTTTCTGATTTTAAGTATGAGTATCTTTGTAATTTCAGTTTTCTTTTGAACATCCTCATTGCTCACATATTCAGTCTATGGCATTCTCAGTATCCGTCTGTAGCTTTGAGATGAGCCAATGCGAATTACCCGACTTCAGACCAGGAGGAGAAGCCCGATTGGGGCTCCGGGCAGTGTTTTGTGACCCTTGCTATCTTATCAATATTTTTTTTTTTTTTACCTACATTTATATACGTTACAAATTAACTAACGGCTGACTTTTAATGGATAAAAAATTATCGCGGATTTTGACGTCATTCTGGTATCGTTTTTTTTTTTTGCTTAGTCGAAATTTGTTTTGTTCATGCTAAGTGTCTAAAAAACATTATAAAAAATTCATTGTTTTTATTCATAGCGTTTAAAGTCTTAAATTATTCAACTTGTAACAAGAAAAATCTCAAGTTCATGTTAAAATTGGCGCAAAACATTGAATTTAAGATGGAATCATCTATTATGACATTTCAATAATTTGTATTTAGATAGATTGTATTTATTGTCAATTTTTCTAGTTGAAGCGTTCAACTATATCTTATATGAACCATTATTGTGCATTATTAGGTTATAATGAAATTTGTAAACAATTTTTTGATTCCCGTTGCTATATATATATATATATATATATACATACAAACATATATATATATATATATATAGTAGACCGTTATTTATTAACGGTTATATAATATTTTAACATACATGTCGCAACGCTTGAGTTCAAATATTTCAATGAGAATTTTTTTGTATAAATTTTGTAATGTGGTAAATCCACAAATTCTTTTGTTGTAAGTGTTTTCCAGTTAACGTGACATGAACTAAGTTTACAGTTCAATTAATAGAGTTATATGTCTTAGTAGTTTTTTTCCTGTTAATCCTATTAATTTTCTATTAATTGAATTATATACTTAGTTTCTGGAAAATACTTACAACAAAAGAATTCGTGGATTTACCACATTACAATATATATATATATATATATATATATATATATATATATATATATATATATATAATGGATTCTCCCGTCGGTTTTGACCTATGAGGATCTGACAGTTGATTCAGTTATGAAATTTTGTGCGATAATCTTAAGTGGCATTTAAAACCTGCTAGTGATTTACAAAGGAGGCCGCATATGGAGCAAGAATGAGAATTGTGAGATGAGATCACTGTTAGATTGGATGACCTTTTAGATCTTGCTCTTGCTTCTTGAAAATGATTCACACAAGCAGATTGAAAACTGCTGAGTCCACTAAAACACGTTGATCTTCATTCTACTAGCTCCAAGGCGAAGCGCTCAAGGGTGTTATGTGGTATTTTGACAGCTGACAAGTTGCTTTTCAGTTTGTCTTTGTATTTTAGCCATCGGCGTCCTACATTTCTGTAGCCCTGATATAACTGGCTGAACATTAGCATCTTGGGTAATTCTCAGACATTCTCAAGACATGACCAGTCCACCGTAACTGAGACTGTATGAGAAAAGTCTCAATTCCTCCAATATTGCACCTGTTAAACAGGTCTACGTTAGATGTCTTCTCTTGAAGGTTAACTCCACAGATTGCATGTAGACAGCTTTTATGGAAAACATACAGCTAGCATATATATATATATATATATATATATATATATATTTGTATGTATAATATTTATTTAAAAATTATAACATATGTATGTTGTAACATTACTACAAAAATGGTTATTTTGTTTCAACACTTCGAACCAAAACTCGTGGATCTAATCGATGAGGCCGGGAACTGACATGGGGTGATCGTTGTTGTTGGGTCATCTGAGAGAGATGTATTTTTTTATATCTAAAATCCTAATGACACCTAGAATAAACATCTCGGAAAAAGCTTTCCAGTGTAAGTGGGGACAGACGTATGGCGAAGGGAAACCTACTTTGTCTCCGAAAAGGTGACATTACTTTCCGATTGTATGTAAACAAGTATTCATCTGCATTGGCATGCCAATCGATCTCTACTTGTCCTCTTTCAATCAATATCTATAAATCATATCAATCGATCATATCTTGTCCTCTCTGGCTATAAAAGAAGCCGCTCGATTAAATTAAATTCTCTGTAATAATCGATATATTTTCATCAACACCAATAACTACTTTCTGTACTTCGTTAACGGGATGAGACGACGAAAACTCGAGCTGGCAATTCTTTGTCGACGTAAGAATAGAAAGCCATAGTGTCATCGTCTCTGTATTATTTTTGAGGCTATTTTGTCCATCCGCTGCACTTACCGCTGAATTGCATTCCTCAACCAGCTGCTTCTACATTTTTCATTTTCTTTTCACCTTTGTTCGTCTCTGAATGCAGCATCCGAGCCTATATATTTATTCTTAGACGAATTTGTCTGCTCCAGAAAGCACTTTATTAAATCCTGTCACACATTTACTTTTATTTATATTCCCCTTTATTAATGGAAGTTACTGATTATTCTGGTAAAAGAGAAAACCCTGCCAGAAAGAAATAGCGTAAGTCCTCCCCAGAATCAACTGTGCTACGCCAATAATCCAACCTGACGCAACATAGTCTTACTACAATTCATATTTTAACCCCATTTGACTTTGTGTTGTATTACACAAAGCTTTTTAAAAGTTAATTTATGCTGTATTTCCTAATTTAACCGTTTGGCCCCTGCTGCCTGTATACCGGCCGCTGTGTGAAAGTGCATAACTTGGGCGAACGGCATACCGCCCAGAGTCATGGATGACAGAGATGGACAGCAGGGGTCCAAGGTGTGGGACCTGTACTCCTCAGGGGTAAGAGTTCAACGGGTTGATGAACCCAGAAGCCAACATTAGGCAAATTTCAATATATCAGAACTGCCTGTCAGACCAAATCTATATCGATGGCCAGTATATAGTTGCTCATATATATATATATATATATATATATATATATATTAAAGACATTTTTATGTTTAACGTTCCTTTTACAGATACAAGTATTTAAGTAAATGGTCTGTTTATAATAAACAGTATTAAATAACATTTACCGGCCTGAATGTCCGAGAAATTTTCATAGAAAATATTCGTCCTTTGACAGCGTAAATGACGGTTCCGTATAGGTTGCAGGTTCTAATCCTGTCAAAGGACGAATATTTTCTATGAAAATTTCTCGGACATTCAGGCCGGTAAATGTTATTTAATACTGTTTATTATAAACAGAACATTTACTTAAATACTTGTATCTATAAAAAGAACGTTAAACATAAAAATGTCTTTAATAAATAAATTGTCGGACTTTGTCCATTTCTTAATATATATATATATATATATATATATATATATATATATATATATTATACAGTGTTAAATTAGAATATGCAGATACCCACTACAAAACTATACATCTTGTTTCAACGTTATAATATTTTTTTAACGTTTCATCAGGTGGGAAATCACGATGATGAAACGTAAAAAAACGTTTGTATTCAGCTCTGTTTTAAATTAATGTTTTCAACGCAGAAATCTTACTCTTCGTTCCTTTACTTGTGTGTGTGTATATATATATATATATATATATATATATATATATATATATATATATATATATATTAAGAAATGGACAAAGAAATGAAAATTTCTCGGACATTTAGGCCGGTAAATGTTATTTAATACTGTTTATTATAAACAGAGCATTTACTTAAATACTTGTATCTAAAAAAAAGAACGTTAAACATGTCTTAAATGTCTTTAATAAATATATATATATATATATATATATATATATATATATATATATATTCTGGTCTAGGAGAAGGACAACTCTGAATTCAAAACCCGCGGTGGGTTGTTTGTGGACCTTGTGGCACGTAGTGCACCAGGTCTCTGTATTCGGCCCTTCAAAAAGTGTGGATGGTCCTGCACAAAACCTTCACCACTATAATCAAATCTCATGTGCTGTTGTCAGGCTGTCGGTTTCCTAGGAACTGATCTACTTGAACCTCATACGTCGAATTCGACGAAAGAGTCGAGTGTATATACATATATACATATATATATATATATATATATATATATATATATATATATATATATATATATATATATATATGTAGTTGCTCATATCAACATGTTCTACTTAATATTCCTCTTATTTTGTAATTATTTTCGGTGAATGAATTTCATTTACTAACTGTGGGTTATTATAAACAAAATTCTAAATGTAAGAACCTTGTGTCGCAACTCATCCAGTGGTGGGGGGGCTGAGTAGATACACGTCGTATTAGAGTCATTTATATAAATTATACAGGCAATACGGCAATAGCCTAATCATTACATATAGAGAATACTGTAAAGAATTACGTTATAACAAGAGTGTATGTTATAACAATAACCTTACAATAGGAAGTTATAATCCAGTCCTGCGTGAACTGAAAAGGATTGTAAAGGTTTCAGTAGTTGAAAAATGGTCCCCACACTGTCTATCATCAGAGAATCGCCAACAACGTGTCGATTGTTTCCAATCATTGCTTACACGCAAATTTAAGAGCCCTTTTTGAACAGGATTTGTTACTATCGATGAGAAATGGGTCCTTTGCCATAATGCTAAGCGCCTCCGTCAGTGGATCAGTCGAAGAAACAGACTTGTCCAATAACTGAGAGGAGAACCTCATATAAGGAAGATCATGTTGAGTGCATGGTGGGATACTCAAGGAATCATCCATTATAAACTGTTCGAGAATAATCAAATAATCAACACTGATCTCTGCTGTCAACAACTTTGTAGTTTGAAAGCCGAATTAGATTGAAAGACTTCCATCCTTAGACAATGGAAAGAGATTAATCCTCCATCACGATAATGCCCGTCTTCACACTGCACGATTGGCTAAAAGTCTTTTAGAGGAGTTCAGTCGGTAATATTATTTCATTCTCCATATTCGCTCGACATTGCACATTCTGATTATCATTTGTTTAAGGATTTGCGGAACCATTTGAATTGCCTAAGGTGGACATCATCAGAAGATGTTGAACATGATTTGGTCTGGTATTTTACATTAAAACCTAAAGAATTTTACCAACGTGACATCTATAAACTTGTTGACAGATGAAATGAGGTTTGGAAGTAATTAATGTTATAATGATGATTAAATATTTCTATGAGTATTAGTGTCTAGATATTTACTATGTTCAGTTTCAAAGACTCAAAACCCTTTTAGGAAGGTCGTAACTATGCAGATATTTACTACGTTTGGTTTTATTCAACGCAAACCATACCTGAGAAAATAGGCTAAATAGTTTGCATTGTGGCAGTTTCCCATAAGACGAGTGTATGCGTTTGTGCATACGAATAAAATTATCATTTACAAAAAATACGATGATCCTAACACCTGAAAAATTGTCAGAAACACGTAACTGACTCATTCATGAACCATGATAGATAGATAGATAGATAGATAGATAGATAGATAGATAGATAGATAGATAGATTCGGATCAAATATAAATCAAAATCCGACAGCATGATAAGATACAGAACAAATATGGGCCCTTTATTTAACATGTTTCCCTTTTATTAAAGCTTCATCAGAGAATGAGATATGGAGAAAACGAAATAAATTCTGGTATTTTTCCTTTTGTGCTGTATGATTTTCATTGGTTAATCATCTTTCATGCGTATTCGACTTGTTTAACACACGTTAGTATAATTTGTGGCGTTCCGAATTCAAGGAGAGACGACGCGTCCATTGAAAGTCCCAAGAAATTAATGGATTCCAAGCCAAAATGAAAAGCCGTAAATCCTTTTTCCTGATTGTCTATGTGAGATTTTGATTCGTAAGTGTTATTGCATGTCTAATAGACATTATATTTGTTTTTGTTATTTTTTTTATTGTTTTTTTTTGGGGGGGTGCATGCTGGAAATGTCTTCACGTATATACCGTTTGTTTCAGATACCATTTGTATAGATAGATAGATAGATAGATAGATAGATAGATAGATTATGTCAGTCTCACTCATCAAGCGATCTTAAGGCCATGTGTCACAAGCACTTTCTGGGATCTACATATAGACAAGTGAAGGGTTAAAAATGTCAATGAAGGAGAAAACCGTTAATTCCTAAAAAAACACAAAGAATCTGGTAAAGGTCTAATTCTTTTGACTATCGTAATAACTATTTCTTTACAGTGTATTTTATTTATTTATTATTTTAGATTTATTGTTTTATTATTATTATTATTTTATTTATGTCTTTTTGATTTGTTTGTTTTGTATATTTTCTTCGGTTCTAAATTAAGTCATTTGAAATAAACTTTATTTATTTTTGCGATTTTATTTTGTCTTTTGTATCTCATCATGTGATTGCAAGTAACGAAGTAGCAATTTGTTTTTATTTTTGAATTTATAAAAGACGTTTGATGATTAGAAGATAATATTTTCTGGAAATTTTCCTCTAATTTTCTGGATATTTTTCTCTGATTTTCTGGATATTTTTCTCTAATTTTCTGAATATTTTTCTCCAATTTTCTGGATATTTTCCCCTAAACAAATGTTGTATTCTTTGGGGGTTTGCAAGCGAGGGTATAGTTATTGTTTTCCCTGTTATTTTTGGTGGATTTTGGGTTTTTTTTGAAGTTCCATATATATGTTTTGAGAGTGTTTTGCAGTTTTTATATTTTTGTTGTTAACTGATCTTTTTCGGAATGGCTTCTCTACTTCCAGGGATCTTCATTTATTTTTATATTTTTCTGGATTTCCTTTGCATGTTACAGTAGCTTTATGGATTAAATTAGTTCATAGGCAGTAAGTGCTTAGTGAACAATCGTAATCTTCTCTACAGTTAAAAGTGGGGCTTGTGGATATTTGTGATATAATGCTCCTTTTCTGTTATATATGTTATGACTTGGAACACACACATACACATACACACACACACACACACACACACACATATATATATATATATATAATTATTTATTTTAGGATATTAAAACATGTTAAAAATTGCTACATAATGGCAATTATGTTTAAAACTACAAATGTGTCTCCTCGGGCAATGTTAAAATACATGTTAAAATGCGAGTGAAAGATTAACTTAATTTCAAAAGTACTTTGATGCATCTTACGAAATAATGTAACAGCCTGTATTTGTCCATAAGAAAATTATCTATGATTTATATGAAGACAAATATATTTAAAAATTTTCTCCGGTGAATTTTAATTTTAGCGTAGGTCACATTCGATTGGTTAATCACGCCAAAACCCACAAGTCTATTTTTTTTAAGTATTCTGCTTTTTAAATTAAATTAATCTTTCACTCGCCAGTAGTTTAACATCGCCAAAGGAGACACATTTGTAGTGTTAAAAAATAATTTCCATTATGTAGCGATTTTTAACATGTTTTAATATCCTAAATTAAATAATATCTAGCTCTACTCTTTATTGATCCCTTTTTTAAATTAAATGTTACGTACAATGGAATTATACTCCATTTCTTCTCATTTTACCTGTGTGTATATATATATATATATATATATATATATATATATATATATATATATATATATATATCAATGGTAATACTCGTTTTGAAAAAACATCGGTTGGTTCAATTTCTAATAAACAAATTGTTGTCCGGGGAAAAATTGGAAACAAAAAAAAAGAAAGAACCAAGAACATAACACTGTACGAATCTTGACGTCAAGTGCTTGAATTCCAAGTCCAAAGAAAAAAAAAACCCAAAACGAATAAAAGACTAAACATGTTTGTGGTATATGATTAACTTAATTTTTTTGCTAGATTCTAGCAAAAAAATTAAGTTAGTCATATACTACACTAAATCTAGTATATCCAACTTAATTATTCTCAATGATTCTTCTCCCCCGGTTAGCGATTTGCAAAAAACCAACATAGTTTACAAATTCAAGTGCTCTTTGGGAGATTGTATCGCCAACGAATTAAATAAATTTATGTTGGCCACACCACAAACTCGCTTTCACGACGCTTGACACTACATTTGAATGAAAACTCTAACATTTTTAGACATTTAAAACAACATGCCTGGCCGCATACACAATTCCGTAAAATCCTTTTCGAAAACACAATTATACTTAAACATGAAAACAATAAACAAAAACTAAAAATTCTTGAAGCTATATACATAAAACAGTTGAAACCTAACCTGAACAAAATAAAGTATCTAATCTCCACAAATATCCTTAAATGTCTATAATTGATAACGAAAGCCATTTGTTTATACCAATGGCTTCCCATACTTAATACTTCTCATTTTCACTCTCGCGTGGTCATGTTTGACGTCATGAGCTACGGTGCGATTTTCGTTCCCAGCGTCTTATATGCACGTGTTTAGAAATCATCAATGTAAACAGAAACAGACTATCATCACTGTCTTGTCCGTATATTGCTTAATATATTGTACTGTAATTGTCATCTCTGATAATGGCTTATGTAAGCCTAAAGCTTAGACTGGGTTAAAAAATATGGATCCATATTGTGATTTTCTTTCTTCGTTTAATGATAATGTTATTAAGCTTATCAGACGTTGTGAAAAGAATTTACATAAAATAAATAGACAACACTTGTAATGATTCATCATGTCTAAACCTAGAAACCTCAGCATAATGCAGTAATGCACTGGTCGGCCGTTTCGACCCATTTTTGAGACTCAGCAGCAGTCCGCATCCACTACCGAGAATTGAACCCGGACCTATACAACGCAAGCATCATACCATATATATATATATAAAAAATAAGTGTCGTCTATTCATCTCAACTTTCTTTTCGCTATCTTTCTCCTTTTTGTGTGTTTTCGCTCGCCGTCACCTTTTCGAATTAATTTTTGAAACAAACTCCCACACACCCCTTCTTCCCTAAATTCTCTCTCCTATATTGTTCTATTGTCCTATATTTGTCCTATATTGTCCTATATTTTCCTCTTGTCCTATATTGTCCTATATTTATCTTATATTTTCATCTTGTCCTATATTTGTCCTATATTTTCCTATATTGTTTTATATACAGTATTCTTTCTATCATCATCATTTACCAACAACCTTCTCATCTTGAAACAATCGATTTCCAATTTTATCTTACCCAGTTCTGTCGATTTTTTCTACCATTACCGCTGATTCCATCATTTTCCACGACCTCTTCTGCTTTTGTAATCCTTAAACTCTAAACTCTTGTTCTCCTACCCGCCAACTTCCACTTCATTTTCGATGGTACTTTTTCGATACATTGTCGCCACCCTACATCCTATTTTAATCCTTAATCTTCCTTATTTTTTAAAATCAAATTAACTGATTTTCTATAAAGTTTTAAGATTAGATTTTATTTAAATTCAATGATATTTTTGTTTTTGGATTTTTTTTGTTTTTTTTTTTTTGTTTTTTTTTTTTTGTTTGTTTCTTTTTTTTAATTTTCTTTCTCTTTAGAAAATACCAACATTCTTGGGCCATCCACAATTTTCTCCCTCTTTAGAAAATACCAACAGCAAAATCAAAATTATTGTAAAATCGAATTTCCAAACGTCATCAATTAAATGACCTACAACGAAAGCAGATGAATACTTGAGAATTTGAATTCAACTCCAGTTTGGTTGTCAAAGTATTCAATTTTTTTTTATCAAATGTAATTTTTGCACAAATAATATTACAAATATTAATTTTAAAAAAGTTGAATACTCTGTTACGACATTCCCTTTTTCCTTTCTTCTTTTTCTTCTTCTTTGCTGCTTTTTTCCATCGCTATTCTCATCTTCTTCCTGTTCGACTCATTCCTTGTTCTTTTTCTTCGATTTGCTTAGTTCCTCTCTCTCTCTCTCTCTCTCCTCCTTCTTCTTCTTCTTCTCATCTCAATCTTCTTATTTTTCTCTTCCTCCTCATCTCAATCGAATCTTCTTTCTTTCTTTCTTTCTTTCTTCCTTCCTTCCTTCCTGTTGTTTTCCCTCTCCACTATAACAGTCAATCACTTACAGCTTGAACAAGTCTCGCAGGCAATTTTATCTCACCCATTTCATTTTAACTCGTCTCATTTCAACATTAGCTTTTATCCAGAAACACTTTACCCGAAAACTGTAACACCGTTTTTACATTTACTACGAACTGGGTGCCTAGTGCTAATTGATTTTATGCAAGGCTATTTTTTTCTTTACTCAGGTGCATGAATACGTCTGTGTGTAGGTGTCAATGCTTGTGTCTCCTATATGTATGAGTGAATGCATGTGTCTCCTATATGTATGAGTGAATGCATGTGTCTCCTATATGTACTGAGTGAATGCATGTGTCTCCTATATGTACTGAGTGAGTTTGATGCGCTCAGGTACAGGAAAAGATTTTGCACATAGACAGAAAAAACATTCTGTTGTTATTTACTCAGCTCAGATTAGTTTGGGCACAAGGCCATAAACATGGAGTACTCAGTGATGATGTTATTAGACAACAGTCATGATCAATCAGCCTAGCTCACTAGTTATTGCAATACAAGATCAAAAGCGACGATATTGTTTGAATACAGATAAAAACCAGTATATTGTAATGGTAGCCTTTCCTTATAAGGAAACATTCGGCATTCATTAAACGAGCAATCAGTGCCACCGAAATTTATAAAGTCATCCTATTTAAACAATTTTTATGTAAATTAGGCTTCTCAATATCCGTTACTCTTATTGATCTTTCCAGTGTTGATGGGGGCTTCCTACGTATTTTATGTTTATTTCATTTTATGTAGAACGCCAACATATTGATTATATCATTATTTTCTCTTCGAGTTTTCTGTGCTATCCATTTTAGCTTTTACTGATCTTAGAAGTTCTGAAGTGGTGTGGCTTCTGTTATCTAGTACAATTCGTTGTTTGTCATTCTGTAGCGCCAGTCCAGGAGGTCCGAAAAATGGTGGTCCTTTCTAAGACTTACACTAGGCTTGTAATTCTAGTTTTAAATACCAGTAGATCATTGCCACTTATAAAGTCTAAATCACTCATACATAATAATTATTGTTCGTTCCCCTTCGGACTTCGTCAATAAATATCGGCGATGGGATGTTTGGATTTGGAGGGGGCTTTCTCCGTACATGGATCTTCCCGCGAGAATGTAAGAGTTGCAGGAAGTGGTTTTCCATTTTCATTAATTTAGAAGACGAGCCAAGGGTGAGTCGCCCAAAAGGACTCGATTCACAGGATTTGGTACCGGTTATTACAATAAATTCTCCCACTACATCTAGTAACTCAGTCGGAAATTTAACGTTAGTCATACGACTGCCCTACGTGAAAATTTGGGTAAATTCACAGCTGTCTGGGTATTTACTCTATCTCTCCACTAAGACGAGTTGTGACACAAGGTCTTTTTTTTAAAAATTCAAGACTGTCTGTAACAGAAAAATATTGACAGTGTAGAGTAGCAAATGGCTAATAGATAGTTGCTTATATCAACAGTTTTTTTTACTTATATTTTAGTCTGTGTAATTCTTTTCATCGATTTGCTCCCGCTTTTCTAAGTTCACCGAAATTAGTCTAATAAATATATGACGAGTTATTTTATAAGTCTATTTTCCTTAAGTGTCTACGTCTTCCATGCAAAATTCTTACCAAAATAAATATGAACACGTTCAAATAATTTTATAATGTATGAATTGGCTTAACATATGCACACCTGTTAGAAATTGCAAATTTTTGCGTTAGAATGATGAAAAAATATTTGTGGACGAAAATTACAGCTACCACTATCATAAGAAAAACGCCGATAAACAAAAAACATACTGGCGATATGTAGAACGATCTTACAACACTGTTAATCTGTCATTGTATTTTAAAGAAAAATAAACGTGTTTTTTATTCCTTTTTTTAAATACTAATGATTACGGCCTATGCTTCTTTTCAAAATTTATGGTAATTACCTTTAGAAGATTAAAAAATTATCAGAAGTACTCAATTCTCCAGGGACGCATTTGTCTAGGGATGCAAATGTCCGGGGAAGCAATTGTCTGATACACAGTTGTCCGGGACGCAAATGTCCAGTACGCAAATGTCCAGTACGCAATTGTCCTAGAACCAAAAGAAGTCGACATTTACAAAAAAAATTGATTTATTATGAGAATCCATAAGAAAGAAAATGGTGTCCCGACTCATGGCAGAGTTCAATATATAAATTGAAACGGAACTTAATGGATAAAATATTTGTGTCTTTGTTTCGTGGGAATCAAAACAGAAATTTTGCATTACGACTCGAAGAAATCTCAAACAAACTTTAACAGCTGTTAACAAACAAAATGTTTCTTTTTCTTCTTTTTGGATTATGTAATTGAAGAGAATAAGTATTTTACAGGAAATGGAATCGACGAACTGAGTTCAAATTCCGGTTGAATCTGGTGCATTCACTTTCACATTCGTGTCTTAGGTAAAGCCACAAGTCCATCTCTTCTCCCTTCAGTTTTCGATTTAAATAGCAAGGTAGACAGAGCTTTCGAATTACCACCTGGTGCAGTGGTCTTGGGTGACGGCGTCAATTCGATAATAAAATTGCCTGTATCCTTACATCAGCAAATGTTTCATATAGTATTTAAATTTGGCCACCTTCCCCTTCAAAATAATCCCTTGGAAGCGTACACAACGGTTTTGTTCAACATTGATCGCCCTGAACGCCCATCAAATTGAACTGACACTCGACTGTCCTTGTAACGCGCATTCTACTCAAGAGCATGTATTCATCCTAAAGCATTACAAAGCACGTGTTACAAATGAACACGAGTAGATACAAACCCTACTGACACACCGATTCAGGGGATTGAGTAATAAGTGTTTGGTGCACGCGTATTTTCGTTCGACGGTAAAATCACAACGGGTATAGTACGAGTAATTTCTGATTGTATATGAACAGATAAAGATGGAGGGAACAAGTACAAGAGAGATAGGATGTATGGAAACCGATATAAAATAATTTTAAAAAACCATTAAAATAAGAGGAGCTACTTAATTAAACTGGTTGACTCGTAAAAATGGGGCTTTTTTTTTTTGTAAATTTGCATTAATTAGACTTTCCTCAATTCATGACAATTGTCAGAATCAAAAATATTGTTTTTTTATTGATTTGGAATTGGATAATTCTATTTATAATAGCGATACAGTGAAAAATCAATCCCTGATTTTTACAGAGTTATCAGAACTTATTTTTATTTAGAAACATCGAGTATTGTTAATGTGCTTACGTCATTAATATCTGCATATTTTCATGCATTTTTTTAAAGCTATGTAAGTTTTTGTTCTTTAATTAAAATGTATAAATATTTTTATTCTTTAATTAAAAGGGATTTGTTTTGTAAATGTAAAAAAAACTCACTGGACAAACAATTGTTTCATTAAAATATGTATGTATCTGTTTGTTCTTTAATTTAGAATATATATATATATATATATATATATATATATATATGTGTGTGTGTGTGTGTGTGTGTGTGTGTGTGTGTGTGTGTGTGTGTGTGTGTGTGTTTCTTTAATGACCAAAAACTTTTTTGTGAAAAAATGTAAAGCAAATCTATTTTCTTTAAATAAAACAAATAAAATATACATCCGTTTGTTCTTTATTTAATAGAAATCATTTTTTAACTAAAAAATATCTGTATTCTTACGCAGATATCGATGAAGTAAGCACAGTTTCAGTGCTGAAATTTGTAAACAAAAAACATCTAACTTGCGATGACTGCGTAAAAAGTTAGAAGTCGATTTCATGCTGTGTCGCTATAATGAACGAAAATGAATTGTGTTTTTATTGTCCGTATTTTCGGTTCTAACAGATGTCGCGGTTTAAGAAAAAGGTCAAAAACAATGGTAACCTAAAAAAGTTATTTCCAAAAGATTTTCCCTATTTTTCACGAATTAACCCTCTTTATTTTTTTAAAGCTAATATCTATTCGCGTGTTTAAGATGATTTTCTAAGCGTAGCTTAGATGCGGCGTAAGTGACGAATGAACTCAATACTCGATGGTAATTCTTCTAGAAAGACAAGCTTGCTAACCATTACACCACGTCAAAGTGTCATTTTCTCGTGTGTAAGTATACATAATTATATACACCCTTCTGACAGATGGCAAAGAAGAATCTTGACTACCGTTTATCCGTGAAGACAACGGCTTGAATAAAACAGTTGATTAATGGAATAAGCCTAAGTGACTAAAATAGTGATGCAACCTCATCACAATATTTTACAAGCACATCTCTGGCCTTATTGAACAATCGGATCACCAGAATTAAACTACAGTTCAAATTCCAGTCGGGTTCGTTATAACCACTTGCGCAGAAGAGGTGGGTGTATATCTTTCCCAAGGAAAGATATACACCCACCTCTTTTCCCACACAAACTCTGGGTTTATTAGTAAAACCTTTATCTGTATACTATTATCATCTAAAAAAAAAATGAAAATCTAAAAATATTTTCTGGCTTTAAATAACCTGCAAAAGGGTTGATAAGCCGTAAAAAACGAATGAATCAATCAATCAAATCCTTGGACACCTTCTACGGGACACATGGTTCTTCGGGTAGACAACGATTGTTGACTGAATTACGTAAGCTTAATTCATGACAATAGTGATGTAATCTCATTACAATATTTTTACAAGCACAACTCCGGTCTCATTGAACATTCGGATCCCCAGAATTAAACTACGGTTTCAAATCCTGTCGAGTTCGTTATATTCCCATCCGACCAAATACCCTTGGGAGGGGTATAAATCCTCCTCTTCTCTCCCACAAAACTATAGGTTAATTAGTAAGTCTTGTATTAGAAAACCATTATCTCAAAAAATTATAATCTAAAAATATTTTCTGGTTTTAAATAAAGATGATAAGCCGTAGAAAACGAATAGATCAATCAATCAAGTCTTGGACACCATTTACGGGATACATGATCCTTGAAGTAGACAACGATTTTAATAAAACAGTTGACTGAATTACGTAAGCCTAACTGACTAAAATAGTGATGCAATCTCTTCACAATATTTTTTACAAACACACCTACGGCCTCATTTAACCACCAGGTCACCAGAATAGAACTACGGTTGCTACTTTATCTTCTGTTAATTGTAATTAGATTGAATAAAACTGCTTATTGGAGGTAGATCTTGCACAATAATAGGTAAGGTTATCCTATTTAAAATATTATTGTTATTGTTAGGTTTTCTTTGAATTCATTCTTTGTCATTAGGATGAATATAATTACTAATTGAATATGGATCTAGGTGAGGATATCTTATTTAAATTATTAGTTGATATTCCTAGGTTTTCTTAGAATTTATTCTGTTATTAGGGTGAATATAATTACTTATTGGAGGCAGATCGTGCATAAAAATAGGTGAGAATATCTTATTTAAAATTTTTACTTAATATTCTTAGTTTTTCTTAGAATTTATTCTTTACAACACTGAATTCCAAAATATTTATATCCGGATTTTGTTTTAAGATCTGGATTTTGCCAAATCCGACCTCATTTTTTTTTTCTTTTAACAATACCATATCGTTCCAAGTTTTCCTTCAGATTATCTTTGTACAAAACAAGAGGACAACCTACGCAATGCAATGTATCAGGAATTATCTATTTTGAAAAAACTATAGTCATTGGACAGCCATCTGAATTAGGTGACCGGACCATCTGAAATGTATTTTAATAAAAAAATATTCAACCCATGATATTCTACCTTTTGACAGAATATATATATATATATATATATATATAAGTGTGTGTGTGTGTGTGTGTGTGTGTGTAGTGTGTTTGTGTGTGTCTGTGTTACACAAAAATGCGCTCTACTGGAATGTGTAGGAGCTATTATAATATATAATGTAATGAATTTTATATGCATACCGTCATGAGCATTAACTTCCCTCGATTCACCTCTTGCTGTACTATATATATATATATATATATATATATATATATATATATATATATATATATATATATATATATATATGTCCTGTTTGTCCATAAAGTTCATGTGCACTTTAAAAATTTATAACATAAAAGTGCACACGAACTTTATGGACACCATGTATAAATATATATATATGTATATATACAGATAATGTTTTGAGAGGTTGACAGAGGAAAGCAAAGAACAAGCTTCCAAGACGTCTGTGTAGAAATTTCTACGACTACGTGTATTGTATTTAATAACATAAGCAATTGAACTGTGATCTTCTTTGGCCTTACGAAATTCAAAATGTCTACTGATTCTGTTAAAT
The DNA here is from genome assembly GCA_963932145.1 of Acanthosepion lycidas. NCBI lineage: Eukaryota > Metazoa > Mollusca > Cephalopoda > Sepiida > Sepiidae > Acanthosepion > Acanthosepion lycidas. The sequence goes on along the minus strand of OZ010584.1, from coordinate 79,592,684 downwards.
GAGCTACTGGATATGTATATTTGGTACGTGTAAGTAGATTAACTGTTGTATTTAATGTACAATTATATATATATATATATATATATATATATGTCTCTGTGTGTATGTTCGTTATACATTTACACATTTTTCAATCGATCTCGCTCAAATTTGACGCACTAATATCTTCTGTACACTATTTACATTATTCCACTCACGCACTTTGGATCCTGTCACTGGATCTAACTAACGCCTTTATCCTCTGTGCCATGTGTCCTTGAGGACACGTGGTACAGTGGACAAAGAGTGTGAGTTCAATACATGTTTAAGGCAGTGCAGAATTTGGAGAGTGGAATTAACAAGAGATAACTGATAACTGACATCCATTAAACATGGCACGTGGAACTAGAACAGTTTACCCCAGTGTGCGAAATAAAAGGTTCAGTTCGACGGCCGAAACGTTGTAATAAATATGGCGACAAAGATGAGGATAATAGTCCGAATAATGTAAATAGTGTACATAATACCTCATCCCAGAAATATAGACTAATATCTTCTGCTCTAAAAGTAATCAAGACCAACATTATTTTTTCTGGACTCCCCGTGTATCACGACAAACCGCAAAAAACTGTTTAGAAAACTAGTTTTTTGCCCATATTTCCTTGATTTTTCAAGCAATTTTCTCCATATTTTACACTCATGTCACAACAATTATTTTGATTAATTTTTTAAGGTCATTCGTGTTAATCGCGAAAAATCCGCGAATAACTGCGTAACATCCGCAGTTTCCAACCGATTCGCTCCAAATTTTGCACAAACTTATGCGTCAAGGAATGTTTTGAACTAATTTTGTATCAAGTTAATTTGCTTTAAATTTGCGATTTATTAGATTAAACTTTACTTCGCTCCAAATTTGGCAAGTATATTACCCATGCTTAAGGGATTGATCTGTTAAGTTTATTCGGTTTAAATTTGCTATTTATTTGATTAGGTTGATTAAACTTTACTCCGCCCATGATATGATAACACAGAGTGTACTGCGAGAAATAATTTGATATGTGGACGTGAACGCTATTATGGCGCCCCCGCCTTCAGCGTCTTATTTGGTATAAACTACTGCTTTAACCACGCCTTTAATGTTTACTCACCGCCCTTTATTACCGCCCACGATCCTAATGCCCCCTTTTCACGCATTTATTCCTTAATATATTTTGCGCATTGTCTGATAATAAGGGGATGACTGCAAGCGCAACCTTTGACTTGTGCAAGTAAACAATAATAATGCCTCATTTCGGCGCCCTAATTCGTGTAAACGTCTGCTTATACTACGTCCTTAATGTTTACCCACTTACCGCCTCTATTTCCATGGTCTGACAATAAGGGGTGGACTTCTAACATTACCTTTGACCTGTTCGCGTGAACACTACTAATTATCCAATCAATTCTTTGACAGAATTTCATTGGCTCAGACCCTTTTATACCCTCAAACACCGTCATACTACACTTGGAAAGACAACAGATGGACACGTAGAAAGGTAGATGGACATGCAGGCATCAAGTTTGACCATTGCCTAGGCAGAGTATATACAGACCACTCCAGCCACCATAAGTGCTTCTACCTTAGGCTTCTATTGCATAAGGCAAGCGGTCTAATGTGTTTCGGCGACGTAAAAAGGTTTAATGGGCACGAGGACTGCTTCAAACATGGGCTACTGGAAGATGGTGCTCAGTGGCATGCAACTCGCGCGGAGGTTGCTGCAAAGCGAACAGCAAGAAGTCTTGGACAACTCTTTACTGTGTTATTGCACACGTGTGAGCTCTGTGATCCTGTGTCTTTATGTGAGGGATACAAAGAGGACCTTTCTGAAAACTTCAAACACTATGGGCAACTAATGCTTCGTGGCTTCGACGCGGGATTCAGAGACGAATTTATAAACACAGCGCTTATCCTCATCGAAGATGGGTTTGTTTCTATTGACAGGAATTCATTGCAATTTACGGGCTGCCCCAAGTTCGCCGAAAGAGTTCAAGTACACTTCCAACGGGCATAATTCAAGAAAACTTCCTGCGACGTCGACGCTCTTGAATGATATGTCAACGAAAACGAGACAACGTTGCTTAAAGACCAGCAGTTGGTTTACAATAACATTTTCAACTCCGCTCGCCTTCGAAAAGGTTTCATGGATGCACCTGGAGGGACGGTAAAACATTCATCACGATGCTACTTCTCGCAAAAGTACGGCAAAAGAAGGGGATCGCCTTGGTTGTGGCATCCTCTGGAATTGCTAAAATCCTTCTACCCGGTGGTAGGACAACGCACTCCGCCTTTAAGCTGCCAATTATTAGGTTGGTGCAAAATAATGACGTAATAATGTCGTTTTTTGGCGTTAAAGAATACGTCAAAAAACGACATTATTACGTCATTATTTTTGCACCAACCTAATAATTTGACTTTGTCCGATTCAATGACCTGACGTCCTGAAAAGCTCATTGTGTGTGACGTGTGCTCGAGGCCCTGGATATAACTTTCCGAGACATGAGAGATTACCAAAATCTAATGGGAGGAGTACCTGTCCTTCTATCAGGTGATTCTAGGCAAACTCTCCCTGTTGTTCCCAAAGGTACAAGGGTGGGTGTTATGAAAGCATGCATTAAGTCATCACCCCTGTGGCAACAGATCAAAATTTTACTTTTATTTTAAAACCAACATGAGATCTGAACTGTTCGGAGACCAAACGCAGCGCAATTTTCAAAGGACCTTCTAGCTGTCGGTGACGGAAACGTTGCCATCGGGTGAAGCTGGAGAGATCTCAGTTTCGCAGATATGCTCCGTTGTAAATACTGTTCACGACCTCAAAGCTACTGTCTTTCCAGATCTGGCTAACAATTTTGGAAACCCCAGTTAGCTGTGCGAGAGGGCAATATTGGCTCCAAAAAAATATCAGTGTTTCCAAAGTGAATGAAGAACTGTTGAAATGCCTACCAGGAAGCTTTCAAACCTACAAGTCAATTGACACCATTGACGATCCACAAGAAGTGGTTCACTATCCAGGAGAGTTTTCTAAAACTCTTTAAACCCTTCCAGACTACTGCCACATGCATTGTGCCTCTAAATTGGATCCCCGGTAATGTTACTGAGAAACCTGGAACCGCCAAGGCTCTGCATTGGAACCTGCTTTGTGATTAAGAAACTTCTGTCACATGTTATTGAGGCCAATATTCTCACAGGATGTTGCATGTGAGAGGATTTATTTATACCCAGGATACCTCTCACTCCTTCAGGTGCGGAAATTCCCTTTGCTCTGTACAGACTTCAATTTCTACTAAGACTTTGCTTCCGATGTCAATCAACAAGTCTCAAAGACAAACACACTCCACAGAAGGTTTATATTTAGGTGAGCTATGCTTTTCTCATGGACATCTATATTTTGGTTCTTCTAGAGTAGGAAGCAAAACAAATTTATTTGCTTTCACTTCAAATGGAAAAACTAAAAATGTTGTCTACAGATAGATGCTGTAGGCTCTTCACATGTCTGCCCGTAGTCACAAATTCTGTAACACTTCATTCCTTCCAGTTCGCCCCCGTTTCCAAGCATGATTTAGGTGAGTGATGCACTTCACATATTTTTCATTTTGTTTAACTCTTTCTGGCTGTGTTTCTCTTTAGTCGGCATTAGATTCCGCGCCCATTTCACTAGAAGCCTTTGCCATGTCTCCGGTAAACTATCATATCTTGCTGTGCATAAACGAAAAAATCTCTTTCAAGGACTACCACATCTAAACTGTAGCACTCTAACGGAACGTATTTCAGCTACCATTATTCGATTGTTACACTCTCAGGGAACGTATTTCAACTTTTTTAGGGCTACCATAATTTGATTGTTAAACTCTCAGAGAACGTTATCAAGCTCTTTTTAGAGCTACCACTATTTAATTTTTATACTGTCAGGGAACAGCCCTTTTCAGGGTTTCTCCTTAAACTGCCACTTCTTACAAGCATCGCTATAATTAAAAGCCCAAAACAACGCCGGGTATATGTGCTTATCTGTTAATATTTTTTGGCATATTAAAAAAATATTTTTAAGTTAATCTGATTCAAAAAATATTTTAAGTGTATAAGATTTTAAAAAAAAAGTAGTTTATAGAGTAAGTATTTTTATTTCAATTTCTTCAAATGTTTCATAACCTGAACTTTCAGTGGATAAACGGGTCACGGGTAGTCTAATAATAATAATAATAATAATAATAATAATAATAATAATAATAATAATATAAAATTCTCAAAGCTTTCGAGATATATATGCATAAATAACCATAGACTATCGAACATTCTATTAAGTATTTTACATCTCCAGATATTTTGTGTTCTCCAAATACAGAATGGTAATTGTTTCGACCCAGATTTGGTTATAATTTATTTAAAACGACCCCATACACCATCTTAGTAATACTGACAGTCGCGGCCTTATGTTCCAAAAAGCGAAACTCTACTTGAGGACGAGTTGCTATGTTTATTAATTTGTAACTATTTCTTATATGTCAGTCAGTTATGTGCCATAAACGATACACGCCTATGCGATTATGTATCTTTCGGTACATGACTAACGAGGCAGATTTTTTCCCGCAGTAAGTTGCCATTTCTTTCTGCGGTAGACCAGTTGCCATCCAAGACTATAGAAACCGGTCTGTCCTGCTATTTACCTATAACTGGGGGAGAAGAATAGGATTCATGCCATTCCCAAGGGTATTAGTACGTAAGTTGATGTAATAGATTCGACTGTAATTCGAAATCGGCTCTCCGATTCCTCAATCCGACCGACTATCCATTATATATATTGTTGAGGGGTTCTCCCCTTTTTACACAAATGGACTCACCCAGTATATACATATACTACTGCTACGGGAAGACCCGAGAGTAAGACGAGAGTAAGAGAGAGCAAGACCAAAGAGTCGAGTCCAGAGTGACAAAATAAAAGGTTGTAGATAACCGGAAGAGTGAGGGTGAGGTAACAGTGTTGTAGGAGTCACAGTGAGCGAGCACGTAGACTCAGTAAGAAGTCATACAGCGATACTTCAATACCAAAGACTGTATAGATATTTTGCTACTAACCCGTATTCCTGGAACTACTAACCTGCTTTACCAGTTTGTATCATTACGTTAATACATCATTTTTATATATTCATTCCTGGCGTTTGTTATTTATTGCTACCGGATTTCAACCCGGAATCCACAACATATATATATATATATATATATATATATATATATATATATATATATATATATATATATATATATATGTATGTGTGTGTGTGTGTGTGTGTGTGTGTGTGTGTATCATAAACAGTCCTTAAATATGTGCACGAATAATCTGTGGAGTCTGTAAAAAGAAGTATTATGGATCGTCTTTATATTTGTATAAGAAATAAATATTATTGGAGTAAAGGTCCATAAATATACATATATATATATATATATATATATATATATATATATATATATATATATATATATATATAATGCATCGTGTACGACTAAATGAAATAGAACAAAAATAACAAAAATTATGGATCGTTTTTATATTTGTACAAAAAATAAACATAGTTGCAGTAAAAGTCCATAAAATATTTTTATATATATATATATATATATATATATATATATATATAACGCACTGAGTACACTCAAATGAAGAAGGAGGGAAAGGGGAACAATAATAATAAGAAGAAGTTTCTATGGATCGCCTTTAGATTTGTACAAGAAATAAGCTTTTGAGTCAAGGTTTGTAAAAAAAAAATGATTTTTTTCATATCCATTCTAATATAAAAATCCCCATCCAATGAACGGATGTCTATTTCGTCATTCCTTTTTTTTTTATCTTATTTTGTCGACATATCTGTTTTAATGTGTGCTTGTAATCACTTGCAGATCGACGTAGATCTACCTTAAAGTTTGTCTGTAGACACACTCGTGCAACTTTGTCCATATCCCGGTATGGGCCGCTTATTGCATACAGTCGCGCCTGTTTTAACAAGACAGCCAGCAGCAGAGGGAAATCGCATCTGACGACTTACGTTTGCTGCGATGAGATTAATTCTCAGTAAAGAATATACACAAGTGGCTTCTGGGAGTGTGCGAGAAAGAACAAGAACAATCCGTTTAGCGGGTAGACCAAAAGATAAAGGAAGAGAAACAAGGATAAGAAGACAGAATCGTTATAGAATGAAAAACAGAAATTTTAAATCTAGATTTTACTTAAACAGTCAACGGCCTTCCATTTTGATCACCCCTTATCTTATTTGAAAGACGTGGTGACAAAAAATACGAGAAAAAGAACGAACGAGAAGCGGGAAAGACGAAGAGCATACTGATGATGCCAACGTTATTGTTGCAATAAGTTAAAATATTCCTAATAATAATAATAATAATAATAATAATAATAAATGTGAAAACTTAAAACTACAATTATTCCTGTTGTGATACGGTCATTGGGTATGATTAAAAAGGGAGCTGAAAATCATGTGAGTAAAATTCCTGGACTCAGCATCTCAGAGCTACAAAAGATTACTTTGTGCGGAACTGCAGATAACATCCTCAAAAATTAACAGAATCTGAGATATCCAGAAAATACATGACACGTGTAATAAAAACATTCTACCCCCGTGTGTTAAATAAAGGGTTCGAGTCGAAATTCCAACGTATATCACCTAAAGAATGCCGGAGCGTACAACAGTCGAAACGTCGTGAATATGGCAATAAAGTTAAGGATAGCAGTCCGAATGATCTAAATAGTGTAATTGTTGTAATGTGTACATTCAATTTCTTTTGGTTACAATGGTAGGGACATTGGATTTTTGTAATGATTGTCTTTTGCTTGTTCATATGAGTATTTTAAGAAATGTACCTTGAATGTCGAATGCGTATTTCTTAAGGAAATGTTTAATTAATTGAAAGTAAATCCGAGCTTTGATGAAATTAACAGCAACACTTGTTATAAATCCAAATAAGGAATCGCATTTTAGATCAGTGTCTCTCAACTTTTTCTTCGTTGTGGTCCGTTGTAGGTGTCAAAAGAGTTTTAGGCCCACGCAGGCTCAAATAGAAATTATGTGTGACAGGAAATGCATTTTATTTACAAAGGCAAAATGTATTAGGAAATATAAATCCTGACTAATAACTTACACTATTTCTATCTGTCTATCTATCAGCTTGTCAAGTCGAACGTACAAGCCTTCGTTTAGATTCCTGTCTTTAATCTCTTTTAATCTGCAATAAATTACATTTCTTCCTGAGTGCATTATTTGCTGCAGAAGAAAACATCAACAATTTTATTTAAAAAATTTCTTAATTATATTTTTATTTTATTTCATTTTTATTTTTTTTACCAATGTTCACCCAAGACAAGGACCAAAAACCACTCAAGATAGAAAGTTACTGTGTGGAGTAATATTAGCATAAGAAAAGACAAGAAATGAAGTTCTTGCGGATATACAGGAAAGATAGCTAGCTCTAGACTTGAGGACGTAAATATTATTTAGTGAATAACATTCCAGTGTTCAGTCAAAAACATTAGAAATACAGTGTGGGGATAGACATTAGAAGGAACCAGAAATCTAATCCTAACCAGGAAAAAAGGGATAAACCTCTACTCTTCTTCAAAAGAAGTGTTAACCGGATAATAGGCGAACCTATTTTCTCCTATTGGGTAAGAAGAAAAATTAACTAGTGAGCAAAATTTCCGGAGTTCAAGCGGAAACGTTAGAAGTATAGAACTTTAAAAATAAAGAAAAACAGTTTGTGCTTTCATAATTTTATGCCAGTGGGAAAAAAAATAGAATTTCAAAGCCCATCTATTTTCCTTCGACCTACCGCAGGCCCTTTTTAAAGATGTTTCAGGTGCAGTTGTGGGCCTAAGGGCCGACGTTGAGAATCAATGTTTAGATTAAGCCAAGAAGAAAGCTTTTCAGACTGGCATATTCATAACTCCACTACCAAGATTTCTGAGATTAAGTACTCATCTTTGTTGTTTTAACTCCTTTGTTTCGGCCGATGCATTTTCCGACCTTCTGAATGAGGTATTATCATTATTCCACGAATTATTCACTATTTTGGGGGATTTTTGTTTGATTTTTTTATTTACTTATTTATTTTTTTTAAGACATAACCTTTTCTCATCATGTTTGAAAGTCTAGATTAAAACACTACTCTTCCCTCAATTATTCGAATTGGAATCCTAATCAATTATTATTAATTGTTACTACCTTTCGGCCGATGAATACTCCGGTCATCTTTAAGCATATATCACGCTTCGAAATTGTTAGTTGGATGTCCTGTTTAGTCCACATCGTTTTTTTTTGTTTTGTTTTGTTGTTTTTTTTTTCTCATTTTTGCCGCAGTTCATAAATCCGAACATCACAAGTAGCTCCTCCTTTTGTGCCCTCGGTCACAGCACACACTTAGAGGACGACAGAAAAGAGCATTGGCAGAAACGTTCTGATCGAGATATCGAGAGAAAACAATATAAAACGACATTAAGATGATCGGTGAAAACAGCAAAGAAAAGAATGCTCTTCTGAATTAATCATAGAATAATGGAAACAGAAAATCTGGAAATTGTAGACAATATTAGGAAAGTCAGAGAATGCATCGGCCGCAAAAACGAAGATAAGGATACTCCTTGAAATAAATCATAGAATATTTTAAATACAATATCTCTAAATTTTAACCAACCCTGGGATGGTAAGAGAACGTATCGGCCGAAACAAAAAAGATGCGGATGATACTCTTGATAATTCATGGAATAACGAAAATATCAATTTCCAAAGTTTGATCCAATGCTAAGGAAAGTCAGAAAACACATCAGCAGAAACTTAGCGATTCTGTCCCGAATAAATATTACTAAACTTTATTTAGTCTGGCAAAAGACCACCATATCCGATAAAATCAAAGTCACTAACAACGTCTTATGAAACTAACACAAATTAAACTGTTAATGTAACAGATTATAAATGAAAAAATAATGAACATTAGAATGAGGATCCTGGTGTATCTCTATCTATAAAAGGCAGGATGTGTGTGTGTGTGTGTGTGTGTGTGTGTGTGTGTGTGTGTGTGTGTGTGTGTGTGTGTGTGTGACAGATTTGCACCAAAATTTTACATGCACATGCTCCAAGTTAGCGGGAAGGCAAAGCCCGATCTTGCATTTCCCAACTCCCATCGATATTGGAAATAATCGATTTTTTCATGCTTCTACGGCAGTTTTCATGTAGTTTGCGACCATTTTCTACTGGCCAGAGTGAGAGCCTATAGCTGGCTGCCTCGAATAGGCAGGAAGATTCTAGTGGCCAGCGTGAGAGCCAACAGCTGACTGACACGAATGTTAACTAGCATGCTAGCATGCAAAAAAAAATCGATAGCTGCATTCGTTACAAGTGGGAAAAATTTAAATCTGCATGGCACTTTACTCCAATTGGCTCATTCGCTTGCTTAAAATCAACGTTGATTCTGATTCCGCAGAACTGGGTTGGGTGTGAAAAAGTATTTGCTGTTAATATTCTTTTTTCATTCGGTTTTTCCAGTTACGAGTCCTTTTTTAAAGCTGATCGTTTTGTGTTCATTTTGTTCTTTTTTGTAACAGATTTAACGTTTAGTATAGAGCTTAGAAAAAATTCACAATGTGAGATAGGCAAGAAGTAAGGCATGTAGCAACATCAGCACGGCAAAGGGCACTCCTTTAAAGGCAAGGAAGAGCAAAAATATTTTAAGTCAAATGATAGCGATTGCTGTATGAGTCGTACGATTTTTGAATCAAGCACGGGCAACGCCGGGCCATGCTGCTAGTGTAACAAATTGGTCAATAATTCTATAATTTTCACTGTATAATATTGGATCTATGTGATTAATATTCACCACTGAATTAAGTGCACTGATAAGGAAGGATATCATGTTGAAAAATAATAAATTTTTCTTCCGCATTATCCTACAGATTTAGTGATGTCTACATAAATTTCCTTTTTTTTTAGTTGAATATGACAGGCATGGAAAATTTCATTAATTTTTTATTTAGTTTTTCCAACATTGTTACATTTTTCCATTTGGTTGGAGTAAGTGAGCGCTAAAATTGTCTGTATTGTCCCGAGTGCTTTCATTCACTTCTTTAGCTATTTTCAAGGGTGGGGGGTTGTCTTTAAGTGTAGTTAATTTCTTTTCATGTTTTGACTCTTTAAGATGTAGTTTTTGTACTGTTTGAATAGTAATAGAGTTTACTCCCACGAAACGAAAAATGTAAGAATATTGAAAAAATTGAACTCTCTGTCATATTCAACGAAATATGTTTTTAAAAGAATGGTTGCTGCCCAAGTATATATTACAAATTTACCTATAGATCTGGATATGTAAATCGATGGTATATTTCTAGCATGTACTTAATTCATCTCATGACTTTGCCTTCATTGTCCTTCAGAGAAGTCAGGTTCAGGGTTGATCTGATGGGTGAAATCCGAGCTGAGGTTTACGTTTCACCCACGTGACATATGAACACGTGCAGGCGTCGGAAAGAACCATGTGACAGGTGGAAATATAATCACTTACTTTAGTGAGAAGACGGTCTTTCTTATATCGCACGCATAAATGTAGAGTTCACATTCGGATCAGGGCCTCTCGGTCACCGCCACCCATCTGCGGTTAACTGGCAGAAGGTAATTGACGTAGTCTGCAGTGAAATATAATGTAAGGTTACGGAAGTCTCGAGTTTTTATTGGTCTTTATGAGGATATTATAACGTATCAATAATTCCGTTGCCTGTCACGTAGTTTTTAGATGAATTTTCATTTGATTTGTTCACTGTATAATATTCGGAGTATGGGATTAATGCACCTTACTCAATTAAGTGTCTTGACAAGGAAAGGAAATGTGGGGAAAATAAATATTTGTTGTACAAAATGTTATAAATCATGACGGTCGTCTTCGAGTATAGAATCCAGAGATTAGCAGTGAATATTTCGGAGACAGTAGGAAAGCGTAGTTCAGGTTAGCAGTGGATATCGCAGCAAAGCAGAGCGTAGTACTTCCTTCTGTTCATCTTCGCCTGACAAGTTGGCACTGGTGATTCGGGTAGGGTAAACAAAAATGGCCGCCTTTATACACGACGAATTGAATGATCTACGTCTTCTGATTGGTAAGGTTAACTATTGGTGGACTATAAAGTGAGTCAAGGCATTTGGACTAACTCACTAGTTACATATATATACACAAAAAACTGTAACACAAAACGTTCATGGGGTGTATTGAGGGCAAGAAAGATGGGGGGCGGCAGCGAGCAACTTACTTGACGAGCCTGTGTGAATGGATGGCGGAACGGGGTACAAGAGTCTTAGCAAAGAGCGAAAAGCTGCTATGGGCGACAAGAAATAGGAAGGTGTGGAGAGCCATGATCGTCTATGTTTTGAATGGATACAGAAGTTGGACAAAAAACGATTTTTACTTCATTAAACTATGGAATTATTGATTTATCTATATATTTCTCTATCCTTTCTGTGTGCGTGTGTGTGAACCAGACTAACACAGGTAGTTCGTACAAATAGGTGAAGGAAAAGGTCGCTTTGTTATTCGTTGTGTCATCTACGTGGGATGGATAAAAAAAAAAAAAGAGCGTGTGTATCCATGCGTCTATCTGTGTTTCTGTTGTTGAATGTCATTTTTTTTTTAATTTCCTTTGATCATTTTAAATTTCCTTTGTTCATTTTAAATTTCCTTTGATCATTTTAAATTTCCTTTGATCATTTTAATCTTGATCGCTGTCTTTCTTTAACGTCATAATTCTAACCCGATCCTCTGCGTTTATTTATATTTTTATTTATATTTATTTGCATCAGGTATTTTAATTATATCTTGTTTCATATTTCTTTTACCTATAGATAGATAGATAGATAGATAGATAGATAGATAGATAGATACTTACATACATACATATGTTGTCAGTAATGCCAGTACAGAAATTATAGCCATGTACGGCTTGCGCAGCACCGCAACCCACAATGTTATTTCATATTCTTTCACACATACATAGATACATACATACAAATGATGCTAATGCCAGGGCTGAGATTATAGTCATGCATGTCTTGCAAACACTGCAACGACTCATGTCAACATTGCGAAGAATTCCAGAGATAATCATCTATAAAGAGGCATGATACTATTATTCGTTGTTCTATAATTTGAATCACTAATCAGGGTTTTTTTTTAATTTCACCCCTAGAAAGGCGATAAAGCCACTAAGACGTAAGGGAGCCACTGAGTGGGAAAGAAACTGAGAAAACGCTATTGAAAGAAAGTACAGTCAAAGAATAGGATTCAAGGAGACAGAAGATGACGATTGATGTTGCATTTAATTTTTTTCCAGATCATAATTGATAAGAACGCAAGTAACCGGAAAAGTATTCTATATACATGGTGGAAGTCGACTCGTGACCAAGTAAGACTACCCAATACTCATAACTCCCAAACAAACAATTTAGGGATGATTTCCATGACGTTGACGAGGTCTAAATGGCTCATAAGAGCTGCAAGTGACCTGAAAGCTATTCTACATTGAGTACAGGCGGGTCCTCCGACAGCAACCTGATTATATGGATGTTTAATTTTATAATGCCGACTGAGTCCGCTGGCTAAACCCACACACTTTGTTACAAATGCAGCACAGAAAGTATGACTAATCATATTGGTAGATATTTCAGTGCCCACGTCTGTAGCTGTGGAGGCCTACCTTCGATAAGGGGACATGGCCACATTCATCACACGCATCTGAGACATCTCCCAGATATCTACATGCTCTTTTCAACTTAGCATAAGCAACTCTGTTGTTGTCAAATTCTTCATCACCAACAGCAATCAAATTGCCTGATGCAAGATGCTCGCAGGTGTGAGTATGTACGTTGACCTTTTTAAATGTGCCGATGAGAAATTCCTTGAAGCGTCCGTGCGGCTTGTATTGAGGACGCTTGCGATGCGCGAGATGATGACAAGATAGCTTTTATGCTTGAGGTAAATATTTAGTCACCATTTTGTTGCGGTAATCAAATATGGGTATCCATTAAAATAAGGTTTAAAACCTGTCGAATTAATAATCACTTCTTTAGAAATATCACTTACATGCTAATACCCTTGGGATAGGCACTAACCCTCTTCTTCTCCTTCCAGCTATGCGTAAATAGCAGGATAGACTGGGTTCTATAGCTTTGGATGGCAACTGGTCTAGAAGGACAACTCTGAATTCAAAACCTGCGGAGGGTCGTTTGGGGACCTTGTGGCACGTACTGCACCAGGTCGCTATATTCGGTCAGTCAAAAAGTGTGGTTGGTTCTGTACAAAGGCTTCACCACTGCTGGTGTCTGGCTGTCGGTTCCTAGGAACTGAGCTTCTTGCCCCTCATATGTCAAACACGGTGGAGTAGCGGATACCGACTCGGATTAAGGAATCGAAGAGCCAATTTCGAATTTCAATTGAACCCATTATATTCACTTATGTGCTAATACCCTTGAGAAAGGTATTACTCTTCTTCTTCTTCTTCCAGCTATGCGTAAATAGCAGGATACACTGGCTTCTATAGCTTTGGATGGCAACTGGTCTATGAGAAGGACAACTCTGAATTGAAAACCTGCGGAGAATCGTTTAGGGACCTTGTGACACGTAGTGCACCATGTCTCTCTATTTGGCCTTTCAAAAAGTGCGGTTGGTTCTACTCAAAGCCTATATATATATATATATATATATATATATATATATATATATATATATATATATATATATATATATAATAAAAGTGTGAAGCTTGATATTACTAGACATTTCTAAAACCGAAGCAACCGGTTTCGCTCCTTCTCATCAGGCCTCTACGGGAGATTTAAATTAAAACACCAGAAAATATACAATGAGAAGGGAAACAAATATGTTATTTGTCTCTAGATCGTGTTCAATTTTTTTTCCTTCTCATTGTACATTTTCTGGTGTTTTAATTTAAGTTAAATCTCCCGTGGAGGCCTGATGAGCGGGAGCGAAACCGGTTGCTTCGTTTTTAGAAATATCTTGTAATATCAAGCTTCACACTTTTATTTCTGTTATTAGATTTTGTACCTACAAAAATATTTTCATATATATATATATATATATATATATATATATATATATATATAGTTCGATTATATATATAAAGTTCGATTAAAAAGGACCGACAAGGTCTGTCTGTTTAATGTCTTATATTTTTTTCAATTTTAGGATAAGGTGTTAAATGTTGTGAATAAACTGTCCGACGTTCATATTTAGTTATTTTTGTTCAAGTACTTTTGACTTTCACAGTCATTATCAAGAACCCATGTGGTGTCTTTGTAGTACTTAGAATTCTTTCATCTGCATCCTTGTATACTTTGAGAAGCTGGAAGTTTGAAATGGTCTAGCGTGACGTCATGTGTAACGACTATTGAGAACGATACCGCACAAAAAGAATACGATTTATTTATTTTAAGTTATTATAATACTGAGAAAATATTATTTATATCATATTATATACACTTCAAGATACCTTCTCCTGTGGTAAATATTTTATTTAATGTGGGCTTTTTCATTTTTATAATAATAGCTTCTACAGTTTTTAGTCTTTCTTGCTTGGCTGCTGGAGAATATTTTGGCGTTATCTGTATTAGTCTTATATTGATAGTTGTACTTTGGTCGTTTATGATGTACTGATTGATGTGCGCACGGATTGCACTGAGTTTCGATAGGTGACAGGTCAATCTGCGAGCGTGGTGAATGTGTGCCTAATGTAAGTATTTAATGTTGTTTTTTTATTGTCAGTGTTAGAGATGCAATCTCCAAGGAGCGGGCATGAAAATTCATATAGAATATATATATATTTTTTCGTAGGAGGGATTTATAAAGCCCGGTGTTTTTGGCAATAATTAAGTTAGATGTTTTAGAATTTTTCTAGCAAATGATAAATCTTAAGTGTTAGGGCCGTTGAGGGATATGTAACGGTAAATTATGTTTTAATTGATTTTTCATCCTGCTTATAACTAGAGTGCATTTGAATATATATATATATATATATATATATATATATATTGTTGTAATGGAATGTCCCACACTCCCTATCGCCTATGTGGACTGACTATATCAGTAGCTACATATAGTAAGCACAGGATATAACTGGGGACTTTGCATCAGGATTTGCTTCGGCAATTAGTTGGAGATTCGTCTCCAGGTGTGCTGGTCAAATTCTCTGCCTTCGGACAGAGAGGAACTCAGACGAGGCTATGCCGAACGGCGGAGTCTCGTTTGGGGTGGTAGAAACCTACCCGACCTCGTGTATACGGGATCTACGAGGAATATTTTCCCGAGCCTACAGATTCAGTTTTTCCCCGCATTAAAAAACGGCCTTGTACCACATCCTGCCTTGCGGGAAGGTAAGGTAAATAACTTTTCCTTCAGGAAATACTAGCCCGCCACCCGATTCTCGATATTTCAGTAGTGTATTCTCTTTTACAATAAACCCTTCTTTCTTTCATCTACGCGCGTGTTGCTGTGCTGTTTCTTTACTCGAGTAACACCTTTGTCTGTTTGTAACCTCTTTAAGGAGACAACATATATATATATAGATATATTATATATATATATATATATATATATATATATATATATATATATATATATATATATATGTATGACAGAGAGAGAGAGAGAAAATAAGATTTGGAAAAAACTAATATTTATATTTATTTATATGTAATAATTATAATATTAGGTTGGTGCAAGAATAATGACGTAATAATGTCGTTTTTTGACGTTAAAAAGATGTCAAAAAAACGACATTATTATGTCATTATTTTTGCACCAATCTTTACAGAAAAATATGCTTTAATTCTTTTATTTTAAACTGTTTTACTTGATATATATATATATATATATATATATATATATATATATATATATATAATTTCGTTCTTCAGTCTCTTTTGCAATGTTTTTTTATTTTTTCAATAGCATCATCTTTCTTCTGTGTCTTAAGTATCGTCCGGCATTGTCCAACAGTCTTTTCCAGCATTCTCTTTAAAATTGTTAATTAGCAACCGACAGATTATTTATCAAGGATTAACGGGAATTAGGATTTAAGATTAACGTCAGAAAGCCTCATGCCTACTTCATGAGTGACTACATGAGCTACGAAAAGGTGTCTAGCATTATCTACCGCTTCCAGTTGGCGTCAGGTAATATCGGTTGGAAATTAAGAGCTACTGCTTATGACTTACTAAGCTTTTCCCAAATCTCAATAATGTTGATGCCAGACTGAGAAAGACAAGTTATGAATGCCAAGAGAGTATATTAATTATTCTATGGACAACAGTATTTTTCTCATTTTTTATTATAATTTTTTTAATTATTTTTCCTTTGTTGGTGTAGCTAAATTTGGCAATATGATACACTGAACAGTGAAGTGACGTCTATCAATAAACTCTGATGTACTCGCGAAAGTTACTCGTTTGAACTTTCTCAAGCATTTTGTAACTAATAAAGAAAACTGAATTATCTCATTTCTTCGTATGTTTAAATGCTTATTGAATTTTAACAACAGTATACGGTATTCTCATCGGATGAGAAGATTTTTTGAAAGATACGAACGTGTTTACAATTTACAATTTATAACTCGGTGACCCCGGAAATTTAATAGACAAAGATACAGATGTTGAAAATTCTATTCAATATATATATATATATATATATATATATATATATATATATATATATATATATATATATATATTCAATTCAATATATATATATATATATATATATATATATATAAATATATAAAAGGAAGATGTTATAGTAGTTCCAACGAGAGAAAAGTGTGTATATTAAAAAGAAGAGAGAAACCGCAAACGTTTTTGGTTGTAATCTGGATTTTTAAAAAAATATTATGTTTTATTTTCCATATGGATAATAAAACATATTTTTTGTAAAATCCACATTACAACCAAAAACGTTTGCGACTTCTCTCTTCTTTTTAATATATATATATATATATATATATATATATGACACACACACACTCTGTCTTTTCTACAAATTTTTTTATGGCAACTGTTCTAAGGAGTTTTTAACATCTAGGGACCACCCTTTTACTCGAAAAGTTTCTTTTCTTGCACTTCCTGACAGTGAAATTCCCTGATAACTACAATTTTCAAGAATTTAGATGCAACGTCAATCGCCATCTTCTATTGTCTTGAACCCCGTTCATCTTTTAACCTTTCCTTCATCCCACCTACTATACTCTTTTCTCTCACTTTCACTCTATGTACCCTCCTGCGTACTGGTGGCACTCTCGCCTTACTTGGGGTGAAATGCTTATATATATATATATATATATATATATATATATATATATATATATATATATATATATATATATATATGCATGTATGTGTGTGTATATATATATATATAGTGAGGTTCATCCTGTACAAAGCCCGATAGTCTGTCAAAGTAGAGTGTTACAGAGTAATAGGCTTAGCTTATGCGAATATGTGGAGAAGATAACGGTTATCACAAGACTTGAATGGGTTAAGTTTGTAGTGAACGGGAAAACATCCTCTTGGCAGTCGGTTCCATAATGGAGTGGTTCACGAGAAGAAGTTTTTTTTTTTCTAAATTTAGAATACGGAAGGAATGGGGGTTGGTTCGCTACACTGTGCACAACATGGCTGGTCTTATTAGGTTGGTGCAAAAATAATGACGTAATAATGTCGTTTTTTGACGTATTTTTTAACGTCAAAAAACGACATTATTACGTCATTATTTTTGCCCCAACCTAATATATTTGCTCTCAATCAAAAGAACGTAGTATAATATAATTGGGGCGAGATCATTTCTTTGGATAGAAAAATTATGCCGGTATCGTCGATGATGGCGAGATATAAAAACAAAAAAAAAATTTCCAGACATGTGTAACTATATATGACATGATATTTAATAAACTATGACGGGACTTGCAATATAATGGAGAATATGAACGATCGCATTAAATGGCGTTGAAGTCTAGAACTATTAATACTCTTAATAGATACGTTACCTGCACACACACCAGAGACACACACGCACGCACATACACACGCGTAATGAGCTATAGAAACGTTATTAGCCTCATCAATTAACCAATCTTTCGGAATTTATTGAATTTCTTTTGGCCGAACTGATAGATAGATAGATAGATAGATAGATAGATAGATAGATAGATAGATAGATAAGGACAGGATTAGATAGATAGATAGATAGATAGATAGATAGATAGATAGTCACAAGTCATCGTGACAAAGAGTGTGGCCGTGTTGACCTTGTTCAGCTTTTGATCATGCTAGATAACACGCTTATCTATCAGAAACTGTAACTAAGGTCATAGTTGAATTATAAATCACAGGTGGGCTCTGTAGCTGTCGAACCAACACAAAATGCGCCTGAGCAAGCATCTGCAATAGGGATTAGTTAGCCGACTAGTAGACAGGTATTCTCGAATACGTGTGGCCATTCATCAACATTCTATAGATAGATAGATAGATAGATAGATTCGTTCAAGCTTTAAGCGATTATGACACTAAATATATAGCAAGTGTATTTGTGAATTATTTTAAATTCTTTTATATCCAGGTCTTATGGAAATAATTGGCTTTTCTTCATAATGGAAAGAAATAGCTTCTGTAATTTCACGACAAAACATTATCATTCCATCTTTGAACGAGCGATTCCACTCTTTTTAGTGCTTTTCTAAGTATAAAGTTTTCAATGATCTATTCTAAGAATATTCTCTTTCAAGTCTACTATCTGCTCTTGTACTATTTTCAGTTGGCGGACTGTTTTGTTTTTTTTGTTTTGTTTTTTTTACTAGTTTGGACTCACTTCGTTCGTAGGAATACCCCAATCTACTGCAACCGTAGAGACAGAGTCTGCGTCTAAGGCATGAGTCCATCTCTCCACAGGCTAGATTTTTAATTGTTTTTTTCTCCTAGACTGGCTGTCAACCAAGGCAAGAGATCTCAGTCTGTCCTTCTATTTTACCCATCGCTAGCGAAAAACGGGTCCATGCCTTTTCCAATGACATTAGTGCGAATGCGAAAGCAACGGACCCGGTCAGAATTTGAACTCGGCACGCCTATTCTGCGCTGATAACCGCTACACTACCCCACATGTAGTTTATGCATAATCGAGAGACATGGCAATCCTACAATGTTCGCCCGCTTCGCGCCTGTTCAAAAATAAACGTTATCTCATTAGTCTAAAAATAAGAAAGTATAATTCCATTTTACCAAGCCATGGTGACGACGTGTGGAGTCTTCGAACCATTCCCCAGTCAAAGGCAACACGCATTTCTTGTATTTCAAGATAATTCGTTTCTTAACCAGAATTTTATTTCCAGTTTCTCTGCACCTTGCATTTTTTTTTTCAGGTTCCATCGCTATTCTTTTATTGTCTGATAAAATTCAGAATTAAATAAAAACTAATTTTTTACAAAGTCGATATTTTTTTTTTTTCTGGTTCAGCTTTGTTCATTTCGCTTGTATTTGTTTCTGATCCAACATCGTTATTTTATATTTTCGGACTGTAATTCCGTCTTAACGCATATTATCAGTAAATAATCTTTTAAAAAAATCGGTTATCTTTTCGGAAAATATTTCCAAAATCAAATTCCCAAAGTCTAATCTTTGGTTTAGATTTCCAAAACATCAAACCATAACTGATCTGGAATTTTTTTTTTTTTTTTTTTTTTTACAGTGACGTTCACCCTGTACAAGACCCGGAAGCCACTCGAGGTAGAGGATTATAAAATAAGAAGCACAATTTATGCGGATAGGTGTGGAAGATAACGGTTAACCCTGGACTTTAACGAGTTAAGTTTGTAGTGAATGAGAAAATATCCTTTTGGGAGTCGGTTCCACAAAGCAGCGGTCCGCGGGTAGAGGGTTCTTCGAGTGGAACTTGCTTCTCACTAATGGAATACGGAGGGAATGAGGGTGGTTCACTATGGGAACAGCAGCAATTAAGTGGTGGTTCTACGCTCAAGACCTTTTGGTCAAAGGCCTTGCTGTTGGATGTAGTTTATCGTCTTACCCAGGACGGTCGACTTTACGAATTTAAGCGCAGCACTAGACTGGCAATTAGCCCTCTTGATTCCACCATTGAAATGATAGTTGTAACCATAATTTCTGTGCTAACAATTTCTTCTCTCGCCCTTGTCGCGTATGGAACTCTCTACCAGCTTCTTGTGTTCCTAGTCAACTTTGATCTTCAAAAATGCAACGTCAATCGTTTTCTCCTGTCTCCCTAATTCCTGTTCTTTTATTGGTTTCTCGCTTTAATATGTTTTTTAATCAGATTCTTTCACACACAGCAACTTCTTATATTTTAGAGCCTTTATCGCCTTTCTTGGACTGATTTTCTTTTTTAAAAAAAAAATACTTGATTTGAACGCTATGCCAGATGACTCATTTTGAGCTGTCTTACTCCAATGCAACAGATGCAAACGACATATTCTATACCCGACACGCAGAAAAAGCAGATACCAATTTGCATATTATTATAGCAGTCCCTATATTTGAGCGTCTTGGGTATGACGATAAACTGCATCCAGCAGCAAGGCCTCTGATCAGTGGGTTTTGAGGAGCATGGAACCGCCTCTTAGTTGTTGTTGTTCCTAAATCCACCCTGACCCAGGGTGGTAGCACCCGTTAGGATCCCAGCTATGAGTAAATAGTTTTCCCCCTCCCTTGATCTCCAGCTATACGTTTTTGAAAAAATAATATTACCAGCTCTACGTTTTGGGGAAATAATATTACCAGCTATACGTTTTTGAAAAAATAATATTATCGGCTATATATTTTTGAGGAAAAAATTATTAACAGAAATAAATTTTTGACAAAACAAGAATATTACCAGGAAAAAGCGGTTGTCGGGATTAAATGACCCATTGAGGTTGATATGCCGTAAAACAAACAAACTAAACCTATATTTGATACAATCGTCGTCGGCATCCATCCGTATCGAGAGACGATGGGGTAGCGCGGTGCGCTACGAGCCTAGGCGGGATATATGGAGAACTAGAGCTACCCGGACGTCTAGTTCCCCCTCTCGGCCTTGCAAGCAGGGTCCAAAGGAGAGGATAAACCAATACAGGAGTTGCCGGAAGGTAGCACAAAGTGCCGTCCATCCTCCTTAGGGGATCCACTCCGGGTTTGAATTCTCCTAGACCAATTGCCATCCAAGGCTATAAAACCCAGTCTATCCTGCTATTTACCCATAGCTGGAGGGAGAAGAGGAGGATTCAAACCTTTTCCAAGGGTAATAGCACGTAAGTGGATGTAATGGATTCGACTGGAATTCGAACTCGGCTCTCCTCAATCCAAGCCGCTCCATTACTCCACCGTGCCTCCTCCATACAATCTTCCTTGATACAATATTCCTACGGTTATCATTATGGTTATGTTCATCCCTATGTTTTTTTATTGTTTTGTTTTTTGGTGGGAGTTTTGGGGTTTTTTTGGATCAGAGGGATCTCCGGACTTTTCTTGGTCGATGTCGCATCTAGCAATTTTCTTTTAATATTATCGCGTTCGAAACACATTGAAGATCCCAGCGATAGAACTCACAAGAAAAAATACGTTCGTCCTTCAAATATTCGTGGAAAGCTATGATCGTCCATATGCAGAAGGGAATTTGCACCTTTTGACCCTAGAAGTGATTCTTTTATTACGAAACCCCTATTTATAGCATATTGCGAAATTTCCGAAACCGCTAATTATCATTATCCTCTTTTGTATTTGGCACCTATTAGTAATGGCTACTGTCAGTTGCCTAAATCAGAAGACGGCAATTAAAATCTAAAGCATTTGCGATTTGTTTATGAGATTTCAGGAATCAATACGTCAAATGTACATATGTTCAAATCTCAGAATCAGTCAACTTTACTAATATGCACTTATGTAATTAACGAATAGATAAATAACATTAGCAAGTGCAACGGATAATTGTACCGCTATCAGCTATTAATTAAAATTGCAATTTCACTAAAAATATGAAATGATGATAATTACAAAAAAATGATGTAAAATTTCATAGTGTCTTGTTTAATAAGGGGAAGGCGGATGTAAGCAAAATTATAAATGTCAGACTCCAACTTAATGTCGGCTTAACAGAAGGTATATGGTTTCGGGTCTTTCTTTAAACGTTCGATCTTCTTGTCACTTCTCGTAGCTTCCTGTGAACTGGTTATCTTCTCTGTGTGTGTGCGTGTTTTTGTGTGCGTGTGTTTGTGTGCGTGTGTGGTCTAAATTCAGCTGAGTTAACTTCTTTTCTTCTTAGTGATTTCACCCCAAGCAAGGCAATAAAGCCACTAAGAAAAATGCGTTTACTAAGTCAGAGAGAATATCTTTCTTTTTAATAGTTACTAAGTTAAATCCGATATTTGGAATTGTCCTTCCAAGCATAATCAGCAGTTATTGCTATGATCATTCCTATAAATTCCTAAAAAATTCCTTTTGTACATTAGTGTGGTACTTTTATTTCTGTTCCCATATATATTTTCAAAGGGTTGTATCAGTAACATGTTTTATTTTGGGAAGATATTTTATGCTTATATTAATTTACTTTCCTGTTTTTCCAGTTGCTCCTATATAATGTTTTCCTCTTTATTGTTTGCTATCGGAGCTTTATATATAATATTAAAGAATATTAATATAATATTAAGCATATTAATATATTATTAATGGTCGGAGAGCCCAACAAAAATGAGAACATTAGTGCAACTGTAAATAATGTAGATAACCACGTATACTATATAATCTTGCTTTTATTTATTTATAGGAAAACAAGTTTGTTCGCCTGACCAAGATAAGGTGATCTATCTGAATGAAAATTTAACACTATGATTTTTGCAGACATCGTCAGACACGCCCACGGTCGATATGAGTTAAATTAATGATATACAATGTAGCCAATATTGCTACCTTAACATTAAATTACAAGCAAACTTCTCATCAACTGACTAATAGGAGAAGGGGTGACCATTAAGACCGATTGTCTGTAGAGGGGAAGAGATTATTTTTTAGTTATAAAACCACTATAGTAACTACCAGTAGTCATGATCATAATGTAAATACTATAAACATGTATATATGGCATAAATAAATCTATACTTAATAGAGATATATTAATCAAAATAACAAATATAATATATTTCTCACGGCTACTTTTTCATGCACGCACTAATGTATCGTACTTTCCGTCTTTGTTTGCAACTGAAAGGCCCGCCACCGCCGAATACGACTAGTTCCGCTAAGCCCGCAAATTTTGAAATACATCGCTGACGACATTTTTCGGCAGATTTTTTTCTTTTTTTTTTTTTTCTGCCTGCATATTTTGTCCATTCCATCCGAAATCCGTTAATGGGCGGGGATCTGTAGATGAGAGATTTGTCTGTATGCCTATATCTAAATATTTAGAAAACTTTCAATATTTAGTTACGTATTCTGTTTTCTTATTCGAATCACAGAACGTTATTTTCCTTGTCTCTTCATTTCATTTCAGAAATCCACTCACCCTATCATTTCGAGCCACCCGTGACAAAATCCAAAGAGATTGAGGTGAGTATTTTTGTTTCGAAATTAGCGTAGTTCGCACTAAATTTGTTGCACTTGTTTCCATATATTTCTCAGCGTTGTATGACTTTGTTCAGGTTTTTTCATATATTGTCTGGTTGTTATTGATGATATGATGTTATGGAATTAAGAATAAAAGTAACAACGAAGAATATGTTTCCTTAGTTAGCACGTTCGTACTTTACGTCCTGCCAATTCCTCATAAATAATGGACGTCCTGGGTATGACGATAAACTACATCCGCGTCCTGGGTATGACGATGAACTACATCCGCGTCCTAGGTATGACGATAAACTACATCCGTGTCCTGGGTATGACGATGAACTGCGTCCAACAGCAGGGACTCTGATCAGGAGGTGTTGAGGAGCGTTGATCCACCTCTTGATTGCTGGTGTTCCAAGGTCTCGGGTAGCACCTATTGGGCTCCCAGCTATGGGTAGTAAGTTAACCCCAAACTGGGATCAAAACATTATGAAAGTGTAAAAATGGATTTTAATACCAGAAATACTTTATAAAAAATTATTACCAGCTATATATTTTTGAAAAAATATATATTATAAGCAATAGAAATCTTGTTGGCATTAAATTGAGGTTGATATTCCGTAAAACAAAACAAACCAAACCAAACCATAAATAATGACTTATTCCGTTTTTACCGCATGGAAAGGCGGAAAAGGCATAAGACAGACTCTACATGGTGGTTCAGGGAAAAAATGAAAGAAAGAAAGAAAGAAAGAAAGAAGTGAAGATAGATATTTTTACCGTCTGTTTCAGTGAAATGAAAAAAGTTGTCAATTTCAAATCATTTTAGTTGTACACTCCTTACTTTTTTAAAATAACGACCAGCACTCATATATATGATTGTAACTGTAATATTTTGTTTGCTCGTTTAGTGTCAAAATTTAATTTTCTTACAAAAATGTATTTTTTTTAATTTTCTTTGTATTGTTTGTAATTTTTCAAATATGTATTGCTGGTAAATTTTATTTATTTTTTTTTTACAAAAATGTATTGCTGGTATTTTTACTATAAAAATGTATTTTTATACTTTCATAGTGTTTGACGCAAGTTTGGGAGTTAACTATTTACCTATAACTGGGACTTTGTTTAGGTTTTTTCGTATATCGGATGGTTGTTATTGATATGTTGTTATGGAATTAAGAATACAAGTAACAACGAAGAACATGCTTAGAGATAATCTATTAAAACTGTCAGATAAACATGGTTCTGCTAACCCTTGTTCAATATTATCCTTAACTCTTTATTGGCGTTAAAATTATTGCTGAACGAATGAACAGTCATAGCAATATGAGATACTCAACAAATTAAAATTGAAAAAGATTGTCTAGTCAATGACTTTTTCAATACAAATACTGAGAATAAATTGATCAAATTATCAAATAATACTAACTAATATAGGCCCTATGTTGTAATGATAAAAATAATAATAATAATAATAATAATAATAATAATAATAATAATAATAATAATAATAATAATCGGGATCAAAGACCACAAAAACAGAATAAGCTTTTTTATTGACATAGCTGCCCCTGCAAATTTTAATGTATCTTTGAAGATCTCAAAAAATACAAGGATGGAAATCTCAAAAAGAAATGAAAAGGGGGAAATCAATAATTTTTGTTGTAGTTAGAGCCCTCAGATTGATTGGAAAAGGCTCCGATAAACTAATTTCTGGTAACCCATGCCTTAAAGAAATACAAAAAATTGTACTTGCGTAGAGCTTTATCGATGTAAAATGTGTGTAGTCTTAGTTTTTTGTTTTGTTTTTACAAAAAAATGACCAGTGTAAAATGTCATGAATCTATTTCTGACCTTAGGTCGATGGTTGGGACCCAGAAGGAAATGTTTATACAACAGAAATCCAAGGAAATAATAATAATAATAATAATAATAATAATAATAATAATAATAATAATTACTTCTATCCATTAAAATTTCAGGATTTTCTTATTTTAATCCTATTTTAATTTTCTGATATATCATAATATCTTCATAAATAAATCAGCGACTTCTAGAAACTCTATTTCTAGAATTGTAAAATAAATCAGCGATTTCGAGAAATTCGAAAAGTATAAACAGTCAATTGCAGGCACGAATGGACTGAAGACAAAGATTATGGCTGCATTCATCAACTTAAACAAGGAGACCGTCCAGAAGTGATGCAGGAGATTCCGAAGTTCTCAGGGGAGGGGCGTGCTTGAAGCCAATGGCGATTTTTATTGAATAAATGTATTCTTTAGTTTTTCAAGATATTTTTGTGTAATTTTGGTAAATATATCTGTTAAAATGAGATCTCAGTGATTATTTTCATTTTTTTGCGTAATTTAGACGACAATTTATCCATCGCACCCCGTACATTGTCATTTCTCTCATTAATATATGCAGGGTGTCTATAAAGTTCGTGTACACTTTAAAAAATTTATAACTTTATTTGTATTTGCGATAGAAGTAATTTGTAAAAAGGGTTAGAAAGAAGTAAATCTATATTTTTTAACGTTTTATTGAAATTTTATTTAAGTTTCCACATGTCCTTCATCATTAGCAATACAAAGGGTAATACGATTTTGCAGTTCACGGAAAACATTTGCCAACTGATTTACAGTAATGTCTGAAATCACATTAGTTATTTTAGCTATACTTAAAACAAGGTACATTAAACATTATCACATTTTTTACAGATTATGTGTGTGTGTGCGTGCGTGTGTGTGTAATAAGATAATAATGGCTAGCTTCTCGTTTCCGAATTATTCCCTGCTACAGAGAGTTGTCCAGGCATACTAGTCCTTTTTCAACATCAACAGAGACAAATGAACTGAACAGTCCTTAATTACAATTTATGAGAGAGAGAGAGCGCGCAAAGTCTGGTATGATTAGTAGTTAATCAAAAGCCAATACGATTCAACGTTCGGTTCCGACGATTTCTGACTCCGTTTTCGCCTAACCATGGCGAAATTCGAACCCGACCCGGGTTTCGTCTTCGGAACGCTAACCTTCCAACCGTACTGCTATTTATATCACTGTAAGAAGTCCTTTAAACCATTAGAATCGTAGGGGACCCCCATGTACTACATCCTTTTTAACCTTTGATTTTTAATTCAGTTTTCCTTCTCCTGGATTCGTTTCCACCTCAAGAGCCCAGTTAGCATTAATATTTAACCCATAGATGGGGAGAAGACATTGATTAATACTTTTCCATGGCTATTTGTACTGACTGTAACGAACTCGCCTCGCAGATTTATCTTTCCGACTCGTTAACCGTTACACTACCCACACATCAGAGAAAAGGATACTGATAATGCAATGGACTGAACATGTGCACAACGACGAAATTTTAGAGATAATGGAAACAAAAAGGACACTTTTACGAGGCATCAGAAATAGACAGTCTAGGGCACATAAGGAGGAAAGAAGGCATGGAAATTTTGATACATACAGGACATATTGAACACAAGAGGGACAGAGGAAAGAATGATATGCAAAACTGTGTGTAGCGTCTTAGCGATATCACTGGAGCCTATCAGGCTGACCGAAGGAAGGAAACGACCGTTTTTAGAGTCTATAAGCAAAATAATTCCCGTCTTATTTGCTGATGGAAGCAGAAAACCAACATCCTTTCAAAACTTATTTTTCAACTTCATTGATTCCTGTCATGTCGATTTTGAGGATTCAATACTCTAATTGACCAACCGGAACGTGACATTCACTTTTAATCATTAAGCGATTTTAACAGTGTGGCCTAGAACTGCGTTTTACTTCATCTTAAATAGTAACGATTTACACCACACTCTGATGAGAGATTCACTTAAATATAAGCTTTTTTATGTAAACAGAATAGTTTAAGACTGGATGAATCAAAATATAGAATCTCAGCTCACTTTAATGCAACCTTAAATAGGACAGGATGCGAAGAAGAAAGATATTATAGCGCTCATCTTTTAAAAGGTTGCCGACCTTCTTTGAAAACCAGAATTCATTTGAACAACCACGGGGGTAGATTTCGTTTTATTTACATATATCTATCATCAGACTAAATAAAAAAATTCAGTCAGTTATGTGCCATGCATGATACACGCTTAAGCTTTCGATAAATGACTTACGAGGCAAATTTTTCCCGCAGTAGGTTGCCATTTCTTTCTGCGGTAGACCAGTTGCCATTCAAGGCTAAAGAACCCGGTCTGTCCTGCTATTTACCCATAGCTGGGAGGAGAAGAAGAGGATCCATACCTTTCACAAGGGTATTAGGACGCAAGTGAATTTAATGGATCCGACTGAAATTCGAACTCGGCTCTCCGATTCCTGAATCCGAGCCGCTATCCAATAAACAAACGAGATAAATAAGGTTGAGGCAGGAAAATTCGAGAACAAATGCTTGAGAAAGCTTCTCCGCATCTTCTACTGGAAACACAAAAACAATGGCTGTGTACGGAGCAAAGTTAAAAGTCTCGTGGGCCGACAGGAATCTCTCATCGCCATTATGAAGCGTCGGGAGATGGCATGGTCTGGCCACGTCACATGGCGTAACAGCCTCTGCAAGACCATCAAGCAAAGAGGCGACGGCAACGGAAGTACTGGTCGGATAACATCAAAGAGTGGACGGATATGACAATGCCGGAACTCCTTAGAGTCACCGCAAAGATATCATCCTGGAGGAGGTTGTTTCTTCTGCCCTTAAGTACCCCCCCACCACACGGCACCGATGACTGAAGCAGTCAAGGAACTGATGATGATGATGATGATGATGATGATGATGATCATCATCATCATCATCATCATTTTATCATCTTAGCTTCATTTTTTTTTACAAAACCGGAATAGAAAACATCCAATATTGAACTCACTATAATAAAGCAACCGGGTTCATCAAAAATATGGGAGCCTGGAACAACACTGTCTTCATAATTATATTTCTTTACTATTCCGAATAAATAGAAACAAAATATATTAATATTTAAAATGAATAAATGAAGAAGAATCAGCAATATTTTTGGTTCAGTCACTTTTCCACCGCCGTAAGGTTACCACCCTGTGTCTTTTCTATAAATATTTTTATGGTAATTGTTCGGATGAGCTCTTCGCTATGATACCCAGACTTTCTTAATCGCAGTACTAGACTGGCGCTGAGGTCTCGTCAATGGAGTTGAGCTGGCTAGATGTAACCTTAAATTCTATTCTAACATTTCCTTCTTTCGTATTTCCCTCTTGTGAAATAACCACCTGACTCCATAGTTTCCAGCCCATTGTAATCTGCGAAATTTTAAATACAGTGTCAATTACTATCTACTGTCCTCCTGATTACTCTTTCCTCTTTCATTATTAATGTTTCCCTTCTTAATCCTTCCACGCCTTATAATCCCTTTATTGCCTTGTATGAGGTGATACCGATTTAAAAAAAAAAAAAAAAAAAAAACTGAATATATTTGCATGCGAACAAGGACGGATATTAACAGGCACGTGTAGAATGAAAATATGTCGTAGACGCGGTTGTTATTTTAAATCTTATTTGACGTCAAGAAATGTTCCTATGATTCTAGTCGAGCACGTGCGTTCTCATTTGAATCTTTTTGCGCAAACGTCCTTAATTAAAAATTTATTCATCTTTTCCATGTTGGATGCTTTTTTAGAACGGTTTGAAGGAAGCCGTAAGTAGTTTCATTCCATCTTTTCATATATATATATATATATATATATATATATATATATATATATATATATATATATATATATGCGTATATTGGGTATTTTCGGGTATTGATGTTGCATTTTTCGAGACGGAATAACCTTTCAAAGCAGTAAAAAGAGATCAATTCAGTATTATCAGAATTTCTTTCCGTCCAGAAACGCAGATTCCTTCAACGGGGAATAAAACAGGAATTGGTTTCATTGTTGGTTTTTTGCCATTGCTAATAATGAGAATGATATTCTTGTCAAATAGAATTTCAAATTTAATGTGATTTTTTTTTTAAACTATCGACGAGGGGGTGTTGTAAACTTTTCAGCTGATCCTCTTCCCAAACTCTGATCAAATGTGCAGATTTTTTTTATTTTGATTTATTTGCTCCCGAGAACTTTTCAGCACCACTTCATATATATATGTATATATAAATATATATGTAAAGAAAGGTATGGATTTTGATTTATTAATCTAACGGGATTTTTATTACTTAAACGTTGACACACACGCACAACGTTTAAGGAATAAAAATTGTGTGTCTGTGTTTGTACAGACGCAATCTTATTTTTCATGTTTTTTTTTCTTCTTTTTTTTTACTTTTTATTATTCTGTGACAAATGTTAATTTCTGTTGTACATCATTTATATCGTTTTACGACCCAGGAGACTTAAACAAAAACAGGTAAAATCCGAATTTACTCATTTGCTGATTTTTTTTTTTTTTTTGTTTTTTTCCCCAAAAAAAAGGTATTTTTTAACGAAGCCTTTTCAGTACTTTCTTTTATGATCATTTTCTAAGCATAGCTTATATGTGGTACAAGGCCGGAAGTATAGAGCACCCAATGATGGTAGAACTCACTATTCAATCGTAATTTATTTAGTGAGACAAGCTTGCTAGACCATGACGAGATGTCCCAGTACTTACTTTTAGCAACGTAAATGCCTCTGTGGTTATGAACCCGCGTTTCCTTAGGATTAAATTTATGCATGTGTACAATATATACACTCGTAGGCATTATCGGTGATAGATCATTTATATATAAAGTGTGGACATAGGAATCAACACTGAATTGTGATTTCCAGTTTCAAGCCACAGGCGATCGTGCAAAAAAGTATAAATATTATTCTAAGATGATAAAATTCGCGATACACAAACACACACACACACATATATATATATATTAAACAAATCGCCTCAAGCCAGGCGGGAGTGCCACTAGCACGTAAGGGGTTACAGAGAGTGAGGAGTGAGGGTAAGAGTAAAGAGGAGTATTTGAGAAAAGGATAAAGAGAAGGACAAAGGATCAAGGTCATGGCATCAGAAGATGTTGATTGACATTACATTTGAATATTTGAAGATTATAGTTATCAGGGAAGCAAGTAATAGGAAGGAAGTTCCACTGAGGGGAGGTGAGCGATAAGAAGCTGTTGCAGTAGAAGAGATGGCTACATTTAGTCGTTTTTACAGTGAAAGGGTGGGACCGAGATGCCAACCTAGTAGCACCCCTAAATCCATGCAGTTTGCGAACCAGTTAAAGTAGCTCGTCGAAGCAGTTGCCATGAAAGTACTTGTAGAAAAGGCAGAGGGAAGCGACAGCATGCCTACGAGATAGCGACTGCAGACGGGATGACAGATCAGGACCAACCACGTCGCATATCTGTCTCTAGATTTTGTGGAGAAACTCGAGATGAACAGCAGGAGCACCAGACCATATATGGCAGCAGTATTCCATGCAAGGACGAATGGTTGATTTGAAATGACGAATGGTTACACACACACATATATATATGTATATATATATATATATATATATATATATATATATATATATATATATATATATATATATAATGAAATGGACTAATTATTTTAATATATATTCTGTTTATACGTTATTTTTATAGATACAAATATTTAAGTAAATGCTTTGTTTATAATAAACAGTATTAACTACATTTACCGGCCTGAATGTCCGAGAAATTTCTTAGAAAATTTCATTGCTGTTACACCCAGTATATAATACATAAATTAATCCTAAACTAAAACAATATAAATAATAATTACATTATACA
Organism: Acanthosepion lycidas; assembly: GCA_963932145.1. Taxonomy (NCBI): domain Eukaryota; kingdom Metazoa; phylum Mollusca; class Cephalopoda; order Sepiida; family Sepiidae; genus Acanthosepion; species Acanthosepion lycidas. The sequence goes on along the minus strand of OZ010584.1, from coordinate 79,561,244 downwards.
AAAATCAACAGCAATAACATTTACTCACTTTCGTTTATTAGACACTAACTTAGGTAGACATATATTCAGTTTTCGCTAATGTCAAAAAGGTTCACACATGTTCTTTCTTCACGAAAGTCAGAAAATCATACATTAATTGTGTTTAGAGTATACCAGAGTCTGCAAGAATCTAAGTGTTGAATGTGTCTTCTGGGAGAGTTTTTCTCTCTCTTCAGAGTGTATTCTAGTTGTTCAAATGTCGATTTGTATTCTTTCCGAAAACGTGCCGCATTGTTTAGTCCACTGTGAATTTAGGAAAAGCTTTTTACGTATGTTTTTGCTGGATGAATGCAGCAAGGAAACATTTTATATATATATTTCAAAATATTTTATTTATATATTTTCAAAATCGATAGCTTAAATCGATAAATGTACCTTTTGGTGACACTTGCGAAAAAGCTTAGAATCAGTTCAGTATTTATGAAGGTTTTAACATCAACAGAAAATGTGAAAATTTTCTCTACTTTTACCCATACATACTTGAGTATAAGTGAATCCCGAAATTAATGTGTTCATTGTAAACGTCCATGCATCTATCCGAAATTTGCTTTTGCTTTTGCTTCTTCTTCTTCTTAAAATCTTCTTCTTCTTCTTTTTCTTCTTCTTCTTCTTCTTCTTCTTAAAATCTTGTTGGTTGATGTGGTTCATTTAACGACATATTAATCCTTGTGGTATTATTTAATTGCGTACATCAGTCTTATAGTTTTAAAAAATCACAGTGTTGTAAGTAGGGAAGGTTACTAAATAGAATAATCACACGAAGGTTGGTAATAAACGATAATACTTAGGACAAGAACAACACATATAAGATTCGCCAGCAGCACGTAGAAGTAGTCAACTGCTAAAAGTGAGTCAAGGGAATTCCACAATGAATCTCCAACTGCAGGATATCTACCAACCACCCCACGCGGTCAGACGAGGCCCAAATTTAATGTGGGGTATCCGAGCTCGTGGGCTCGGCCAAACATTCCCCGAAGACTGCGTATAAAACGGTATCGGGTTGCGATTTTCCCGAGACGAGACTGCCATTCGACATAGCCTCGTCTTGGGATCCTCTCTGCCCGGAGGCAGAGAATTTGACCAGCACAGCAACTGCGGACCAATATACAGTAGTAAATACTGTATTTATGTGAATGGAGACATACCTATTATCGTCCGTAGGTATGATACAACACAAAGAATTAACAAAAGGTAGACACGGACCGATTTGTTCCAAAGTTAAAAACTTAGACACAAGTATGATTTTCCACTTAAAATCAAAAGGCAGATACAGCTCCATTTTGTACTAGTGTCAGAGACACATAGGTTATTCGGATTTGTACCGGAGTTTGAATTATTCAAGTATTGAAGGTGATTCTATTTGGTGAAACGTTTCCTTTCTGCAGTAAATGTAGTCGGTGGGATCTAAACCCCACCTAAATAGCAGAATTTTTATCTTGTCTATTATTAGTATTATCTAATGGACTATCTATATGTGCGAAACACTCAGTGGGAAGTGAACTCACTTCCTAACATTTTTTGTGTAAAATAAAGAATAATTTAAGCTGATTGATGTAGAAGAAATAATAGTTCCTAATTTATAAACAGCTACATAGGTTGTCATAAATATATCGTATCTCCAAAATACGATAGATTTCATTTACTCAGTTGACGGCCACAAACCCAATAAAAAAAGTAAAAGAAGCAGAATGTGGCGGTGTAATTTCATTGGCTCGTGAATTGACGAATTAGCGAGAAGCCGAGGTTTCCTGATAGAAAAAAGAAGTTTTTTCCTCCATAATTCTTCAGTGATAATCTTCGCACGTAGTTTTATCTATCTGCAGTACTAGGATAGGCGAGTTTCTCTCGCTCACTTGAACCTTCCTGTCATCGGTAAAATTTCCCTACAGGGGGACAATAACAGTAGCCAATACAGACCATGCGCGTTTTTCTATTTATTACCACCAGAAAGTATTTCTCCTGGTGAAAAGACGGCTGATTTGACTTTCAGTAAAAAATAGAGAATATGCAACTTTGGTTTATTGGCCTGAAGACAGTTGTGGAGACTAACAAGGTGACACAACTGAGTCGGCACAGCGAACAAGCGTATATGCCAAGCAACAGCTCAAGCCACAGATGATGTCGTGACAATGTTATAACTTCTATAGTTATCGTCTACGATAATAATTTTCTAAATCTTACTCTATGGCAAGGAACCCAGAATTTTCTTTATAAGCATTTCATATTTTACTAAATATTTACTAATCTTATCTTAGCATGGCACAAGGCCATGAATTTGAGGCACTTGATTAGGATTAACACTACTATCTAGGCGAATTACTCGTTTATTACCTTCTGTTTCTCCACTTTTAATCTTCTTTTTCTTTTCTTTTTTCTTCTTTTGTCGCCCCCCTTCCTTTCTCCTTCTACCTTTTCCTTTTCATTTTTATCTCTGCTGCTCTCGTTTTCATATTTCTTCTTTGCCTTTTGCTTCGCTCTTCTTCTCTTCATTCTCCTTGTTCTCGTGTTCCTTCCTCTTTTTGTTTTTCGTCTTCTTTTCTTTTCCATTTCTCCCCCCTCCTCCATTTTCTTCTTTCTCGCTTTCTTCTTATTATTCTACGTTTATTCATTCGCCGATTTTTTTTCATTGACGATTTTTATAAACCTGTTATATAATAACTATTATTTGTGACTGGATTCGCTAGAGAGAAAAAAAAGAAAGAAATAGAGAGAGGGGAAAAGTAGGAAAAGAAAGAGAGAAATCACTGAAGAAAGAGTGTAGGGAAACATCTTTCGTTCTTGAGAAAAATCATCATTTCCTATGAAGAAGCATTCCTCTACTCATCTCATTTTCCAACTTGGTTCTGTATTTCCCCTAGTTCCTTCTGGCTTTTTTTTTTTTAACATCTGCGCTTTTCAGGACATTTTTCTTGAGGGAATAATTTTTTTTTCTTCTTTTCCACGATTCCGAACTCCGGAGATCTATTTATAGGTATCCTGTTGATGTGACGTAAGCTTAAACCGGATGTAAACTTCTTATGGACTCAAGGCAAAGGATGCATCTTTGGCAGTCATCTTGGCTTATGCACGGCTTATTTTTAGTGATTGATAGCAATGGCTAATAAATTTTATATATGCAAGCCTACTTAGATAGATAGATAGATAGATAGATAGATAGATAGATAGATAGATAATGAAAACAATATGATGGATGGATATTTAATGAAAAGATTAGGATAGATAGATAGATAGATAGATAGATAGATAGATAGATAGATAGATAATGAAAAGATTCGGATAGATCGATGGATACTTAATGAAAAGTTTACGATAGATAGATAGATAGATAGATAGATAGATAGATAGATAGATAATGAAAAGATTGAGATAGATAATGAAAAGAGATAGATAGATAGATAGATAGATAGATAGATAGATAGATAGATAGATAGATAGATCGAAGCAGAGGATGCAGTGCTGGCCTACGAAAAGGTGGCCTTGTGCCAGACACTACTTCCGACTACCGAATCCACTAACAAATTAAAAAAAAAAGGAAAATAAAAATAACTGTGTTCAACACGTGCATAAAGGGTAAAAAAATAGGTAGCCAGTAGGAAATGATGGACACGAGTGGTGGAAAACAAATGCAAAACTTTTATTTTAATAAGAAGTAATTTTTTTGCCTCAAACGGCGGAGACTATCAGAAAGGTAAGGACTGTTCTTAGCCAGTAGGCAGATTGTATAATGTAGTGACTAGTAGAATGTTTATGTTCCGCGCCAAAACGAAAATCAAAATGGCTAAGGCGGGAAAAGTTTCTTCAGCAGGAAGGTCCTGGAAAATAGTCTACTTGTGCAAAAGTGTATGCGTACACAACAAGGAAAAATACTCACTGCGAGGTTTAATAATGTGTGTGTAATGTAATCTTTTTTAGAACTGGTTCGTAAAGGTTAGAATTCAAAAGAGGTGTATGAAAAGTTCATCAATCTTCAGTGAAGAAAAACTCTACGTTCTCTGGCAGTGAACGGAGGAAAGTTCGAACGAGTTGTTCGCTTCAAGACGAGGGATTATTCTTGGAAAAGTATAATGACGACAGTACGTAGTCTCTGCGTTTTCTAGCAAAAAACGGAGGGAAGTTCGAAGAAGTTGTTCGAAGACAAGTTGCAAATCTCAAGAAAATTATTCGGCATGATGAGCCAAGGAATCACTAGGACATTTTGGTTAGTTAAGATATTCCGGCCCGCGTATGGGTAAAGGGGCGCGAAATAAATCAGTCGTCCTTCTACTTCAGGAAACAGGCCGCGACTGACTTGAAAACGCTGTTCGTCGGTGACGTCAGAGAAAAGCGCGGGAAAAATTCAAATCCCGTCCAAGCTGGAACCAGGAGCAGCTAGCAACTTCGAAGTCGGCAACAAAAAGGCTGGTTTACTACTATATCAAACCGATCGTGAAAGGAAGGGGTGCAATACGCGCGTGCGCACGTAAAAAAAATTGGTGGAATCCATGCACGTTTCCTCATATTAACCGAATGTTATAGCGAGATCAAAAAATTTGTGTAACTTTATTTTTACAGGTTTATTAGATGTAAGAATCTCTTTTTGAAAACTAGAGATTGAATCAACATTTGTAACCTGCTTGTCTTGGGGAAGTCTGCTGGAAACTTTTGCGCACACTTAATATTTATTTATTTATTGGGTGGAGCACTGTTACTTTCTCAATTTTTTCTCAACTTCCAAAATCAGGAACTCTAATTATAACCCAACGTATTCAATCGCCGCTAAATGTCTAGTTTCCTATTATAACATCCCCTCCCGCGTTGACTGGCCTTGGTTTTTGTCTGATGATCCGACTCCCACGAGTGTTTTTGTCTCTTTTATTCTTTTCCTCCTGAATTATATTTACCATTTCTTTCTCGAAACAGATTATTTGTTATTCAGGGGAACTGTTACATAGAAATACTCAGTCGGCGCGGCATAGTCTCACCTGTCAGACAGTCACATCACTTCTGACGGCTTTGTCTCAAGAGATCGAGGAAGAGAAGAATCAATACGGATTTGGGGTTACCGTATGGTTTATTTCACTAATTTATAAATTTTGATTCACAGAAATACGGCGTCTCTTAGAAAAGTTATTTTTTCACGTCCATATCCTCTGGACGGAGACGGCAACCGAGTTTTCGTTCTTCGATTACGAACAAATACCGTGACTTCTTTTTCGAAATCCCCGAATAATCTTGTCACTCTTAAAACACTCGCTGACACCGACTGAAGGATAATTTGGTCCCCAAAAGACATTGCATGCATCCAGTAGCTTGACAGAGGGATAACTTGGTTCCTTAAATACCATGCTTGTAGCTTGACAGAGCGTAGGTTGCTTTCGAGAAAATGTAATTTCGCTTATACAGTTCGTCGTCGACTTACGACTGTTTGACTTTAGGACCACAACCACAAATTGGTAGGTTTGACCACCACTGCTCCGCGTCTGGCAGCGTGAACATTTCCAAGTTAGGTGTAAGACAATTAACGTTCAGCTCCTGGCAGCGCTAGTATTACCTCGCGCGCCTATGTCTAAGTGTAAGGGGAAGTCCTGGTAAAAAACATAGTCCGTGTCTTTGAAATTTTTCTTAAAAAGTTTACTAAGAGTAAATTGGCTTTATCTATTCCTCATCCAGCCAAAGAGGAAAGAAAAGCTCTTGGCCTCATGTTTATGAAAATAAGCAACTATAAAGGTATCTCTCTTTCCCTCTGTGACATCTCTCTTTCCCTCTGTGACCTCATCCTGTTTTGTTTTTTTTTTTGGGGGGGGTGCTCTAATTCTTACTCACTTTCAGACAATCTTTGTATTTATTGGACTTGTCTACTTGCCATTTACTTCAATTCGTCAGGTAAATTACTCGCTGCTTTAGCCTGCTTCTCTTGTTTTCTATTTCTCCATGTGTGTTAAATTTTCCAAGCCTTCTTTCTTCGATATGCGCCCTAAAACATCTGTTTCTGATCGTAAGTATAATTGTTCTTTTTAATATTTTCCTCAAAATATCCATCTATATCACGTTTTTTCTCCATAATATTCTCAGTATCCGTCAGGTGAACTATATCGCTTCAAGTGTCTTCTCCAGATGTAAAAAGATTGTCCAGCATTAACTGCTATATAGAAGGATAGATATGACATAGCATTTCAGTACGCTTTTCTTTGTTTCTCATGGATAATTTTCTATATCTTAATACTTTGCTTAGTTTCTGAAAGACACCCTTCACTGTTCCTGTGTGCCTTCATATCATTACATCACATGTTTCACTGTCTGCTATTACACTAGTCTAAGAGTTAAATTTCTGCACCAGCTTGATTTTGAGTACCCATTATGTAACTCACATTTGAGCTGTCTCTTTTGTTAGCAACCATGCATTCTGTTTTCTTACAGTTAATATCTCTTTCTCCTTACTTTCCTTCACGCGCTTGTCTCAGTTTTATTTTTGGATCTGCCATCAGAACAGTGTCGTCCGCGTAACACAAATTGTTTAGGATATGTCCACCGATAATAAAATCTGTTAGATTTTCTAGTCATCTTAGAATCACCCCACTATACAGGTTAAATAAATTCGGTTAGAAAACACATCCTTGTCTCACTTCTTTTTTTTATATTTTGATGTCTTCATTTAACTTGTTATCTATTCGCATGCTGGCTATTTTTTCTCAGAAGAGGTTACATGTTATTCAAATATCCTGTCTGTGCCAATTAAATTTTTTTAACATTTCTTTGTGTAATCTATGAAATGTAAGTATAGATATTTCTACACTTCTGGCCATAAAAATTGCATTTCTTGTTCCAGTATTTTCAACAAGTTCACACACTTCTTGTTTATATTTGTGATCTAATTCTGCTGCACTTACTATTTATTTGATCCGCTTTATTATTTTAGTTCTGGAGTTAGCATTCATTTGGATGTGATACGTTAGGTAACACTATAACGATTGATCTACTGAAGTCGTCCGTTATTTCACCGCTGTCGTATACTTCCTTGTTACGGTGTTAGTTCACCCAGTAAAAGGTTCAGGGGCCACTTACGGTTGAGAGTTACTAATTGTTTTAAGAAGGTTAGAAGTAGGGGATAAGAAGTGCACATTCTGGAGATTTGTAGGATAGATATTGGTTGACTCTAGAATTAAAGAAACCAAAATTTTAGTTGTCAGGTAAGCATCCTCATAGGAGTTTAAGTTTGTTTTAAGGGAAGGGGGGAGTAAGAAGCGCATATTATGAAGATGTACAAGATAGATATCGGTTGATGCTGGACTTGAAAGGACCAAAATTTTAGTTGCCAGGAAAGCATCCTCATGGGAGTTCAAGTTTGCTTTAAGGGAAGGAGTGAGTAAGAATCGCATCTTATGAAGATGTGTAGGATAGATATCGGTTGACCCTAGACCAAGATTGTAGCTATCACAGAAGCATCCTCTTGTTCCATAAAGTAACAGTTCTGAGTATAAAGTGCAACGTATTACTTATCAAACGAACGCGATGGGAATAGAGATGATTTGCCACTGTGAACACGACATGACGGCTACTAGCTGTAGGGGTCTAAGCAAATGAAACTAAGTAATGTGACACGCCTGAAAATATTCCATAGTAATAACGACAGAAAAATGAGAGGCTAGCAACGTTTCGTCTGTAGAATAAGGGTTGCCAGGGGGGGGGGAATAATTCATAACCCACAAGAGCGCGTATTCGCTTTTAAACGCTGTCGAGGCTGAACGTTTGGGAACCGGGTAACACCAGCCCAGGTATGACAGCAATACTCCATTCTTTATCTGATCTGACTTTTTTTTAAGCTATGACATGGCAGCAGGAAGTTAGGCATTATAGATTCAAGGAATCGACCATTCTTTCAGCATCTTTTGCGATGACACGAGTATATGCGTTCCATTTGAGAACGGGAGTGAGATTTTGGACCAGTAGTTCTTCAAAGCAAGCCTTTTTGAAAGTATGACCATTCATCACGAATGATACAGGTTTAGGATCTGCTAGGTAGTAATGTAGCTTTTTTTTTTACTTTTTCTTTTTAGATATTGAATGATATCCTACCAGTTTTCTTCTGTTATTTATTTCATCTTCTTGTGAATATCTGCTATATCTGTGTTCTGTACTTTTTCGATATCTGTACACTCCTCATTCAGCCATTCCCCATTTACTTGTACAACTGCGGAAAGAAACATAAAGGAGAAATAGACCACCCCCTTAAGGTAAGGCTTCAAGAACACCAGAAAGCTGTAACACGAGGAGAAGTGGAAAAATCAGGCGTGGTTGACCACATATGAAGAGAAAAGGGAGATCACCGCCCTCTGCGGGATCAGGTTGAGATCATAGACAAAGAACACCATTGGAAAATTCATAAACTTATGTAATCAGCACATATGCTAGGCCACAAAAATCTCCTGAGCCGACCAAGCATAGTAATGAATACAATATGGGAACCAGTAATAAGGAGTGCCAGAGAAAAAAGATAATAACAACAAACATTGCAATATGAGCACTGATAAAAAAGTGGTTGCTGAGGACATTGGGTTTATAATACCCAGAAATTCATACACACATGTCCTGAAGTCCACATGGCATAGTGGATAAAGACGCTAGTTAGATCCAGTGACAGGACCGAAAGAGTGTGAGTTCAATACTTGGTTAAGGCGGTGGAGAATTGGAAGAGAATTAACAGAAGATAACTGATAACTGACATCTATTAGTCATGGCACGTGGAACTAGAACAGTCTTCAGGGTTCAGTTCGATATTCCAACCACCTGAAGTAGGCTGGAGCATACAATAGTCCGAAAAATGTAAATAGTGCACAGAATACCTCATCTCAGAAATATAGAGAGATATTGTTTAAATTTGTTTCTAATATTTTTGTTTAACATTATATATTCAACACTATTTGTTGTTCTTATCTATTCTCTCCTTTATTAGTTCGAGAATTTCACCTGTCATCTATTTGTTTTTATCTGACCCTTCTTTTTCCAGTATGATATCTTCTGTTTTCACTAATGTTTTCTTTAAAAATGGAATCACTGTAAATTGTACCGTACTGCAGTTTAGGTATTGCCTTGGTGTAATCGTACAACGTCCTAGCCGGTCGTCGAAGACTTCTAACACCGCGGCTGATCGATGAAGATCGATTCGATCACAGACCTGCTATATCCCAGATTGTGATTTAAGTTTGATCATAAGGAGGCCAAGACCGAATTGTTGCAGGTATCTTCGGGTTTGGCTGGTCCAAGCAAGAAGATGACGTAAAGAGAAAGAATAACACTCGTATAACTTGAACAAAAGGAAATACTGTTTTTATATCAGTCTCCGTACAATAATTGGTTTATATCAGAGTTCGTATACAATTATCAGGCCATCCCGCATCTAAATCGGAAGTGATACTATTGTCGACCTGGAAAAATTCTGGGTTGCTGCTGTTGGTAAAATTTGGCACAAGTCTGAAGTCGGAGGTTTCTCTTTTCTCTTCTGGCGAAAACGTTTCGCACATTCATATTTATTGACATAAATTCAGACATTCGTATTTATTTGACATAAATTTCTCTCATATCCTGATTTCTTATTAAACTTCCTCGGTGAAAGTGGGTGGCTTATCCTCCCCGTCCTGTCTCGAATCACTTTCGACCTGGAGAATCAACTCCAAATTCGTTGTTTACGAAAATGAAGTTCCCGCTTTACAGCTTGCATTTGCAGCTGTGTGTCAATCAACATTGCCCCTTTAGTCTAGGTCACTCTTCTATTGTTCAAACTGCTCGACATAAAAGTCGTTTATGTGTGAAATGAAACATCAATTCTTCCCGCGGTTTTTAGTATTAACCCTTCTCGTTTCAATGTCTCTCAACACATAACACTTTCTCATGTTTTAACAAAATGTTCTTGCGTTTTACCGCGGCAATGACAAATAGTATCACATTGGCTTTCTTTAATTTTTGTTGTTTTCCTCTCTGTCTGAATATGAATTGGTTCTTTTGTTGTTGTCACTAATGTTTCCTTTAAGGTTTTTCCACTTCGACTGTTGATTTGTTTCATAGTTTTATATTCGTTCTTAACTGTGACTGCAAATCTATGTTTGCAAACGCGAATCGCTGTAAATTGTATAGGTTTTTCTTTAATTTTTGCAGCTTTCTTCTCAGTTTCCATGTCATTTGAAGGTGATCACTCCCTAAGTCAAAGCTTTTTTTTTATATTTTAGAGTGCAAAGCTACATTTTAAAATCGTTTGTTGCTTTTCTACTCTATGTCCGTTTTTATTGTAGCGGTGAGTGTTTACGGTGTGTATTTGCTCTAAGGGTTGGCATGTTCGAATTCAGGTCGAGTTCTTTAATTCACTTTTGCACAAATAAAAGCTGGAAAGTTATGAATCCATCTCTTTCCCTCTCAGCTGTAGGTTAAATAGCAGAGCAGATTGGGTGCTGTGGTTATCAACTAGTGTAGGAAAAGAAAAAAACCCTGAGTTCAAAACCATATATAGCCCTGGCTAAGCTCATACTAGAGAGCCAATGTAATGTTTATGGATTATATGTTTATTGATACGCTGAGCCGATGGTCGACGAAGTTCTGTAGGCGTCATGCAAGTGTTTGTGTCACCATAGGATTTGGTGGCTGTGTGGAAATTTATGAGACATAAAATTCGAAGCATCTTTATCATCTTGTAACTTTTTATATAAAATTAATTGTTTGTCTATATTTCTGAGATGAGGTATTTTGTACACTATTTAGATTATTCGAACTACTGTCCTCATCTTTGTCGCCATATTTATTACAAGGTTTCGGCTGTTGTACGCTCCGGCCTTCTTCAGGTGGTTGGAATGTCGAACGGAACCATTTATTTCGCTCACTGGGGTAGACTGTTCTAGTTGCACGTGCCATGGATGTCAGTTATCCGTAATCAACCACCTGAAGTCGGGAGCGTACAACGGCCAAAACGTTGTAAAAATTTATTATTTTTTTAAATTTTAACTGTTTTCATTTTTACTCTTAACTTTAATTCCTACGTAAAATACTCACGCTTAAAGTGCCAAGTACGGCAAAACCTCCTTACTTACATTTTGATGTATTTTATTGAGGATGCTTTAAAACGGTTAAAACATTTCGTTTTATTATTATTATTATTATTATTATTATTAATCATTTCACCCGAAGCAAGTCAATAAAGCCACTAGGTTTAGTTTGGTTTGGTTTATTTTATTTTATTTTATTTTACGGCATCTCAACCTAAATTGGGTTATTTAATGCCGAAAAGATTTTTAGGATCGGATCGTATGAATAAAAGATGTATTCTTTGTAAGAAACCAGTTTTTAGATCAATTTTCTTTGACGTATTTTTGTAAATAAGTTTTTTGTCGAGAGTTAAATGTATTGCTAGTATTTTTTTTTTTTAATGTACTACCGGTATTTTTTCTGTTAGTCTATTTTTATAATTTCATAGTGTTTTGACCCCAATTTGGGGGTTCTCTATTTGCGCATAGCTAGGGTCCTAACAGGTGCTACCACCCTTGGGAACAACAGAAATTTATGTGGTTCCACGCTCTTCAAAACCTCGTGATCAGAGGCCTTGCTGTCGGATGTAGTTTATCGTCATACCCAGGATGCAAAAAGTCACTAGGACGCATGGAGTGACAGAGTGTAAGAGAATATGTGAAAAGCTACTGTTAAGAAGAGAGAACAATGAAAAAAAAAGAATTAGGAAGACAGAAGAGAACGATTGGAATTGCATTTAAACTTTTAAAGATCCAAGAAAATAAAATAAAAATTTTTTTGAAGAAGCAAGAAACCTGAAGTGAATTCCACAAATAAAAAGTGCAAGAAAATAAACTGTTTTATCGGACATTGCGCCGTCATCTATGGTAAGGATTTTCAAACTGTGGGCCCTGACCCTTCAGTGGGTCGGGTGATAAATAAAATGGGTCACGACAAAAAAAAATGAAAAAATAGAAAAAATGCCCAAGTGAGAGTAAAAAGCAAAATATAAACAACTCTATTATGTTACACAGCACTCATAAATCATTGCTAGTTTTTCACTGAAGTAAGTTAATATTATATATATATATATATATATATATATATATATATATATAGTCTGTTATCATTGAGTTTATGTATCTTGTTCATCAAACTAGTTGCAGATTGCGTGATATCAGTTCTCTCTCACAAAGAGATTTCGCGCCAATATTTAGCTACGAAGGTGTGCAATGCGTTCGTCTTCGTGCTCGGTGAAAGCCGTTAAGACTGTTGAATAATTCAGTTGCATCTGAAGTCAGGGCTAAAAGTGAAATTCCCAACTCAATGTTGAAGATTTCAGAAATAAGCCTAATGTTAGCCAACCTAGTATATCTTCCATTCCCCTTGTTGATGGAATTATATATGTGTACATATATAATTCTAACAACAAAAACATTACTTCAATCCGATGAAGTCCATCTAGACTCTAGAATTAGCAGTTTCAGCAAAATTTTAGAACAGGCTACTTTTTTTGTTGTACTTGTAATACTTGTGCTATTTGAAAATTTCAGAAACAATCCTAACGATCGATCTTTATATCATTCGATAAAAGAAAAAAGACGAAGGAACAGGAGAACCATCAACATTTACAGCTACATTCAAAAATTCCATTTCCATGAAGGTTATTTAAAATGATAACCTTAGCATGCAAACATTGGCTTCTTTTAAGACACGTAATAAGAAGATGAAAATAACAAGACCTTACAGTGAGGAATACTTGCAATATGGTTGAAACATTAAATATTATTTACTTAACTTTTTTGGCAGAATTTTCTTTAAATTTGTTTTTCTAAAAGTAACAATTTTATATTCATACAAATAGATAATACGAGTAGAAACATGCAAATCCAGTATGTGCGAATCAAAAGAAATATACATATAAATTGTCAATGCTAAACATATGAATCTATGAACAGAGTTTGTCTCTTATTTATTACGCGTAGGTACAGTGGGTCGCAATGCAAAATGTGGATCTTGCTGTGGGTCGCAGTAAAAAGAAAACTTTGAAAAACACTGATCTATGGTGTTTGTTATATTTGTTGGCCTTTTTAACAGTCTCTGTAAATTGTTTTCTGCCTCGACCTTTCGTTGGGAGTTTTTTTATTAGAGAACGTGCCTATTTTTGTAAAGGCCCAATGCGGTACAAGATGGAAATCTGGAATCAATGCTGTCAAGACATTGCGCTAACACGTTAAAAGCATTAGAAATGTTCTTGTCAACCTCCGAGAAAAGTCTGGGGGGGGGGAACGTCGCGAAAACAGCCGAAACAATTGGATTGTATTTCTACTTGGAACTTTGTGCTTGGCATCATCATTTGGTGCACTCTTCGGTTTCAGAGCGAATTGTTGCTATTTTCTGATTTTACAATCGACATTATGAGTTTTCTTCGCGTTCTTTCACGAACATCACTAATCTAGCCGTGACTAGCAACTAGTGTCTGAATTCCAAACCGTATATAGCCCTGGCGAAGATCATACTATAAAACCATTGAAAGGTTTATGGATTTCATAATGAGTCTTTGATCTCCACCGCGGTCGCAGAAGTAGGGGTCAGCGTCACGCCAGTGTTTATGTTGCCTCAGGATTTGGTGGCTGGGTGAAAATTTACGATACAAGTAATTTTAAGCATCCTTGAAAGAGTTTTCTTACTACTGGCTTGTAAAATCATAGCTGACTTGTAAAAGAAAAAGCGGTTTCTTTCTTGCCGATATCATAAACGGAATCCACTTTTATCGGTATTGTAGGTTTGCATAATCAATTATTAAATGTCCAATATTTATCCCTGTCTATTTTTAAGAAATATTTTCGATAGTTTTCAGCTGACAAAATCCCATCCCTTAGAATTGAGGCAAAACATCCATTTACCCATTTTTAAGCCGGCAAAAATTATTTCTCGAGTTCTTTTTGACAAATCTGTCATAAAAGATTAATAATTTAAACAACTGTCGCTTGTTCGGCAAGAAACGAAAATCTCATTCATTCATCTCTTTTATTTACTTTCTCTTTTTATAAGCTATATTTAGCATCTTCTTTTATATGCCGTGTCGCGTTAGGACGTTGGCGATCAAGACTCTCCACAACTTCCTACCTTTTGTAACTCTTAGTAATGTCTTTTTGCTATTCCCTGTTCTTTATTCATTTACACAAGCTTTTTAGGTAGGTTCACACTCCTCTCTGGTCTTTTGAGCAGGAGTAGAGGTTTATCTTTTGTTATCCTTCAAAGATGCGATCTCCGGTTCCTTCTGGGACAAACTGTATACTTCTAACGTCTACGCCTGAAAGTAGATAGGTTCACCTATCGCCCGGTTCCCATGATCTTTTGAAAAGAAGTGAAGATTTATCCTTGTTTCCTGCTTTGGACTGCGTTTACGGTTCCTTCTAAAGTCTACTCCCACACTATACTTCTAATATCTCCGATTAAACTGTTATTCAGTAATTAAATCTTGACCTCCTCAAGTCTAGAGTTAACTGTTATCTTTCATGCATAGCCGCAAGAACTTAACTTCTTGCTCTTTCTTACGCTCATACAACTCCACACGGTAACCTTCTTCCATGAGTGGCTCTTGGGCCTTGTATTGGGTGACAATTCGTAAAACATAAAAATAAAAAAAAAAGTTTACTCGCTGTCTCCGTTTGCCTCTCTTCACTCCAATATATCATCTGCGTATCAAATTCCCGTAGCCTTCTTTCCTCATTATTTCTCCCGGAAATTTCGGCTATTCCTTTGTGATTCTAAGTGTACTATGTCTTTCCATTTTTCTTTAAAATTCCTCGTTGCTCACATGCTCTTTCGATGATATTCTCAATATCCTCCTGTAGAACTTTATCTCTGTTGTCACATGACTCCACCTTATATGTGAGGATGTTCTCCGGCATTTCCTGGCATATAGAAAGAGTGATATTATGTAGCGGTTCAGCAGTCTTTTAGGGAATCTTTAAATATAACCAATTCTATAATCGCCTTAAGAAACGAAATTCTTCAGTTAAAATGTGGGTTTGAAATTACTTGCCAATAATTGTTTAGCTTGACACAAGGCTACAGCAGCAGAGCATACTAGTAAGCGGTAAATGTACTCATCTTTAAAAATGGTCGGCTATCAGAGATTAAAAAAAGAATCGGCAATATTAATGGTCTTAATCTGGCTACTCAGTTTCAGTCATTTTCCCACCGCCTAAAGTTACCCCCCCCCACCGCTCTGTCTTCTCTATAAATACTTTCATGGTAATTGTTCGGCAAAGTTCTACAAGATCTCATCGTGTAAACCGGTGGAAGAGGGCAAGTCGAGCTGTTTAACCAAGGCGGACCTTGACAGACCAAGCATCCGACAGCCTGATTCAAACAAGTTTGCGAGAGAGGATTTTCTGGTCAAGTAGGCCAAGCTGGATGCGACCAACTTCCGAAGACACTAACGGCGGAATCGGCAAATATCTACACGATCTCAACGTCTAAACCGTCGGAAGAGGGCAACCCAAGTCGAGCTGTTTAACCAAGGCGGCAAAGATCTACACGATATCAAAACGACTAAACCGACGGAAGAGGACAGCGCTTGTCGGGCTGACGAATCCAAGCCGGACCTTGACAGACCAAGCATCCGACAGCCAGATGCAACCAAGCCTGTCTCAATCCCCTTTCAGTCGCGAGGCAGGCGCTTCTGGTCAATTGTGTGGCCTTCTCTGTCACGCAGAGTTCTTCACCAAAATCGAATTAACGCAGCCATCTCCGCCCCAGCCACCAGTAGCAATAAAGGAAACAGGGACAGAGGATGACGATCCCGATGTTCAGATGCGAGCTGGTAACGCCAGCGAATTATTCGAATGAGCTATTCGCTTTGATACGTAGATTTTATGAATTTAAGCGCAGTACTAGATGGGCGACGAGGTGTCACCAACTTACAGTTGAGTCGGCTCAATGTAAAATGGTCGACAAGATGAACTAAGACTAAGACTAGATAGATAGATAGATAGATAGATAGATAGATAGGAAAGGATGGAGGACGGAATCAAGGAATATATAGGGAGGGAGTGAGGAAGGAATCAAGGAATAGAAAGGAAGGAAGGAAGGAAGGAAGGAAGGAAGGAAGGAAGGAATAGATAGATAGATAGGGAGGAGGGAAAGAACAGACTAAGATAGAGAAATAGATTTTTTCACTGGAACAGGGCTTACATTAACACGCTTTTCTTTTTTTTTCCCCAATGTAACGTGACCTTAGTAACATATAATAGGACTACGAGACTGAGTCTTTCATACGTAAAATTATTTATTAACTTTGTCGGCGTGACGGTGTGCGGTTACGTGATCTTTCTTCGAACGTTGATATCGTGAGGATTTGAGAGACTCTCACTTTCCCTTTCTCAGGTGGGGTGTTCATATAGTTTCCTCTCGTAAGTTGTCCCGCATGTGCACAATTCCTAAATTCAACTGAACCGTCCTCCTGCTTACATGTGAGATTCGATTCTGCAGATAGTTGCTATGAGGTCACTTTCCAGTTCAACCGTCTGATGGGCCTAGCACTGTTGATGCTATGACGTGACCCCGAATGGAAATGCTATTTTGGTGCCTCTTAGACTGAGCCCATTACATATTGGGGTCACAACAGATCAACTCCTCTTAGCACAAATGTCTATTACTGACATTAAATTCGATTGAGATCACTGGTATTTACTGGCGTAAATCACCTAACACTAGCATATCAAATACTATGAATTCATTTTTAGATAGATAGATAGATATAACAGACTGAGATAGATAGATAGATAGATAGATAGATAGATAGATAGATAGATAGTGTTGGCTAGTGTATTCAGCCTGGTTGCTATAGCATCTGTAGTAACTAAAAACAGAAAATAAATTGATGTATAATATTTCATTGTCTCGGTTATTCTATTCAGTTCTTTTATTGCATTTCAAGTTTCTTGTCTATATATAAATGCTCTCGCATTGTTTTAATCTATATACGCTATTCGCTTAAGCCGAAAGTAATTCATCAATTACTTGAGCAATGTTTACTTGCATTTCCGCCTCACTTGTCGCGTTTGTCATTTTGTCTGCTGTATGATTATTTTAAAAACGTTTTTATTTATATTTGTTTTCCTTGCTGCAAAATTTATAATGTATGTATTTCTGCCAAGTATATATATATATATATATATATATATATATATATATATATATATATATATTATGAAATGGACAAAGTCCGACAATTATTTGAGACATTTTTTATGTTTATACGTTCCTTTTATAGATACAAATATTTAAATAAATGCTCTGTTTATAATAAACAGTGTAAACGACATTTACCGGCCTGAATGTCCGAGAAATTTTCATAGAAAATATGCGTCCTCCGATAGGAATCGAACCTGTATTCTATAAGGAACTGTCATATAGCCTGATGTGCTTTACCGATTTAGCCACAGAGGAGCGTTTCGGTTAGCAAAGTCGATTTTACTGTTTTTAAACTACAATTCTCCATGATTTTCTCTCGTACATTCATACCTGCTGATGCCTATGCAACTGTAAACAAATGACGTCACACATTATGAAATGGTCAAAATTCGACAATTATTTTAAGACATTTAAAAGAGAGTAAAGCGGTGTGATGGAGGAAAGGATGAAGAGGAGGGCAGGGGATAGTTCAGGCATCTGGGGATGTCGATTTACATTACATTTGAATAGTTGGAGATTATAGCTCTCAGGGAAACAGTAATAGGAAAGGAATTCCACAGACGGGAGGTGCGAGACATGAAGCTATTGGAGTAGAAGAGACGGCCACATTTAACCGTTTCAACAGTGAAAGGGTGGGACCGTGATGCAAGCCTTGTAGGACGCTTAAATTCATGCAGTCTGGGAACTAGCCAAAGTAGCTCGTCGAGGCAGTTACCGTGAAAGTACTTGTATATATGTTAAGGAAAGTTGCACAGCTGTTTACCAGCCAATCGATTTTTACTGCAAAGGATCTTCATACTGTAAATACTGTTTATTCTTTTTCTTTTTTTCTGTCATAAAAAAATAATTTTAAAAAAGTCCTGTGCTTACTGTATTTATTATGTACACTGGTTTCTTTAGTATGTTTATTTCTTTCATATTCTATATATTTATAAGTAATTATATTAGACATATTAGGTCTATTAATTTTTAGTTTAAACCTCTCAATTTCTTAGTGTTGTTACAAAACTGGTTAAGAAAGACACCGTAGTTTTTGTTATTTCTTTTATTTTCCCAAGTACTTTCAATCTCATCCAAGATCATCTTCAGGGATAAATTGCTAAGACAAAAATTAATGTAATTCATAGTTGTGATTTTTTGTAAATGCGGATGAGACGCGCTCCGTTGTAGTAAATTTACGTTAAGAATATATAAGAGAGGTAACTTAGTTTAATTTTTTTTATTATTAATGTTTTAAAAATACTCAACCTACAAAATTTTTTTTTACAATTTGAGCATCCCAAAACATTGATTTTATAACATTTTAAAACATTGCCGCTATACTTATAATTTATTTTGTTTAGTGTTCGTTCATTTTTTTTTTGTAAAGACCGCTTCGAGAATTTGAAGTTTTGTTATATATTTTCATGGCAAAGTATACTTGTATTATCAATTGATATTTATCTAAAACGTGAATGTGAACAGGATTTGTGCAATAGAAGTTGAATCTAACATGTGTAAAGTAAGCCTTCTTGATAATGTCGTCGTAGTGAAACCATCATATATATTTAAGTTTTTGTCTGAGATAACAATCCCCCAAAGGACATTAAAACTGATATACAATGTTGTTTTTTGCAAAACATTTGTTGACGAAGAAGAGTTATTACGGATGACTAAGTTTGTTGCATTAAATTTACTATAGTATAAATTTTATTTTTTACTGGGATCAGTGGGGGATATATTATGTGATTTTTTTAGGATTTTTCATCAGTAATTATATATATATATATATATATATATATATATATATATATATATATATATATATATATATATATATATATATATATATATATATGGTGCTGGTAATAAATACGTTGGTATATAATCCAAGTGAATCTTAATAATATCAAATATTAAAATTGATCCCCAAAAAGAGCTTAATATATTTATTATAACAGAGCATATAAATTACACAACAAAATCCAAAATTACCTGGGAGGGGTATGGATCTATTTCAACCAACGAGAAGTAAGTTAGCCTTATTCAACACCTGTGTACGTTGGTATATAATCCAAGTGAATCTTAATAATATCAAATATTAAAATTGATCCCCAAAAAGAGCTTAATGTATTTATTATAACAGAGCATATAAATTACACAACAAAATCCAAAATTACCTGGGAGGGGTATGGATCTATTTCAACCAACGAGAAGTAAGTTAGCCTTATTCAACACCTGTGTATAGACTGTTCGTGTTAGAATTAGAAATTTAAATTTTAACTTTGACAGCAGTCGAAAAATTGATACAGAATTTATCCATTTCGATATTTCAGTGAAACGAAATAAACGATTTGGTTCTAAGGGGAGGATTGAAGGTATTAACCTTAAAGGGAAAAGGTTTTATCAAATTAACCCGGATATTAACCTTATGACATTAATTTGGGGTTATACGAAGAATGAGGTGTTAATTTGAAACTAAAAGGTGTCGAAAAGGGAGTTTTATATAGAAAAAAAAAGAAAAAAATTAATTATATATAAAAAAAGTTAGGTTTCTACTTAAAAAATAACAAATTATATTTTAAAATAAGATATATTAAAAATATTAACAATAAATCATATTTAGATAATTTATATTAAATTTAAGTAAGAATATAATTTTTTTAAATTATATTAACGAATAAAAAATTAAAAAAAGATAAATAAATTAACTATTTTTAACTTTAAAGATATGTTAAATGAAGTTATATTAAAAAAAAAAAACAGCCCCACTATGTCAACCCTACTGTGTCTTCTGTGCTGAACAATGGTGCGACGGAAAAGATCCATTTTAAGATCATCAAGAGAACGGAGAATTAGTTTTAAAAAAGGGGGAACTGTAGAGAGGTAAACTGGATTAGGAGGTTACAACAGCAAGAGGGATCATCATCTCGACTTGGAGCTAAAGAGATCAATTAGAAAAGATCCAACTAAATTAATAAGATGTTTGGCACGTGGGGTAGGAGTTTCAGCTATGACAATCCAATGAGTATTGTAAAAAAAAAAAGGCTTGAAAATGAAATCCTGAAATGATGAACATGTCATTAAGCTTAAGAGATTAATTATACATTCTTATTGCTCAAAGTAGAGGCCAATAGTTTTATAAAAACCCTCGGAGAATTCCAGTAAGATATCTTTAATCATTTTCTAAGACAGAACGGTTACATGATTTGAACAATTTTGCTGTTACATCCGATATATATATATATATATATATGTGTGTGTGTGTGTGTGTGTGTGTGTGTGTGTGTGTGTGCGTGCGTATGTGTGTGTTTCTATGAAAATTAATAACATCATGCTTAAATTAAGAATTTTTTGAAAGGATTTTTGATTCGACATTATTTACTTCAAGAAATTATTCACACTAAAATAATCTTTATAATAAGAAGAAACAGCATCATTAGAAAAAAAAACTTGTTTTATTTCGACTAAATCTTCATTGGCCGGACAGAACAGGATTCACGTTAGTCATATGAACGGTAATTTTTTGGTTTTTGTTTTTATTTTCACTGAATCATTTTGGATGTTTTTTATTACATATTATTGTCAACTCAGTTTTTTATTTACATATTCATTTGTTTAAAGAATTTCCGTATCCCAAATAGTTTTAACGCCAGTAGAGGAGGAACGGGTGACAGGTGTGTAGAACCCCGGTCGTATATTAACCGCACGGGATTCGTAGATTTCAATGCACTTTCGCCCGATTGAATTATCTTCATTTTTAATAAAAACAGTATTTTCAAGGTCAAAATTTTAATCATAAAGATTTGGATGTACGTATGTATTACTTGTGCGTATGTATGTAGCGATACGAAGACAGAGAACAATTCACATAATGATTTACGTGAGTGTACATGTGTCTGCGTGTATTTAAAAGTATCGACTACGACGACAAATCTATATTTATAGACATACCGATATACATTCATACATATTAAAAGATTGAGTTGTAGGAAGAGTAGATAGATAGATAGATAGATAGATAGATAGATAGATAGATAGATAGATAGATAGATAGATAGGGAATAAGATTGAAAGCAACAGATTAAAACATATAGTTAAATACTTTATTAGCCATCGACTTGTGACAATTAAACACAAACAGATAGCAATATATACAGATGTATATTATGATATGTGTGTTTGTAAAAAATGCATATGGATATATGTGAGATACTGGGTGAAAATGTAATTTTTAGTGCGGGTGTGTATGTTTCGATGTCGGCATTTATGTGTATCCGTGTGTGTAATTGCTTACAAGCATCTGCTAATTTATCGACCACTAATCTGTACTATTTTATGCAGAGATTTATGAGCCAGATGCTCACTGCTCCAGTTTTTCTTCCTTGATTTTATATCCAATAATCTTACTTCATCTTTATTTAGTGTATATAAATTCATATATAACTGAATGACTCTCTCTCTCTCACTCTCTCTCTCTCTCTCTCTCTCTCTTACTCTGTATATATATATATATATATATATATATATATATATATATATATATATATATAGTGTATTGGGGCAGTAGATCATTATTTAAACACATATTGTTAAATATAACAGAAAATGTATGTCTATTATGCCTGATCATGAGCCGTTCTAATGTTCGTATGTTTGTTTTAATTTTGAGTGAAAATAAATACAAAACTTATCCAACATTTGGATATTTTTTATATCCCAGATCTAAGCATTCGGCTCACATCAGCCATCTTCGGGGTGGTTATACGGACATTTTAACAAAGATATTCACTATCGATAATATTTTGTTATGCTGACATAAAAGATTGCCATGCGACGATAACGGTCGCGGAATAGCAGACGCTGTTCGTAAGTTCAAGATGTGGTTCTATGACGTCATGCCCAGCGAGAGGCCGAAATCTTAACAACAGAACCATATGTCGAGATGCAATGTAATGTTTTGTGACTAGTTTGAAATATAGTTTTGTTGAGTGTGGGTTGCTTTGTTTTAATGTAGATAGCCTCCAATATCTGAAGGTTCTTTTTACTGTGTGTATATGTGAGTATTATTGTGTTATCAACTAATTTCTGTTTAATATTATGTACATGGCTGTTTTTATAAGGAATGTTGTTTAACCCGAGAACACTAACCATCCATTAAAGTTACACCACTACTGACCATGGGTATATCATACCCGATTTTGAAAATATCAAAAAGAAATATTAAATATAAATCTTTATTTGAAATATATATATATATATATATATATATATATATATATATATATATATATATATATATATATAAGCAATGCGCCCCGAGCAAGGCATGAAGCCACTAGGATGCAGGGGTTTGCAGAAGATTTGGAGCAAGAGCAGATAGGAGTGATAGAAGAAAGGATGAAGGGAAGGATAGTTTGTAGATCAAGGTAACTGGAGATGTCGATTGACATTACATTTGAATAGTTGGAGATCATAGCTACCAGGGAAACAGTAATTGGGAAGGGTGTTCCACAGGCGAGAGGTGCGAGGTATGAAGCTATTGAAGTAGAAGAGACGACTACATTTAAAAGTTTCTACAGTGTAAGGGTGAGAGCGGGATGCCAGCCTCGTAGGGCGCTTGAATTCATGGAGACTGGGAACCAGTGAAAGCAGCTCATCGGAGCAATTACCATGAAAGTATTTGTAGAAGAGACAGAGAGAGGCGACGGCGCGTCTGTGAGATAGTGACTGCAGGCGAGACGCCAGATCAGGGCCAATCACATTACATATCCGTCTCTGGATCTTGTCAAGAACTCCGAGGTAAAAGGTCTTACATGCAGGCAGTTCAAACTTTGTCGAGGAACTGAAAAGCATAATATATAGTTAAGAAAATCAGGTACTGAAAATTGTAATTAAAAATAGGAAAAATTGCGCTGGGTATATTACACCCATGCTTAGTGTTCTAGGGTTAATAGAACTAATATCAAAAAGGTGACAGGTAAGTCTACGAGGAAGAGTGGTTGTAGTAAAACCAATATATGTAATGGGTTTATTATTAGTATCAGAAATACAATCTCTGAACGGGAATCTAAATTGATACACTACATTGTTTTTTGTTTTTTGGGTTGTTTTTTTTTATAGAGGATTTAGTTGCGCGGTTGTAGGGTTATTAGAGACTATGCAGTCAAATGTTTTAAATTTTTATAATATATGACGTGTTTAACTTTATTATTATTAATGGGTTTAACATTTCTACCTATTATGTTTTTGAGTGTTGTTTCATCAGGTTCGTAATTATTATGCATTTTTGGTTGCAATAGTATAAGTTAATAGTGTTATATTTATTTTGGCGTACATTATTATTATTATTAATCAATTTTGTTATTGGTATTAACTTTATTGAGATACATTTTAGGAAATCCATTATTAAAAAGTGTTTGTTTAATATTATGTAATTCTTTAAAGAATATGATTTTGGAAGAAGATATCATTTGTGTGCGTTGGATTAAGTTTTTTATAACAGCTAACTTATATCGTTGCGGGCATTCATTATTATAATTAAGAAGACACGAGTTAATGCTAGTGGGTTTCCTGTATAGTAGTAGTAGTAGTATATTTATGCTTACTGGAATCAATAAATAAAACAACGAATTGAATTTTATTATTAATATTAAGTTCTAATGCAAATTCTATATATCTTACATATGTAGTTTATTAGTGACATTAAGTATTTCATTTTCTAAATGAGTCATATAATAATTAGAAAAAAGGGGCCTAAGGGAGATCCCATCGCAATAACGTCTATTTGAGTATAAATATTACCTTGGGAGTCATGAAAAGGTACTTGAATGGTACATGCTGATAATATTTTTTTTTAAATAGTGGGTTTGATATTGATGGGTGGGAGAGAAGTGTGAATGTATACATCACAGATAATTCAGCAATCCAAATCTAAAGTTTCGTAGACCGGCACTCTAGCTATCCAAACGTCAAAGGATATCAGCAATTGATATAGATAGATAGATAGATAGATAGATAGATAGATAGATAGATAATATTAATGGTTAACACACACACAAACACACATACACACACACACACATATATATATATATATATATATATATATATATATATATATATATATACACACATACATATATATATATAAATTTTCAAGAGGATAGAATCCAGGTGGAACTCAATGTCCAGGACGGAGTAAGGATATATAAAAAGGCTTAAACACTAATATTTCATGGTTCTAATTTATTACATTGGAATCGTAATTACGATCCAAGTCATCAGACCTACAAATTCAAAAATTCTTAAATTTTAATCCCCACCTTCACTTTTAGGCCTTCCTGTTCTTCTTTCGTCTGTTACCCCTCTATAGAGCTTTCATTTACTTCTCACATTCGTCCCCTACTCTTATACATACACTCCAACTAAATTTTATTCCCGGAGTTATTTTCTCCGATTTCTTTTTGAATTTGTAGGTCTGATGAATTGGATCGTAGTTACGATTCCAATGTAATAAATTATAACCATGGAATATTAGTATTTAAGCCTTTTTATTATTATATATATATAAAGACATTTTTATGTTTATACATTCTTTTTATAGATACAAATATTTAAGTAATTGCTCTGTTTATAATAAACAGAATTAAACATTTACCGGCCTGAATGTCCGAAAAATTTTCACAGAAAAAATTCGTCCTCCGACAGCATTCGAACCTGTATACTATACGGAACCGTCATTTAGCTTGACGTGCCTTTAACCGATTTGGCCACGGTGGAGCGTCCGGTTATAAGGTCGAATTTACTGTATTTGAACTTCAATCTTCCAAATTGTCCATTTCATTATATATATATATATATATATTATGGTAGAATACAATCACTCAAAGTTTGAAATGCCGAAAGGCGAACTTGTTTTAGAAGTTGTTGGGTTTATTGTTTTAAAACAATGTGAGATGAGATTGCCTTACCCTGTTTGAGACATTGAGCCCTTAATATATCATTTTTTACGCTTTCTATGCTTTTACGACGTAAAAGTTGTTTCCTTTTTCTATATGCCAATACGCTATAAAGTAGTATTTACAATGAATATCATATATTTATTCATGCATGGAACTTAATGTATAAATTATTATTTATCTTCGAAAGTGTGTGTGCGTTTGTGTGTGCTTGTATGTGTCCGTGTGTGTGTGATTCATGAGTTTTATTGATAGGCCTACTGTGACAAGTCAATACATGCATGATATCCCTCCACATATATATATATATATATATATATATATATATATATATATATATAAAAGTGTCACCCGTCCTTTTTCTCTTTTCTTTCTTCCATTTTTCCTAAGATTCTATCAGTATTTCTTTCAGATTTCCGATCCATCGATCTCTCGACTTGTGTCTCTTGTTCTCTCCGCAAAAAACAAAAAAAAGCTTCATCGATTTTTTTTTTCTTTCCCTTCGACTCCATGCATGATTGAAATATCGAAGCATGTATTCGCCGCGGTGCACTTGTCCCGAATTCGTCACTCGCAATCCTAAAAAATAACGAATATGCGAATAAGCAGTTCTGGTTAAAATCACAACTGAGAGTTATTTTTACAGAAGCGTAATGGTATATATTTTGCAGAACTTCTTGCCAGAGAAATCAGAATCTCAATATAAGCAATTGACGTCCGGCTCTACTTATAACAGTACGATTTTCTCTTCTGTCTCCCGTTGCTTACGGGCCACGAGACCAGAAAAAATTTTTCAGAGTAAGAATAGAAGATCAGTACTTACTTCACTACATTAAAGAAAAAAGGAAGTATTTCATGATGTTGCAGATCGAACGAGTCACTTTGTACTTTTAGAAAAGGGCGTGGTAGTAAATGACCTTATTGTATTCTGTATTTCGTGATAACCAAGAATAAATTGTATAAAACAGTTGCCGTCCTTTGATGCGAAGATCCTCCAAAACTTTTAATCGTTCATTGTCAATCAAGATGTAACTTCAGTAAAATGGGACACCTTCATATATGGCACTTAATTCAATAAATATGTTTAAACGAATGATTTCAACCTGAATATACTATGTTTAATATATATATATATATATATATATATATATATATATATATATATATATATAAGTGAACATAAAAGTCAACACTTAGAAGCGACAGACTGTTTCACGCTAGACTCAATCGTCAGGCGGCCTAACGATTGCGTCTAGCATGAAACAGCCTGTCGCCTCTGAGTATTGACTTCTATGTTCACTTTTATATCTATATTTACATAAGCTCTATCTATGATATTAGGCACTTTATCCCATAAATATAGCACACCTTAAAACTATATTTCCTCATATATATATATATATATATATATATATATATATATATATATATATATATATATATATATAGTATATCACGAGTCCTGTAACCCATTACGGTCGTAGCGGCACCACATGTACTGCAACCGCAGCGGTGGATCTTGGCAACGATAGCCTGATGGGGCCCAAATCTCTCAAGGTTGGTTGGAATTCAGAGTTTTGCCTTCTCCGAGACTGATTACCTCTCAAGGTCTGTTCTGCTATTTAGCCATGTTAAATAATAGTTTAGCAGACTATTATTTTTAGAGAAAGTGTATCTCTGAGCAGACTCCCTGAGGTTGACCTTCGATGTCAGATACAAGCCATAATATGGGAAGTCTATTTTGTTTTCTCAGCTAGCGTGGAAAAGAAGACAGGAGAAAGATTTCAGAGAGTTGGTTCTTACACGTCAAGCAATGTAGACGTATTCACTTTCGTGTCTGAAACGGCTCCACAGTGAGTAGCGAACCACCCCCACTGGATAGTTAGTCCAAGTCGACATCAATAAAATAGTTAAGATAACATTCTTTGTGTTGATGTCATTCATTGCTACGCAAAAACATCTAGCGATCAGAGGCCGAGAGTTGGCGTCGTTGACCACCACCAGCATGAGAGGGCTATACAACACCCATAGCTGATCTGAAGAGATGGATTCATACATTTCCCAAGAGTATTAGCACGTAAGTGATGGTAATGAATTCGACTGAAATTCGAACTCGGCCCTCCGATTCCTCAATCCGAGGCGTTATCCATTACTCCACCTTACTATCCTCCATATCCTAGCAATCTTTAATACCTCCACTCTCATCTTGCATTCATATCACACAAAACATTCAGTAACTCTTTAAATTGGGTGGCTCTTGAGCCTTCTATTAGGTGAACATTAGTGAAAAATAATATAAATTCTACAAATTCCAAGTAATGTGACATCATGTTTGGTGACCACTGATAGCAGCCTTTAAGTGAGTTTATTTTTAAAAAGGAAAAAAGAATTTGTGTAGAGATATTGTCAGGTTGCGATGTGTAGCGAACAATGCTGCTTTTGAAACTTTAATGATAAGCTCAGATATAATCGAGTATAGACGAACATTTTTTTAGGAAGAAATTATTTTTCTGTGTAAGAATATAAAATCAAACAATGACTTTGTCTTGTTATCGTGAAATTTGTTCACCTATAAAGCAAACGACATAACGTTTTGTAACCTCCATCAAAAGGGGTGAATTGATGTAGATATTTTATTTTCGTTTTCATTCTTTTAAAATATGTAATCTTTGTGAACTTAGATAGTTATTTTATTTCCTTTCTCATTCTTGTAAAATCAGATATGTTTGAGAATTACTGCATTTATTTTATACATTTTCTCATTCTTGTAAAATCTGAAATCTTTAATATTTGCTACATTTATTTCATTCACTTTCTCATTCTTGTAAAATACGAGATGTTTGAAAACTGATACAGTTATTTTATTCACTTTCTCATTCTTGTAAAATCTGAAATCTTTAATATCTGATGTAATTATTTTATTCTCGTCCTCATTCTTGTAAAATCTGACATTTTTGAAAGAGGATGCAGTTATTTTATTCTCGTTCTCATTCTCATATAATCTTAAATATTTGAGAATTGTCATTAACATAAATGTAGTTGTTTACTGGCCATAGATTAATCTGATCCAATTCTCCAGCAATGATCACTCAAGGAGAAACGAACCAATTTCAATAGCGAATAAATTCCCCGGACGTCTGAGTTTACCTCAGCACTTCCGTAGATTCTCCTATATACATCCATCTATCAATATATGTATAATGGCTGGTGTCTCCCGTTTTCTGAGCACACGCGTCTGTTAGGTCGTCTAGCCAATCTTTGTCGTGGGCACATAATCTGTCATCATCAGCAGTGTCACCGATATCTATCCTGCCTATCCTCTTAATATGCTATTTTTAATTCCTTCACACCGTTCCCTTAAGCCGTCGCAACAATCTCACTCAGTAGACCTCTACATTGAGGGATTCTTTGGCCTTGTATTGAGTGAACTAGAGTAAAAGAAAAACGCAAAAGTAGAACATCTAATGAGAATTGATCAGACTATTAAACGAATATCTTCAACCGAATTTTATTTGGTACGTTCCGCTTTACAGTGGATTAAAACATTAAAAACTCTCAACTCCATTTGAAAAGCTTACTTTTTCGATCTTATAAGTCGTAATTCTTTTAAAATATCTATTGTTATAATGGAAAATACAAATCGATAAAATAAGTAATTTCGTACAGCTGTTTCCCGTCTGTTTCCCTCTTTGTCACTCACTTTCTGCCTCTCTCCCCCCCTACTTTCTTTTTCCTTTCTCTTCTTTTTTCCCTCTTTCTATCTCATTTCTATGTCTCTCTCTTTCGCTATTTTCTCTCTCCCTCTCTCTCTCTCTCTCTCGTGCACGCGCGTTCGCTATCATTTTTTTCACTCTTTTTCTCTATCAGATGAGCATGTAGTGTAATGGCAGATTGTCAGGAGAAATCGGAGAACTCAGTTCGAATTCCAGTCGGGTTTGTTACATATAAGTACGTGAAAATACCCTTCGAGTTACATGTGCTATCCATTTTAGATGTTGCTGCTGTTGGTTGTCCTCAAGTAATATGGTTTCTGTTATTTGGTACAGTTCTTTGTGATTCTGTAGCGCTACTCCACGATGTTCAAAGAAGGATAGTCTTTGCTTATACCCTCAGGCTTCACTCGCTCAAAGTCATTTTAACCATTTTTTATCTTAGGGGAGTGGTTGGATACTACTGACAGTTTAGATATTTCTGAACGGATTTGGCACTATGGGTTTTAGCACCATGGGTTTTGGCACCATGGGTTTTAGCACCATGGATTTGGCACCACGCATGCCATGCATATGAAACTCTCGATCTGACGAGGCTATTTAAAAATATGACTCAAGTTTTTAGGTTGATGTTTTGGTTTTATAGCAAATCGCGGTGTTGTGTGGAATTACCTCTGATCCAGCCTATTCTACCGGATGTAACAGCAAAATTGTCCAAATCATGCAACAGCATGTGTGATAATTGCCCATCCCACAAAATGTTTAATATCTAAAAAAAAAAAAAAAACACTAAATTAATTGAGTTTCTTTTATCCAGGTTTTCAGATAAGACGTTTAGCCATCATGACACTATTTGTCGTAAGAATCACTGAAAAACCCATTTGAGTTATTCAACTAGAAAGCGAACAGGTAAAAATCGTTTTGTGTCAAACAAAGTATCTTCCCAACTGAGCAATGTTGAGAGGAAAAATATCATTCAGTCCACAAGTAATGGTACCAACATTCATACTCTGGCTTCGATCTTCAATGTCTATTCAAGAACCATCAAGTTCAAATAAGAGGGAACAGTAGAGAGGAAAAGTGAATCAGGATGTCACAACAATAAAATGGATCATCATTTCAACTTAGCAGCAAAATACATTCTTATTGCTCAAAGTAGGTAGAGTCCAATAGTGTTACAAATACTTGGGAGAATTCCAGTAAGATATCTTTAATCATTTCTTAGATACAACGGTTCAGTGCTTAATCTAACAAATAGACTATTTTGGGGTTACATAATTTGGACAATTTTGCTGTTACATCAGGTATATATATATATATATATATATATATATATATATATATATACATACACATACATATATATATAGATACACATACATATATATATATATACACATATATATATATATATATATATATATATATATATATATATATGAAAATGGCTAAATGCATAGCTTAAAGGGCTCAGATAAAAAGAATATTCTGACAGTTTTTATATAATTTATCATCTGAAAAAAATTATTAGATCGCATGAGAAATTGTATAAAAAACTAAATAAAAAACCTTTGTCTGTCGTATTCAATGAAATGTGCATGAAAGAAGGATTTCTGCCTAAATACACAAATACATATACATATATATATATATATATATATATATATATATATATATATATATATATATATATATTAGTGATTCAGGGATAGAACGCATCTAAATATAAAAATGGACACTGATATTAGCATCGTCGAGAGGCGATTGAGTTATTCAGAAAGAAACAGTTTAAAATCGTTTTGTGCCAGCCCACTGTCTTCTCAACTGTGCAATATTGAGAGGATAAAGATCATTCAAACAATCAGTAATGGTACTAACATTCATACTCTGGCTTCCATCTTCAATGTCTATTCAAGAACCATCAAGAGAACGGTGAATAAGTTTTAAAAAGAGGGAACAGTAGAGAGGAAAACTGGGTTAGGATGTCACAACAAGTAGAGGGATCCTCATTTCGACTTAGAGCTAAATACATTCTTATTGTTCAAAGTAGAGTCCAATAGTTTTATAAAAACCTCGGAGAATTCTAGTGAGATATCTGTAATCATTTCTAAGATATGACGGTTCAAAACTTAATCTAACAATTGAACAATTTTGCTATTACACGATTTGGACAATTTTACCATTACACTCGATATGTTCAATTTTTTTCTCCTATACTAAATTTGTTATAACTGGTCCATATGACGAAGTATCTGAAGTGTTTAGTATTTACTAATTTCACATCCTGAATTAATATGATGCATTCACTATAGGTGCCATCAGTGATCTCATTCTAATTCCAGATCATACTTTCTCTTTTGGAAAGGTTTCCGTGTGTCCATTTTCTTAGAACACTTCATAGAATAAAAGATGTCGATTTTTTGTTCAAGACCATTGCCCCAATTTTAAATGCGTAATAAAAAAAAAGAGCAGCTACAAATAACAAAGGGGGAAAAGAATACGAAATGAAGAAAACGAAAATGAAAAAATCAAAGAAAAAATTAAAAAGTTTTTCTGTGATTTTTTCATTTTCGTTGAAAAGAAAAAAGAAGGTAGAAAGAAAAAATAAAAATGAAATAATCAAAAAAAAAAGCAAAATATGCAAATAAAAAAGAAACACGAAGAAAAACGCAATGAAATAAAGATCAACAAAAACGGCAGGTAATAAGAGGTGTGACAAAAAAAAAAAACATTTCAAGTAAACCATCTTTAAGTATCATGTGACAATAAATCTTAAGCGGAAAAACAACCAAAGAAAGAAAACCACAAATAATAAAAGAATATAGGGAGCAAACAGGAAGAAAATAGGCAAAAAAAGAAGAAAAAGAAATAAAATTCGTAAAAAAAACAAAATTCTCTCTCAAACATTACGCCGTCCTGGGTAAGACGATGAAGTACATCCGACAGCGGAGCCGCTGTTCGGGAATTTTTGAGGAGTGTGAAATTGATTGCTGATGCTTTCATGTTCACCCTGACCCGGGGTAGTGGCACCTTTTGGTGTCCCAGCTATGAGTAGATGGTTATTCCCCAAACTGGTGTCAAGGTGCTGTGAAGGTGTAAAAATAAGTTTTAATACCAGCAATGCATTAATCAAGAAAAAATTATTACCCAGCAATACCTTTTGGAAAGGAAATACAGTGTAACCCGGATATAAGAGAGTTGTCGAGACCGGAGGAGGGGTCTCTTATATCCGGGTTTCTCTTATATCCGGGTTTGGTCTATTTTGTTTAGGTAAGTATGGCTCTAATTTGGGACCGGAGAAAATCTCTCTTATATCAGGGTTAATCTTATATCCGGGTTACACTGTACCAGCAATGCATTTTTGAAAAAATTATTACCAGCAATAAAAATCTTGTCAGCATTAAATAATCCATTGAGATTGATATGCCGTAAAACAAATCAAACCAAACCAAACTAAACCATTAGCACTACTTTAGCGAATTTTAAACTCACCTTTATGGTGTCTTTGGCTTGTAAGTTCATATACATCTATGAATTATGTATCCCCTTGGAAACCAGGCGATAAGATAAGAATAGCAAGTACGTTTTCAATAATCATTTAAATTGTTTGATTATTCTGATTTTATGAAGTGACCTGAAGTAACAGAAATATAGTTCTACAGAAGGATGCTGAGAATACCATGGACCGACCATATGAGCACCGACGAAGATTTAAAGAAAATAGAAGCAAAAAGAGACACTGATGCAATAGCATTAATAATACAATATATAGATAGATAGATAGATAGATAGATAGATAGATAGGAAACGAATGGGCTTGAATAGATAGATAGATAGATAGATAGATAGATAGATAGATAGGAAACGAATGGGCTTGAATAGATAGATAGATAGATAGATAGATAGATAGATAGATAGATAATGCACAAAAAAGATAAAGTGTTCTTCATCTTTCTATCTTATAAAACATATCTTGCTTATATTGTTTTAAAATGCTTGATTTCCTGTTCCTACAATTTTCACGTCTGATAATTGTCACAGTAAAAGAAAAAAAAAACTACCCCCCACCACCACCCCCAAAAAAAAGAAACTGGCTTAAAAGCTTTGGTGAGCGGTGATCAGAGAAGAGGGGGGGGCTTAATGCAGCAACTGGAAATTGAATCAATAATCATGGTTTCCGGAAGTTAAGATGAGTAGATTATAGTAATAAATCGATATAAAAGAAATATATAAAAACACTTCGGTATATGGCGGTGCAGAAATATAGGAGTTTGCTTGCGTGTTTGTATTGTTCGTTACGTATTCAGAGGGAGGTGTGGAGCTGTGGTTGTCTGCGTGTCATGACTGATTCAGTAAATTGTTGTTGTTAAAAGAACAAGAAAGAAGGAAATGAACAGCCAACGAAAAAAATTTCAGAAAAATGCACGCAACGCACGATATGCAATATGAGGAGTTTCGGTACAATAAATGGGGGATCAATTTTATAACTTTGTAAAAAGGAAAAGCGCACAGCAACGGCGAACTATGAACCTTCCACAAGCAAAATATTAAGACATTGGAAGATACTATTAGAAACAAAGAAAAGACTCTTGTACTGCTATGTAATATCTAATCTCCAATATGGCGCTGGATGATGAGCTACAAGGAAACTTATATTTACAATCAGAAAGAGACCGTTGAAAATTCTAAGACACGTAATGAGAAAACAGAGCCTAGAGAAATTAACACTCACAGGACGAAGGCAAGACACTAACCTGTTTAACGATTTTGTGTGAATGGGTGGCCAATTGAGGATACGTAAAGAGTCAAATTATTACTTAAGCACGCAAGTTTTCGTCACTTTATGTGATGTTTCCCTTCAGGAAGTGGATTAACATGACTCTACGACTTCCTACCTTTTGCAGTTTTAAGTAATATTTGTCATCTTACTATTTATGTGTTTATCGGAGGTGTCAAAATGAATTTTTCTGCAGTGCAGTTGGAATGATGTAAATTATGACACAGAAATCCGAAGGCGCATAGGAATTTTTGTGGTGTCAACGAACACTCGTTGCCACTTTTGTGATGTCACCGAATATTCGTTGTTACTTTCGTAAAAGCTTGTTGTAGTAGAGACTTCGTAATTGCAGATACGACTATAGTAACGCCGTTGAACAATACTAGTGTCAGATGCCTTCGAATAACACTCGCACTAATAATACTTGCTCGATAATACTCGCTCGAATAGTAACCACCGAATAGAGAAATAGTATAGTGAATAGAGTAGAGAATAGCGGTCCGTATAGTAATAGAGGATAGAGTAGAAATAGCGATCCGTATAGTATAGAGGATAGACTAGAAATAACGATCATTTAGACGACAGCTACTTCATACATGCATGCGTTTCCTCTATGATCACGTGGTCTACTTGATTCAATAATGGGATCGCCTGTGTTTGCTCACTGGCGATCTATATTCAAAACCAAGTGTCAGCAGCGACACTTTATTCCTATGTAACAGGTATATTGAATGATGCCTTCAAGAAACTAAGCAGAGTATTCACATAGAGAAAAACGTCCTTAGAAACAGTCTTGAACAGTTATATAACATATATTCTCTAAGGGAGTTCTAAGAAAAATATGAGCTACAAGGAAACATACTTGCTATCTGAAAGAGATTGGCGAAATTACCAGGACACATAATGAGGAAAGAAGACGTAGGTAATTTAACACTCACAGGGAATATTGAAAAAAAATGAGAAGCAGGGAAAAGAGCGTGTAAATTACTTAAGGAATTTGTGTACATAGATAGGGGAACAGAGATGATGAGGAATGGTAAAGAGTCAAAAGTTACTTAGATCAACATGAATGGACGGGAGAGATTAAGATCTGGAGCGGAAGAGACGCTGTTGTAGTACCAGTTTCGTGCAGGGTTGTCAACCCAGCCCGCTTTTTCCCCGCTGCTCGGATGTGTTCCGTAGCGTGATATTTGACTGCCTATGCCTATCTAAGACCAGTGGCCTCAGTGTCTTCACTCAGGTGCGCTACATTGAAATAAACTGACCTTGTGTCGCAT
The DNA here is from genome assembly GCA_963932145.1 of Acanthosepion lycidas. Lineage (NCBI taxonomy): Eukaryota > Metazoa > Mollusca > Cephalopoda > Sepiida > Sepiidae > Acanthosepion > Acanthosepion lycidas. Next base: position 79,526,329 of record OZ010584.1, on the reverse strand, counting down.
CCTGGCTCAGTGGCGAAACAAAGATAAATACTAAAGTTACTTAGCTCAACAAAATAAGTAAAGCTGTGGAGGGTTATGATCGCCCATATTCTTAAAAGTCTTGCCACATAAAAGTATGACAGCAATTATAAACAGAAGATAATTTCTTCCATGCATATGCAGACAAATATAAGAGGCACACACACAAAATCTCCTACAGAAGGTAGCGACGGAAAGTCAGAAGAAAGGACTAAGCATGAACTGCAAGAAGACAGAATGCATGGTCATCAGTAAGAGGAAGAGACCGAAATGCAATTTGCAGATCGGGAACACTAGAATCAAGCAGACGCAGAAATTTAAAGATCTGGGAAGCGTTTTGACAGTGGACGGTAAGTGCGACATTGAGATCCGTAGACGTATTGGGATGGCCAAGGACACATTCCAAAAGCTGAGCAGAGTATTGCGAGACAGGAGGATTTCTTTGGTAACAAAGAATACTGAGCTGTTACGTGACATCTGTTCTTCTTTACAGCAGTGAATGTTGGACGATTTCTTCAAAAATAAAGAAGAGACTCGAGGCGACGGAGATGTGGTTCCACGGAAGGATTCTAAGGATATCATGGACCGAGTGTGTGAGCAACGATGAGGTCTTAGAGAGGTTGCAAACAAGGAGGGGGCTTATACTTAATATCAGGAAGAGGCAGCTGAAATTTCTGGGATACATAATGAGGAAGAAGAGCCTGGAGAATCTGATACACACAAGTCAAATAGACGGAAAGAGAGACAAGGGAAACCGACGCATGACATACCTGGTGGACATAAGCAAATGGATGACAGAACGTGGTCTGGGGGAGGAAGCAGAGGGAAGGAACTTGTTGAGAGCTGCAATGGATAGAGGGAGGCGGAGAGCCATGATCGCCTACGTCCTGAAAGGACATGGCACATAAAAAGAAAGAAAGATATCCGTAAATAAAATATAAAAAAGAGATAAATGGAAATCTCGTGTTTCGTTCCTTGATAAACTTTATAAAAAAAATTAGTTGGTAACTTGTATTTATACACAGAAATAACATCATTGTCATGAGAGCTGTTTTGACTTCAACAGCACAATGTGATTTCTCATCTTCAGCAAATTTATATACACCCAAGTTATTATATTATGGTTTTCTGTTAAATATATACTCAAGGTATGCTTAATATGCGTCATGATCGTTCATTTTCTCCCAAAAATGTCTAGATGGCATATTTTCATTCAAAAGCTATTAGTGTGGTTCACCACCAAAACTGTCGAATGTGAAATAAAAATAAAAAAAAATTTAAAAAAATGACGTTACACAGAATAATGAAAACCTAACAATGTTGTTGCGCCATGTTGTGTTAGCCAGCTGGGAATTTTTTTTTATTAAAATCAATTCAAAGAAAACCGAAAAATCGTAAATTTCACTAACAAACTATTAGCGTGGTTCCAAGTGCATAACTCATAGCAGTCATCTCCAAATATCCCTTTCCTTTACTAAGTGATGAAAACGCTTCAAAATATTTAGGAATAATAATGGACATTTTTATAGTTCTTTTAATGTTGTTGTTCAATGTGTTTGTCTAATGTCTATGAATGTTGTTTTCCATTTGGATTTAAGGACGAAACTATTTCCATGATATATTCTGTCTGTTTCCAAAGCTATTAACTTTTAGTGTCTAATTCTAATATTAATATAAACTCCATCTTTGATTTTGGTTTCTTTGAGACAACATACATTTAGTTTTAACTAAAAACGTCCTGGGCCAATACTTCCTGCTTTTATTAGCTTTTTTTTACGAGTTCTCTAACATTAAAATTCCTAATGGCAAAATCTTTATATGCAATTAGAGGAATTTACAAATAAGAAGTTAGCAACTTTTAACAACTAAAAATACAGAATTAACATGGAGGGAAATAAAATATCGTTATGCTTTCAAATTTTGAAATTTATCCAGTTGATAACATCCAATTTTGCTCGGGCGTCAGAAATATTTGGAATGACTATTAACATAAAGAAGACTGAGAGCGTGTACCAACCAGCACCTGACAAGAGCTACACCAATCCCCTTGTATATATCAACACCATTCCTCTAAAGTCAGTAGAGACTTTCTGTTATTTAGGAATTATTTTGTCAAACTCCGTAACTATAAATAATGAGGTCACACAACGGATTGCGAAATCAAGCAGTTCCTTTGAAATACTTAGACATGAGCTAAGGGATGAATATTGTGTGAGACTAAGAACCAAAATCAATGTATACAAGGCTGTGGTCCTCAACACGCATTTTCTATAGTTGCGATAATGGATAGTCTATTGTAACCATATTAAGCTTCTCAAGCAGTTCCAGCAACGCTGTATGCGTCCCATCTGCAGAATTAAATGGCAGGATAAAGTCTTATGTCGAGATCCTAAAACGATGTGTTGTACCCAGCATAGAAAGCCAGATAACCAAGGCAGAGCTTCGTTGCGTGGCGCACATATATCGGATGGAAGACTCAAGAACTCCCAAAGCAGTTTTCTTCATTGAAT
>OZ010584.1:79376301-79518801 GCA_963932145.1 Acanthosepion lycidas | reverse complement strand
TCCGAATCCACCTGTTAATGGATATTCTTCCAGACAGAATTAGTGTTCATAGTTTGTGTCTTTGGTTCGCTACCAGTAGGCTTTCAGTTCAGCATTTCAGTTCGCCTTTCGCCAACCAATCCCAAGACTCGTTTGTCTCACTGCCTTTGCTGTCCTTAACAAACTGACCATGAATCGGCCATTTCCTCTTTTGCTTTTAACTTCTCTTTCAGCAACATCTTCTTGTATTCTTCTTTGTTCTTGATATGTTCTTTTACAAGTTTTTGGATTTTGCCTCGGACTTTAGGAGTGTCTCTTCACTGTTTGCCAAGTACAAGTTCAACGACCTACGTTCATTCGTTACACACCCTTCAATGCCAATAAGTCCTCTACCTCCTCCTTTCTTTTCGTAGAGTGTATAATCATATCACTTTAGGTAAAGAGCACCATTCTCAGAAAACATTGTTCGGGTCAATCAGTTGAGAGTTTGCATATGCCTCATTTGTCTACGTATTAAATCATCCACTATACCTTATCACAGATACAACTCTTTATTATTATTATTATTATTATTATTATTATTATTATTATTATTATTATTATTATCTTTGATTTCTGTTATATACACATTTCCTTCCGAATCCAAACCAGAGGCCTAAGGTCAGAAATGAATTCATGACATCCTTCACTGATCATTTAGTACGTAAGACCACGCAGACCTTTACATAGATGAAGCTCTTCCTAATGTCTGAGCTGTATTTGTGGGGAAAATCTTTTGTATTTCTTTAAGGCATGGTCTACAATTAGACCTTTCAATGTGTCAATCGGAAGCTTTCCAATCAATTCGAGGGTTCCAACTACAACTTGAATTAATGATGTCCTCGTGTGCTACATTATTATTATTATTATTATTATTATTATTATTATTATTATTATTCAAGTATATAAGATCTTAATATCTCGTAAGTAATGCATTGATAGTGAGTCACAACCAGTAGTGTTTGGTATAATGCAATTTTCTTCTGGCTCTAAGTGTTCATCACTTCCAGGATTATTCTCGCCGTTCCGAAGAAGATTCCTTTCTACAACAGTTCCGCCGGACAATCAATGCTAATTTTCTTTATCAGTCACCGTATCAAGTACACCAATATCAACTCGTATGTTTGGGATTTTCTTCAACTAAAGCCATGCGGATTCAAACTTCAATGGGTCGTAGTTAATTACTGTCTCTTCTTCATTTTCCTTTATACTTATATCAATAAGAACACGACAGATCAATGATTATCTCTTTTGTTTCTGTTTCAACTTAAGCCAATATGTCCGGCTTGTTGTGCTCCAATTTCGTATTTTTATTATTATTATTATTATTATTATTATTATTATTATTATTATTATTATTATTCCTCTTCTGGATGCCTCAGTTATCTCCCTTTAACTCAACTTTCCAAGTTTGTTTTTTTTTTTTTTTTTTTTGCTCACCACTGCAGTATTGAACTCACAACTCTTTGGGTCATGTACCTGGATCTAACTAATGCTTCTATCGACTGGATCATGTCTTCTTAATGATTCCTCAAGGACACATGACCCAGTGGATAAAAGCGTTGTTTGGATCCAGTGACTTGAGCTGTGAGTTCAATACATGACTACTGCAGTGGTGAACAAAAAAACTTGGACAGTTGCGTTAAAGGGAGATAACTGAGACATCTGGAAGAGGTATGGCACGTGGAACTAGAACACTTTTTGTCTTCTGTTGAAACACTTCCTAGATAATTAAAATTTCGTACTTGCTTGATTTTGCTATCTTCAATTTGTATTTCGTATCTTAGATTCTCTCTTCTTGAAATTGATGTTTCTTCTCGCTTTCCTTAATTCGTTTTATGGGAGTTCCTGTAGATTCTATTCTGTGCATGCTATCAACACTGTGCCACGTGCATATGTTATGTTGTTAAGATTGTCACCGCCAATCCTGGTAGAATGAATCCTCGTAGAACTTTACTTCTCCTAGGATCGCCTCACTGTGAATGTTGAATAAGTCTGGCGAGAAGACACACCCTTGTCTTACGCCCTTTTCTATTTTCGTGTATTTTCTGAATTCATTTTCTACCCATATGCAGGCGGTACGAACTGAATAACAACTTTTCAGAGTTCGTATTTTATACGAATCATTATTATTATTATCATTTTTATTTTCTTTGCTTTCTGGCGTTTACACATTTCTTTCCGGGTCCCGCCCAGGGACCTAAGGTTAGAAATGGCATCATGACACTCTCCACTGACAAAAAAAAATATTACATAGATAAAGCCCTTCGTAAAGTGTGGGCTGTACTTGTCAGAACAATTTTTTGTATCTCTTTGAGGCATGGACTTCCAGGAATCCCTTCAATTAGTCTACTGCAATCTTTTCCAACCAGTCCTAGGACTCCAACTACAACAGGGATTGTTGATGTTCCCATATGCCACATTTTCGAGACTTCTATTTCAAGGTCCTTGTATTTTGACAACTTTTTGAATATCTTCAAAGATACATTGCAGTCAGAAGGGACTGCCATATCAATAAGGAGGCACCGTTTTTGTTTGTGGTCTTTAATAACAATATCTGGGCGGTTGGCCTTGATTGTTCTGTCAGTGTGAATTGTGTAGTCCCATAGAATTGTAACAGGTCCTGACCTGTTACAATTATAATAATAATAATAATAATAATAAGTTTTTAACTTATTATTATTATTATTATTATTATTATTATTATTATTATTATTATTATTATTATTCATGAATTTAAATGTTTTCCCCAGATTTCTGATGGCTATCGTTCGAGATCAAATTACAGCAAATTTCTTCGGTATTCCCGCAGTCTTCTCAGAATCGTCGAGAGTACAATAAAAATGGAACATAACCAATGTTACCTTTCTATGATACATGTCAGATTTTATTATGCAAGTCGATGTTTTCAAATTAAAATTCTTATTAATCAATGTTTGTAAAATTGTCAGGATATACTTATATTTAAATGAGAATTATATTGGGCATATAAGCATATTCGATTAATTATTATTATTATGGTTATTATTTTTATTACATTTTATTTCCTTTGATTTCTGGTGTGTGCTCATTTCCCGAGCAGAGACCTAAGGTTTGAAATGGCATCATGACATTTTCCAGTGAGTGCTTTAAAAAAAAAACAACATATTTTACATAGATAAACCCCTTGGTGTGGGATGTACACATGAGAACATTTTTTTGTATTTCTTTAAGGCATGGGCTACAAGGAATCCCTTCAATGAGTCTATTAGAATCTTTTCCAACCAATCCGAGGGCTCCAACAACAACAGGAATTGTCGTTGTTCCCATATGCCACATTTTTGATATTTCGATTTTAAGGTCCTTGTAATTTGACAGCTTTTTTGAAGATCTTCAAAGATACATTGCAGTCTGCAGGAACTGCCATATCAATAAGGAGGCAATTTTTTGTTTCCGGTCTCTAATGTTTGGGCGATTAGCTTTGATTGTTCTGTCTGTGTCTATTATGAAGTCCCATAAAATTGTTACAGGTCCTATCAACGTAACCAGGTCTGGGTGGTGTTCATATCAAATTATTATTATTATTATTATTATTATTTGTGTATGTTATGTTTCCAGCTGTAGAGTCGAATCCAAATTATGGTCCTTAGACACTATAAAAGAATTGCCATTCTTCGTATATGGCATGTTCCTAATAGGGTGATATTCTGGGCAACTTGTATGTTGACGTTACCTAGGACACTATTAGTAAAATTGTCCGTTCCTTTTCTCAGGAGGCCCACAGTTTCAATTGCTATTGCTTCAGTCTCAGTCTTCGTCCCGCACATCCTGTTCATTTCAATCTCCAAGTACTTGTATTTGGTCAATTTATCAATAATTTTCATGAAGACGTTTCTCTTAAATGGTACTGCTATGTCAGTAAGCATACACTACCAGAATTTCTTTCTTTTATGATATCACGTCTGTTGGCTTTTATTTCCCTGTCAGTACGAATCGGCATGTTCCAGACGATAGTTACATTGTTATTTTGTGTAACTGTGTCTGGTTGGTGCTCATACCATCTCTCAGTGGTTTCGATTTTGTGCTCCTTGTATATCTTCCAGTGCACGTATGTTGCTACCTTGTTATGTCTGTGGGTATATTCACTTTTTTTTTTTTTTTTTGCTAATTCCGGATGTCCTGAGATAATATGGTCGACAGTTTCATCATACTTTCCGCAGATCCTGCATTTCTGGTTAGTTCTATCCTTGATTATGTAACAATAATAGGATCTGTTTGCGAGGCTTTGGTCCTGGGTTGCAATAATGAGGCCTTCTGTCTCGGCTTTCATCCCGGTGCTCCTCAGCCACTGATGTGCTTTCTGTTTCTTTCGCTTTTTATGTATTTGCATGCAACGCCTTGTCGTCCCAGTACTTTTTCCAATTTCATTTAGCTAAGTTGTTTTGCTTTCTGTTTTACTTGTTTGGCGTAGATGCTATTCGCTTCGTTTTTATTGATAGGGTTTCAGGTACATTAAGCTATTTCTTGAAGAGCGCAACTTCTTTGATGATGGAGTGGATTTGGTGCTTTTACTGTTGGTTGGAGAGGCTTAATAATTTTTGTGAGGTATGCTTCCAATCCGATTTTTGTAGTTTTTGGACTTGGATTAAACCTCAACCTTGGAACGCACAGCCTATCAACCTCTGATTTTGGGTCGTGCAAAGTGTGTAAGCATTTTTCTGGTCTTGGCGTCCAGTCTTTACTGCCATTCAACTTCCATTTAATAATGTTATTATTATTATTATTATTATTATTATTATTATTATTATTATTATTATTCACCAATTTGAATGTTTTCCCCCAGTTTCTGCCTGCTGTAGTTGGAGACCAAATTACGGCAAATTTCTTCAGTATTCCAGCTTTCTCCTCAGATGCTGAGTCTATCAATGCGTTTGTTCACGCCCGATTATACACTCTCCCTCCCTACCCCCTCTCTCTCTCTCTCTCTCTCTCTCTCTCTCTCTCTCTCTCTCCTTCCCACTCTCTCCGATAAACTGTAACTAAGGTCCGATCAGCACAATTATAAACGACAAGAATTGTCTGTGGATTGAGGAAAGCCTCTGTAATAGGGTTTAGCTAACAGCCCTGGCAGACGTGTGTGCTCTGAAACTGGTCATATATGTAATTGTTTGCAGCATAATGAGAAACCCGCACGTTGCAAAATAAAATCTCACACACAATCATATATATATGCTTAGTTATTTTTGCTTTACTCGTGTTGGAGGTTTTTTTCTTTGGATTCTGAGCATGGATTCTGGACGATTGTTTTCGCCTGAATTACATGTTCTTAGTTCTTTCTTTTTTTATTCCTTATTTTTCCTTGGGTATTGGTATGTTCATTTACAAGCCAAAACACCTAAGGTTTTTCCAGACGAGTAAAATTACTTATATTTATAAGATTTTATATATATATATATATATATATATATATATATATATATATATATATATATATATATATATATATATATTATGAAATGGACAAAATCCGACAATTATTTAAGACATTTTAATGTTTATCTATAAAAAGAACGTATAAACATAAAAATGTCTTATATATATATATATATATATATATATATATATATATATATATATATATATTGAAGATTGTAAGACTGTATGAAACTCCGAGTCGTGCTATACTAATATATATATATATATATATATATATATATATATATATATATATATATATATATATATATAGTACAGGTAATAAATCTGTTGGTATATAATTGAAGTGGATCCTAGTAATATAAATTTTAAAACTGATCCACAAAAAGGGCTTAATTTATTTATTATAATAGAGCATATACTGAACATTATAGAATTCGCGTTCTCGTAGTGTTGATTCAAAGCCATCATGTATATTTGTCGACTGTTCTAACTTACTGTTTTTATCCTTTTTCTGCATCCTCTATTAATTCCTCATAATCAGTATGGCTTTTCTAATATATGTCATAGGTTTACGCTGCAGGTAGTCCGCTGAATTTGTCACCTCATCCGAGGACAAATAAATTGTACATTCTCAATGCAAAAAGCTTGTTATTATCAGGGCAAATTCGAATTAATTTCAAGCCAAATTCCGTCTTCCATCCACGTAAAATTTCGGCCTTTAACCCTATGCTGTAGGTTGTCTTCTAATTGAAAAGTAATTTTGCTGGGGTATTTAATACTATAGTGTACTTGTACGTATATAGTAAAAGTTTTGTTTACAAAGATTACACGTTATCTGCATAATTTGATGTTAACAAAAAAGAACGCATTTACTTATTATCTGGATTCTGGACATTTTTTCCCGTTAATGCGAAGCATCTTCTTTTTCTTTTAGTTGGATTTTTTTTATTTCTTGTGCCCAAGAGAATAGTTGGTATCCAGTGAATACAAGAATTTATAAAAATAACTGTGTGTGGAAAAGAATCGAATATGACGTCAGAGAGATATGTATGAACATACTGTTTTGTACAGCAGTATTAATATATTGAGAGAACAGATAGATAGATAGATAGATAGATAGATAGATAGATAGATAGATAGATAGATAGATAGATGTAAACAGACTGAATGTGTTATTATTGAAAGATAAAAACAGATTGCGAGAGGTATATACAATCAGCCTGAGACAGACAGATAGATAGATAGATAGATAGATAGATAGATAGATAGATAGATAATGAACAGTATGAGATAGATAGATAGATAGATAGATAGATAGATAGATAGATAGATAGATAGATAGATAGATAGATAGATAGATGTAAACAGACTGAATGTGTTATTATTGAAAGATAAAAACAGATTGCGAGAGGTATATACAATCAGCCTGAGACAGACAGATAGATAGATAGATAGATAGATAGATAGATAGATAGATAGATAGATAGATAGATGTGAACAGACTGAATCTGTTATTATTGAAAGATATAAACATATAATATATAACCCTATATTTGGGTAGCAATCCATCTCTAATACTTGTTTAATTAAAAATGACTGACAGCTACTAAAATTAATTTTTTATTCTTTTCTAGTGTGCAGAGTTGATTTCTTTTTTTAACTTAGTGCATGTCGAAATTGTGTATATGTTGTTTTTTTTTTTAAATATGTCTACTTATCAAAAACACAATAAAAAATACTATAAATAATTTCGTGTTAATTGTTCGGATGAGCTCTTCGCTATGGTAGCTTGACTTTAGAATTTAAGAGCATTATTAGACTGGCGTCGAGATCGCCTCAATTTACAATTGAGCTAGCTATATGTAACCGTAAATTCTATGCTAACAGTCGATTTTCTCGCACTTCTCACTTGTGGAACTCCCTTGAAGCTCCATGCTTTCCAGCTAACATTAATTTTCAAACATTTAAATGTCAATCACTATCTACTGTCCTCCGGATTACTCTTTTCTCTTTACCGCTCATCATTAATGTTTCTGTTCCTAATTCTTCGATACTTTGTGACCCCTTGGGTTTTAGTGGCTTTATTGCCTTGGTTGGTGTGAAAGCTGAAAAATACATAAGCAGCTACTGAGTGTGGGAGAATATGCGAAAAGTAAAACCTTATTGAAGAGAAAGAACAATAAAAATAAAGAATTAAGAAGCCAGATGATAAAAAGTGAGTTAATTTATATTTAAGATCTTTTTTAATTAAACATTGTAAATGTTTTTTCATTAGGTTGCCAGAATATCAGTAAAAATAAAAGGCGAAGTTTTCCTTTTTTTCTGTCAAGTTTCTATATTTTGCATTTTTAAATATTTTTTTTTTTTTTCTATTCAGTGAAACTTGCAAATGGTTGGCCATATCTTAACTTACACTATACCATTAATAAAGTTTAATTAATAAAAGTGAAATGATTTATACAAGAACCATTGTCAGTCATTTTTAGATTGATTATTGAGTCCGTGATCACCAGGAAGCTTTTGAGTACTCCCAGTGAGAAATGAAATGATAAGACGTCAATTAATCTGAAGACCGACGAGTCAGGCTGTTAAAAGGACGGAAACTAAGTACTGTACTAAATTGCAAATCAGGATAAATATGCAGTATAAGGCAAATCAGTGACTTAGTCGAATGAGGTGTGGATGAAAATGTTGCCTGCGTTTTCGTTTCTTTTATAAAAATAAAAAAAACTTTTTATTCGTATAAATATATAATATCATTAATTAGTCATCGAAAGGTTTCTTGAAGTTCTTACTATTTACGTCACCTTTCAAGCGCCATCAATCAAAACAAGGAGAAAACAAGAGAAAAAAAAGATTCCGGTTTTAACTCGAATAATTATTCCTGGAATTGTTTGATATTTTCAAACTGTTAGAATCGCTGAGCAGACAAAGACTGTTTACAGGAAGCAAACGAATTGATGTCTGAAGTTGACAGGTCTTAAAGATAGAGTAGATGTGAATGAACTCTCTCTGTTCCTCTATCGCTTGCTTAAACCACATTCGCATCTTCTGTACGAACAATATCCTACAAGAAAATCACCGTTTTTTTTTCTTGCTAAGAAAAAAAAATCCTCACCTCTTCTAATATGTCATTCAAACGAACCAGTTGCTCATGACAGCGTAGCACATAACATTATTTCTAAGTTGCTGTAATTAGCAATAAGCAATTCATTTTGAATCCAGTTGAACGCAAATAATTTTCCTGGGTCTTTCGCGTTTAGTTTGCAATGTTGTAGCATCTAGCCACATTTTCTTTTTCTTTTTCTTTTTTTTCATTTTGGAATCTTTAATAAACTAATTTTTCGTTACCAATGACTGTCTGATTTAAAAATGATTTTTTTTATGCTGAGTAAATGCCACTTCCATGGAAAGTGCTCAAACGAACTACATTCCTTGAGTCCACCAGTCCTAACTTTCACGGCTAGGACCCGCCATAAGACTTACATTGTAGCAAACCACCGACATTACCTCCATGTTCCAGGGGTGAGAAGTTAGTTCCACTTGAACAGCTTCTTCCCTTGAACCACTGTTCTGTGGAACCGACTCTCAATTGTCGCCGGACACTACAATCTTAATTTCTCCAATCCTTATAAACTGCCTCTTAGTGGTTATTTTGTAAGCATGACTTAGATGTGGCACAAGGCCGAAAGTATGGGGCACCTAATGAGGCTGGAACTCACTGCCTCTTAATGTAACCATCTATCTCGAGTGGCCTCCGGAACATAAAAAAAATCAATTTTTAATCACTGACCGGCGTTCGTTTCTGTAGTTCGAGTGAAGTCCATTTTCGTAGATTGTCAACGATGTAGTATTATTCGATTGTACAGGCAAAATGAGGTAAATTAACATCATAGGAACTCTTAATGCTACATACTTTAATTGAAGTTGACTGCCTACACAATCGACAAAGACCTCAGCAAACTTTAATTGCACTTACAACGTTTATAAATCTTTTGATACAGTTGACTTATTCAACACAATTCAAAATCTTGTAAATGACCTCTTCTTCTTCCTCTATGTGTCGTGTCCGTTCAGGACGTGGGCGAAAATGACTCTCCACAATTTCATATCCTTTGTAACACTTAATCTTTTTTTCTTTTGTTATCTCTCCTAAAACTTGTTCCATGTTTTTTTGTTTCTCTAGCCTTCAATCTGCCCTGTGAATATCAAATTTTCCAAGTCCTCTTTCTTCATTACATGCCCTAAAAATTTCAGCTGTCTCTTCCTGATGTTACGTATGTCCTTTTTTTAACTTTCTCTAAAACTCCGTCATTACTCACATGTTCAGCTCATGATACCCTCAGCATGCTTCTGTAGAACCACATTTCAGTAGCTTCAAGTCTCATCTTCATCTGGGAGGATATTGCCCAAAATTCACTGCCATGTAAGAGGACATTCGTTACGTAACAGTTCAGTACACTTTTCTCTGTTTCTAATAAGTTTTTCCTATTTCTTAATATTTTGCTTAGCTTTTGGAAGACATCTTTCATTGTCTCAATGCGTATTCGGATATCAGTGCCGCATTTTCCATCTTCTTCCCAGATATTTAAACTGTTGTACTTAGAGGAATTATTACACAAGCAAAACATGAGCTGGACAAATGTCAAAAACATTTCTAAATTATCTCGAACATTGGGTAAAAGATGTTGCTCATGACTTGAGCATTAATTTAATGTACGTAACTTAATTATGTATGATGTTGCCTGTAGACATTTTCCACATTTTCGTATCCGAGATCTTAATCCTTGATTTTCGAACTTAATCGTTCGCCTACAGTCACTAAATCTGTAAATCTAAAAATAGAACGACCGACCTCATCGTGCATGGCGGTGCCAGTGGCACGCCCTCTATCGACGTAAATTGTTGAAGGACGATCACACAGCTTAACAGCAGAGGTACACAGAGTTAGCTATACTTAGATGTAGGCGAAACGGGACATTGATTCGTCTCTGGAATTCCTCTATTTTCTTGTCAATAAGTTTAGTTATACCGAGAACACAAACATCGAAAAATATGCACGATACCCTACAAGCAGGTTATAGAAAACCAAAATTAAAATAAATGAATAATGCCAGGAAAGGCAGAAAGTATATTCTACCTGCAAAGCTCTGGTATGGCATGTATTCGAACGACATAATCAATGATTTGAATTTAGATCAGTCCTGGCTTGCACAAACGTCTATCGTACGTGAAGGTTTCTATTTTCTGTTCTGTCCTCTCCGTCTACTACACGGCTTCTCTTTCGCCTGCCGTTTGACACTTCGGTAAAACTTTATATCATGTCACTTATTTTCTTCTTTATTGATGGTAAAGTTTGGAATTAGTGTCAGGCATAATTAAGGACAGAGTTGCGGTGGTATAGACGTTGATGGTACATATGGAATCAGAGTAGCTCATATGTATGTGTATTTATAAAACTCAGTAAATGCATCAGATATATATACCGCTTCGCGTGAATCAAACCTTAAAATTATAAAAGTTTAGTGAACTAGCTGTTGGATTATCTGAAAATAATATATATATATATATATATAATATCGCTTAAACAAGATGGCTATTTTTGTAGTGATTTTATAACATATTTATGTTATAATTTTCGAATAATTTATATATATATACACACACACATATATATATCATCATTTAAATCGTTATTTTTAGTGGTTGCTCAAATTTGAATATGCGCTTATGTTATTAAACTTTATATTTATTTATTTTCATCTACTGGCCAGAATAATATTATTAAAGAAAGATATACGCTCTCCGACAAGACTCGAACCTGCATCCTCTAGGAAGAGTAAAGCGTAGTTAAATCCAAAGTGCTCAAGACCAACTGAGCTACGAAGCACTATGTCGTGCAAACAAGGCTGAATAGTGTCTTTAAACCAAATTCTTTTCGTCATAGATTCTCGATTCTTTTTAACATCTGCTAATTTTTGTATCCAAACGTAAACAAAGCAATTTTCTAAAGAAGTAATGGATTTCAGATTTTTTAATCTAATATATTTTATCGCTTAAAAATTTAAAAAAAAAATAGAGAGAAGACTTGTCCATATTATTTAACCAAACATGTTTGAGGGAATTCTTCATGCCGAAATACATCTTATATATATATATATATATATATATATATATATATATATATATATATATATATATTCCCAAGTATAGGATTGGTGTATACGTAATAAATTCTAATGACCAAAAAATGCTATTCTTAAGACAGTGCTCAATACAAAATAGAGAAATATAATTATTTATTCGAAAATTATAACAAATGTGTCATAAAATCACTACAAAAATAGCCATTTTGTTTCAACACTTCTGGTGTCTTATCAATTGGTGGTGTTGAATGTAGAATCTACATTCTACGTTTTACATTCAATACCATCACTTGATAAGACGCCAGGAGTGTTGAAACAAAATGGCTATTTTTGTAGCGATTTTATAACATATTTATGTTATAATTTTCGAATATATATATATATATATATATATATATATATATATATATATATATATATATATATATATATATAGTAGATTCTCCCGTTGAATTCGACGTATGAGGGTCAAGCAAATCAGTTCCTAGGAACCGACAGCTAGACACCAGCACATTATGTTGGTGAAGGCTTTGTGCAGAACCATCGACACTTTTTGAAGGGCCGAATACAGCGACCCGGTGCACTACGTGCCACAAAGTCCCCAAACGACCCTCCGCAGGTTTTGAATTCAGAGTTGTCCTTCTCCTAGACAAGTTGCTATCAAAGGCTATAGAACCCTATCCTGCTACTTACTCATAGCTGGTTTACTCATAGCTGGAGGGAGAAGAAGAGGATTAATACCTTTCCAAATGGTAATATCGCGTAACCGAATGGATTTGACTGGAATTCGAATTCGGCTCTCCGATTTCTCAAACCAAGCCGCTAAACATTACTCCACCGTGCCTCCTCTCTCTCATTCTCTCTCTCTCTCTCACTTTCTCTCTCTCTCTCTTTCTCTCTCTCTCTCTCTCTCTCTCTATATATATATATATATATATACACACGAATGTAAGGTTGGTATAGATGGAATAAAATTCCAGTAACCAAAAACACAATTATATATATATATATATATATATATATATATATATATATATATATATATATTACATGAATCATTCATACAGAAACAAATATAGAGGTTAATGATATAATAATCAAAATTATATATATATTTATATATATATATATATATATATATATATATATATATATATAAAGGAGAGAAACCTCAAATGTGGATTCATATGAAGAATAAAATATATGTATACTAAAACAAATAGACATTATAAACAAAAACGTTTGTGGTTTCTCTCTTTTATATATATATATATATATATATATATATATATATATATATATATATATATATATATAATGGGTCGCCTAAAAATGAGTAGAAGTAGTATTGGTTACAATAGAAATCGAATCTGTGATATAAATTTTTTTTAAAAAGTACTAAAATTAATTACCAAAGTAAGCAGAGTCTTATTCTGCTGAAATGTTTCCATGCTAATCTGCCTCAATGTTTGCACATCTGTGTTGTAGTTTTTCTGCAGAATATTCCATGCTACCACAATGCTACAAAACGTTTCTTACCCATGTGTTTTTACTGTCTGTGGATAAGAAGTCGATATGTTTGCCTGTGCAATCTGCTAAAATATCGGGAAACAAATAAATGCCAGCCATTGAATTTTAAAAATCTTCGTGTTTCTTTTAAGCATGACCTTTTTTTTTTATTAATGACGTCAGAATGGCCTGTCTACAAAAGCTCTTCTTATTCTTTCCTTTTCTTTTTTTCTTTATCGGTTTTATCTTTGTTTATTTATTTATTTATTTATTTTAGATATTATTCGTGTCGTCGTCGTCATCGCCATGACTATTAATCATAAATAAACGTTTGCAAATATCTATTCAATTTTAATGCTATTATTTTTACATCCTATTTTCAGAATAACCATTGCAAATCAATAATAAGGGCAACGACAGGCCAAATAACAATATTTGTGTCTGCGCTTGTATACGTCGGGCTATGCTAGAATTCAATTTATTTAGCATAGTAAAGTGACCATAACGGTCAGTATTATAGATAGATAGATACATACATACATACATACATATGTGTGTGTGAGTGTGTGTGTGTATGCACGCACGCACGCACACACACACACACACACACACACACATATATATATATATATATATATCGGGTGTAACAGCAAAATTGTCTAAATCGTGTGACTGCATTATTGTCCATCTCAAAAAATGTTTAAAATCTAAAACAAATGGTGAGAGGCAAAAGATCATTCAGGCCTTCAGTAATGGTACCAACATTCATCCTCTGACTTCCATCTTCAAATCCATTCAGAAACTATCCAGAGAATAATGAATAAGTTTTAATAAAAGAAGGAACAGTAAAGCGGAAAACTGGTCAAGAGGTCCCAACAAAAAGATGGATCAACATTTCAACTTAGAGCTAAAGAGATCAATTAGAAAAAAAAACAATAAATCCATAAGACGTTTGGTAGGTGAGCGAGGGGTTTCAGCTAAGACAGTCCAAAGGCCAGTGAAAAAAGACTTCAAAATGAAATCGTACGTGAAACTTGTGAGGCACTTAGTTACTCCAGGACAGAAAGTTAGAAAGTTAAAGAGGACGAAGATCATCTCTAATAAGTTGGAATATGATCCTGAAATAATATATATTTGAACTTAATCTCAATCATTCATGATCTTCCGAACCTTAGCTAAGATTAATTAATGATGAAAATGTCATTTTAGTTTATGATCGATTTCATCACGATTCTTCTATTCAGCTTGGAGAGAAATTATACATTCTTATTGTTCAATGTAGAGTCCAATAGTGTTATATAAACATCGGAAAATTCCAGTAAAATCTTTTTAATCATTTCTAAGATACAGCGTTTCAAAGCTTCATCTAACAATTGGACAATTTCGTTGTTACACTATTTGGACAATTTTGTTGTTACACCCGGTATATATATATCACTAAATAAATGACAATATATATATATATATATATATATATATATATATATATATATATATATATATATATATATATATATATATATATGGGGGGACGTGTGTAAAATCAGAGTTATGCCCAAATTTCTTCTTGCGTATTTAAGAGACGGTTTTAAAGTTTTTCCAAACGTAGATCCCTTTTATGCTCGTCGATACCGGCTTTTAGATGCTGAGATGTTTCACTGATGTAAGCTCTTTTACATTGCATGAAATTTATTTGATAAATACCGACATCCGAAGTCGTGTTGGATTTATTTTTACTTCCTAATTATATCTCCGATTGTCTAGGACGCGGTGGTAAAAGCCCTAGCATTACGGATAATTTATTTTCAAATTCTTTAAACAGAGTCTTAAAGGGTAAGATTATGAATTTTGTGTTGTTGATGTTAGAAGTGCCATCGGCGATGTCTAATTTTGGGATATTTGTGAACTTTGCATGCTAGTTTTCTAGCATTGAGTATGAAATGATTTTATCCTATATATACATATATATATATATATATATATATATATATATATATATATATGCGTGTGTGAGTGTGTGTGCGCGTGCGCGTGTGTGTGTGTGTGTGTACTGTCAGTTATGGTCACTTTACTATATACTTTGATAGTTTATAGTTTTGTTTAATTCACCCGACAATGTCTGTCTGTTTAATTATTCTATTTTATTTTTCAAATATTCGAATAAATTGTATATCGGGGTCGAAATTGTCATAAAAATGGCCAAAGATCGTGCTTTATCTGTTTTGTTCAAGTACTTTCTATCGTCTCAGTCATTATCCAGCACTATATGTTGTCAGTTTGGCAGGCATTATTCTGTTGGTTGGGTCCTGGCATTCCTTAGTTAGCCGAAAGTTTCAATTAGTCCAAAAAGAGATCATGTATAATGGTTAAACCAGCAAGACCACATACCAAAAGAATTTATCAAATATACATTCTGATTTTTTTGCACGCATATTGAACATTTTATACATATTTACAGACGACGTTTTTCGGTTTTTTTTTATTTTTTTATTTTTTTTGTGGTAAAGTTATGTGCTGTAATGTGGTTTGTCTATATTGTATAATAACATCTTCTAGAATTTTGTGTCTCTCCTTGCATTGAGCGCTGTATAGTATTTTGGTATTTTCGACTAATATTTGCCTTATGTCGACAGTTGTATTTTGGTTGTTTGTGATGTGCACGAATTGCCTTAAGTTTCGACAAGGGACAAGACAAACTACGAGTAAGTGTGGTTCATGTGTATCAACGTAAGAATTTAATAATTTTTAGATTATTAATAAGGGAAATTACAATTTCCCAGGGTACATGAAAATTCATAACCAAGACTATATATATATATATATATATATATATATATATATATATATATATATATATATATATATATAATAAAAAGGCTTAAACACTAATATTCAATGGTCATAATTTATTCCATTGGAATCGTAAATACGATCCAATTCATCAGACCTACAAATTCAAAAAGAAAACAGAAAAAAAAACTCCGGAAATAAAAATAGAATTTAGAGAGAGTGTAAGTATGAGAGTGTGGGACGAATGTTAGACCTAAAGAGAGGGGTAACAGAAGAGAGAAGGTGGGAGATTAAAACTTGACAGAGAGGAGTTTTAGTGAGGTCAGTTGAAGACGGTTTAAGTATACCCAAGTATAGAATTGGTGTATACGGAATAAATTCCAATTACCAAAAAAACTATTCTTAAAAGAGTTCTCAATTCAGAGTCGATCAAATATAATTATTTATTCGAAAATTATAACATAAATATGTCATAAAATCACTACAAAAATAGCCATTTTGTTTCAACACTTCTCTAACATTTTATTGTTTTTACATTGAACATGGGTTCAATTTAAGTATATATATATATATATATATATATATATATATATATATATATATATATTGGCTCCCGAATAAAGGTCGAGCACTCAGGAAACTTTATTTTTAAAACAACTTCTTTAAGAATATGGAAAAATTAAATTTCGGAATTTCTCTGAAAAACATTCCACAAACAAACAAACGGAATTATTTTGTTAAACTTTTACATAAAACAGAGCAATTAATTAGAAGAATGAGATTTTATATATATATATATATATATATATATATATATATATATATATATATATATATATATATATGTATGTATATATATATATATATATTATGCGTGTGTGTGTGTATTAACCCTGTTGACTCCTCTATGATGTATAGGGTCACAGGCTCAACACACCAGGCCTTTCTGCTGTGGTTTCCGGGGAATGGGTTGCACAACCGGTTTGAATTCCGAGTTACCCATCTCCTAGACTGGTTACCAACCGAAGCTTTGCTAACCCCACAGGTGGAGATAAATAATAATGGGGTTCGTATATTTACAAGGGTATTTGTGTGAAAATAAACGCACCGCCTTTTATCAATTGCCAAACATTTCCCAAACTGCGAATCACCTTCCGCAAATCCTGGCCGCTGCAGACAAAAAAAAAAAAGTGAAATAATAGCCGTGTTCAACCTTTCGACTCACATGTATCATCTTCAGTGGCGTGAAAAAGTCAAGTGAAGGAAGTAAAGTCAAAGCTGTTTTAAGTAACCCAATTTTCCTTTTTGAAAGTGTTGTTATATTTTCATTGAAAATGAATCTGATAAATGAGAACGTAGAAAGTCATGTCAGTAACGTGCAACGGTGTGTTGTCTAATGACGTGCAGTTTTTAATATGCATTAAAGAATACACCATACAGCTTGAGACTATTGCTATTTTTATAAATGGGTGTGTGCCCTCATTTAATGTAAATAGCTTCAATACACTTTAGTCCTTCTGTTTTTTGTGGGTTTTTTTTTGTTTGTTTTTTTCAATTGGATTTATGGCGCATTTTAGTCTTGGTAGAGAGAAGCTGTGTAAGGTTATTACAGTTCTTGAGGGGCTCATTAAAGTGTTGTCTAAATGCACGTTGTTCTGATAAATGGTATGTAAGTCTGCGTGAAAGAGTTGTTGTTGTGTAACCTATATAAGATACATTTTGTTTATTATTTACAGAGATTCAATCTCCAAATGGAAAGTAAACTCATAAACATTAGTCTTATGGAGAAGACTGGAGGCTCGAGAAATATTATTTTTGATGACTAAGTTTCTGTTTGTTATTTTTTTTAATAATAATAATATATATATATATATATATATATATATATATATATATATATATATATATACATTTGATTACTTGATCAGAGTAAATGCCACAAATTTTATAACCCCCTTTTTCTTTCCTTATCATAAAAAGAGGTTGTATTTTGCTATTGAATCTAAATAAATCGTTCACACGCCGGGAATTTACAATCGCCTTATGAGATGCATTGATACGCATTGAAACACGACTGCAATTGTTTAGCGATTTTTACATGTTTTCGGTGTAATATTCACAGATAGATAGATAGATAGATAGATAGATAGATAGATAGATAGATAGATAGATAGATAGAATATTGTATAATTATATATATCAACAAACAGTATTTAGAATAATAGTATAACAAATTGTAAAAAAAAATTACGACATCGGACTGGTCTTTGTTGATGTTGCCAGGTCTACACGTGCGCACGAAACGAGAGACGCTGATTGTTTCAAAATTTTTTAAGAATGTTTTTGAAAGATTTTTTTTTTTAATATTCTTTCAAAAATATGCTGGAGCTGGTTCCTCACAATCAAATAAAGACAAAAGTGCATAAAAACATATGTTCGCAAATCCTTCATTTTTGAGTTATTAAGTTTAAAGGAAGTTTCCTGTGCATGGTACTGTATTGCCATGTAGACTATGTTACTTTTGTCGTTCGTGTATATTTGTGGCTATTCGACCTTCAATGTTTAATATGTTTAGTAGTGAGTTAACTAAGAAGTGTTTCGTTTAACAATGGCAGGATATTCATATCGGGAGCGGCGAGATATGGTTTTTACATCCGGCTGCGCGTTTGGTAATGAAGGCAGCCGAGTCATCCAACCTTTACTGCTATTTATTGTCGCGTTCCTGAGACAGGATCCGTGCCACTACAAACTATGGATCGAGGAAGACAGAGATCCGCTTGTAAGCCTGACCACGATAAAGGCATTCTACAATGTATCGGAGACGATCCAGGAATCAGCACACGTGAAGTGGCCCTAGCATGTCTTACATCTCATACTACCTCATGGGGGGGCACTTTGAGAGTAGCACCTGTATCCATATCATTTGCAATGTGTGCAGGGACTTTCACCCTCTGATCACTCACCACGGGAGAACATTTAACGATGATTTATTATACAAACTGCCGATCTGTTTATGGATGAGGCTACATTTGAAAGACATAGAATAAAAAATTTGCACAACCAACAGTTGTGAGCGGATCGGACCCCCCATAGTACAATACAGGCTATATACCTGCATCATCGTCCTGGGTATGATGATAAACTACATCCGCGTCCTGGGTAAGACGATAAACTATGTCCAACAGCAAGGCCTCTGATCAGGAGGTTTTAAGGAGCGTGGAACCACCTCTTAATTGCTGATGCTCCCAGGTCCACCCTAACTCGGGGTGTTAGCACCTGTTAGGGTTCCAGCTATGGGCAAATAGTTAACACCCAAACGGCGAAGGATTCTGAATTTCTGGATATTTAGAAATCGTTAAAGAACGACTAAGCATAAGGAACGTTCACTCAGAAAAATTTGAAAGGTGTCGGAAACGAATAACGGTGATTTTAAATTGAAAAGTTATCTACGAGACACCCGTTAAAAAAAAAAACTTGCCGACTACAAAAACGTGCATGGAATTAAAAGGCACACAAATACACCGTGTCGATTTTGAAAGGTAACGAACTTTTAAAAAAATATTTTTTTTTGTTTTGTTTTGTTTGCTCAACAATATTTTATAGTGACGAATTTACTTCTGATCAGAGGTTTGTCATTGAAATACGCGAACAGAAGTAATAAAAAAAAATACCAAAGTTGTTTATCACGGGCTTAAATGTAAATCAAGACATAAAATAAAAAAAGTCGTAAGTTGTTTCGATTTTTCTGGTCAGCTTATATTATATCCATAGATACACAAATTAAAGGTATATTCTATACACCATCAGCTAAAGATGGATGAATTATCCAAAGTCATATCTGAATTATTCAAATCCCAGCAGTTAAGTCAGGCTGAATTGTTCAAATCCCAGCAAAAATATCAAGAAAAGCAAGAGGAAAGACTTTTAGAAATTCAAAAGTTAATACTGGAGAAATTAAACAACAATCAGGCAAATGAGGGAAATTCTTCATATTCTAATAACACCATATTTAATTCGCTGGAAACTTTCAACTATGTGCCAGACGAAGAAAAAACGTTTGAAGCGTACTTTAAACGATATTAAGATATTTTCTATACAGACTGTGAAAACTGGTCGAATTCAAGAAAAGTCAGTCTATTACTAAGAAAGCTAGGTACAGCAGAACATAGCAAATTTGTAGATTTTATTCTACCGAGAAGAACGTAGGAATTGGAATTCTCGGAAACAGTGAAATTGCTAAATGAGATGTTTGGAGCAAATATGTCGCTTTGGCATAAGCGATGGTTATGCATGAATGTCACTAAATCCGACGATCAAGATTATTTAACATATGCATCTATAGTGAATAGACATTGTGAAAATTTCAGATTGGCAGAGATTACGGTTGAAGAATTTAAGTGTTTAATTTTTGCTCAAGGACTGGTATCCAGTAAGAGTGCCGAAATAAGACGTAGAGTTTTGTCTAAACTCGAATCTGAACAAAACCTTATCCTGAAAAAGTTAGCAGAGGAGCGAAACCGTCGACGAACATCGAGAGCATCTCAATCAAGTATTTAAAAAGATTCAGGACTTTGGATTTACAGGAACGGTCTTCCCAGGAATATACCAAAGACTATATGTAAATATTGTGTACACTTTTTTGTTTCAATACATTTTGTTCTAAGTACATTTTGTGTTGCATTATTATTCCATGCATTAGTCAAGTTTCAACAGTTTTTGAAAGAGAAATTATTATCAGCAATACTTTAAAAAAATAACAGCAATACAAACAGCTATAAATTTTTTGAAAAAATATGACCAGGTATAGATTTCTTCAAGGAAAAGTATTCCTAGAAATAGATTTTTGAAGAAAAATATATTATCAGCCATAAAAATTTTGTCGGTATTAAATAACCCATTGAGGTTGATATCCCGTAAAACTAACAAAACCAAACATCTGCATCATTTTCCGATTAATGTATGGGCTGGAATTGTAAGTGACTGTATGAAAGGTTCATATATTCTGCCAGCCCGTCTTACAGGAGCTGTTTACAGTGATTTTATTTTGAACACACTTCCAGTACTGCTAGAGGATGTACTCTTGCTAATACGAAGACGCATAACTTAATAACTCAAAAACGAAGGATTTGCGGACATATGTCCATGTGCACTTTTGTCTTTGTTTTGATGTGAGGAACCTGCCTCCAAAGTTTGCAAAACTATCTTTGATACACCATATATATATATATATATATATATATATATATATATATATATATATATATATATAGGAGTGTGTGTAGGTTTTTTTTTTCTTTTCGGTGTTTTTTGAGATGAACTCTGTGCGTACATGTGTAATTCAGTTCAGCCCAGTTTTTCATTTACTTCGTAGCAAAATAGAATCGATATAAGCAAGGGTCTCTGCTGTTTAATCAATGCCACTCGATCATTGCCGACTACAATTAAGAAAATCATTTGGTATAAACAGAAAGAAAACGAGAAGTGAAAACTTAATTACACTGCAACAGGACTAGCACGGAAATTCACAGCACGCAACTGACAGATATAAACTGTTTGCCGATATATTTAGGCGTGCAAACAATTCCGAGAAAATAAAAAGGTATAATAATAATAATAATAATAATAATAATAATAATAATAATAATAATAATAATAATAATAATGTAGCCCCAGCTAGGAACTTACATACAAAACTCCAAACAGATCTTGAAAAATATTTTCAATTAACCAACGATTTTCGGCACTAAAGTTTGTTTGCCACCATCAATCCATGAAAACAAATCTCCATTCAATTATCAAAGGAAGACAAAAATTAAAATGCGCTCAACAACTATACAATGATGAAAAATAAAATGGAATAACAGACCAGAATCATCAAACTACAGGAGAGAAGCACCTCCATAAAAATTATCATGAAATTGTCCAAATATAAAGACCTGAAGATCGAGATTAACAGGATGTGGGGAATGAACACTGAGACTGTAGCAATAGTAATCGGATCTGTGGACTTCGTGAGAAAAGGAATGGGCAGTTTTTATAACAGTGTCCCAGGTAACATCAACATACAAGTTTCCCAGAAGATGGCCCTTCTAGGAACATCTCATATACTAAAAAAAGTAAAAAAAAAAAAAAAAAGTCTAACCTGAAAACCAAATGGTAAGAAAAAATAACTTATATAGCCGATACCCTTTGCGAGCAGAAGACGCTGATGTTGCCAGTAATCTGAGCCATCAATGTTTGCTGAGCTCTTCATTGAAACCAGAACAGATGGATTCAGCTTAGCCGCTTAAAATCAAAAGCTGTTTGAAGATTCTATTAAGCACATATTTAATTGAATGCGATAGGTCGAAAATGCCGCTGTTGTACAAACGCTGAGGAATATATCGACCTTCTAATATATGAGTGCTCTAGACTCAAATGGATCTAAATATAAATAGGGTTAGTAAATATCTGCGTTAGATAGGCTACGTAATTACCCACAGTGCTCAGTGCTCTGGGACTTCATATATACTGACCACACTATACAATCCAATAGACCAGATTCAATAATAAAGTTTTTAAAGAAATATAAGTGATTTATAGTCAATTGACAACGATTAGAAAAAGCAATGCTAAAATACAACTGTAATTAGTCTGTTATTTTTTCGCAAATGAATTTAAATAGAGCCATGATAAATTAGGAAGATAGCTGCGTTAGAAGACATGTCAACGTTAGAAAACTGATATGAACACAAACCTTTATCAGTACTAGGAAATAACAAATGTGACAATGCTCTGAAACTTCGACATTTATCCCGATCACACTATACAACAGGCCAGATCTAATAATAAAATACTCAAAAAAATATATAAATGCTCTGTCATAGACATGACCATCCAGCTGTATAAAAACATCTCTGATGAAGAATTTAACAAACTTTGAAAAATATAAGGTCCTGGACATAGAAATTTTAATAATGTGGCATTTAAACCCAAGCATTATTCTACTAATAACAGAAGCACAATGAATTATTTTTAAAATATTGATCCACATATTAGGAAAACACTAGGAAACCTCGCAATAAATGAGATACTAAAAATTGTGTCCATGAGCACCTCTCACATTTTTCAATGTAATATGCTCAATAACTTTTTAAGAAAATTATATCAAACAGAAAATTTAGAAAACTGGGAATAATAATAATAATAATAATAATAATAATAATAATAATAATAATAATAATAATAATAATATCAGTACGATCTGAGAGAAGCACCTCCATAAAAATTATCGAGAAATTGTCCAAATACAAAGACCTGGAGATCGAGATTAACAGGATGTGGCGAATGAAGACTGAGACTGTACCAATAGTAATCGGAGCATTGGGCCTCGTGAAAAAAAGGGATGGACAATTTTACTAACAGTTTCCTAGATAACATCATTATACAAGTTACCCAGAATATCGTCCTACAAGGAACATCCCATATAGTAAGAAACGTGCTCTCAATTAAATGACAATTCTTCTATACGGCGTAAAGACTATAGTTTCGACCCGGATCTACAGGATACAAAGCAGAAAACAACATGCAAGCAATAATAATAATAATAATAATACAGAGTCTGTATCAATAGTAGTCGGATCTGTGGACTTCGTGTGAAAAGGAATTAACAATTTTAATAACAGTGTCCCAGGTAACATCAACATACAAGTTGCCCAGAAGATCGCCCTACAAGGAGCATCCCTTATACTAAGAAAAGTGCTATGAATTAAATGAAAATTTTCCCATAGGGCATAAGGACCATAGTTTGCACACTGCTCTACAGGATACAAAGCAGGAAACACAAGATACACAGATAATAGTAATAAAAATAATAATATATATCAAATACTAATAAATAAAATGATCCTGAAAAATAGATCAAATACTAATAAATAAAATGATCCTAAAAAATAGATCAACACCTAATAAATAAAATGATCCTGAAAAATAGATCAACAACTAATAAATAAAATGATCCTAAAAAATAGATCAACACCTAATAAATAAAATGATCCTGAAAAATTGCAGAAAAAAGATAGAACACTCAGCAGAGTTTGGATAGATTACCGTAAAGCCTTTGATAGTGTGTCACACTCTTTGGTCCTTAAAGTTTTCGAAATGTACAAAATTTCTTCGGTGATAGTAAATTCCCCTAAATATAACATAAAACTGTGGAAAACCACATTATACCTAAATCGTACCAAAGGTACTGCCACTTCCAATTATTTGAACATACAAAATAATTTATCAAAAAGTTTTCTTGCTGCCTCTTCTGTTCTTTCTGTCCTTAATCCCTCTTTCGCATGAACTAAATAGTAATAAAGTAAAAAAAAGAAAGTGTTTAATCACTTATTCTACATGAAGGATATCAAACTCTTTGCCAAATATGACAATGAATTGAAAACATCCTCAATACTGTAAAATGTTTCTGTGGTCACATCGATACGGATTTCGGATTAGATAAATGTGCAAAAGTAACATTCAAGAAAGGAAAAATTACAAAAACGCAATTAATATATCTAGATTTTGGCACAAATGTTAGAGAACTGGGACAAGAGGAAGCCTACAAATAACTAGGGGTCAGCGAAAGATATGGAATACAGCACACCCAAATGAAAGAGTAAGCAAAGAATACTACAGGTGTGTGCGTCTCGTGTCAAATAGCTACTTGAATTCACAAAACAGAATATCAGCTATAAACACTTTGGCTGTCCCTGTGATGCAATGCATGTTCAACATCCTTAACTGGCCCAGTGCTGATATTAAGCGAATTGATGTTAAAATGAGAAAGCTTCTGATTTGCCACTGCATGCATTATTCTAAGACCGATGTTGATCGTCTCTCTGTACCCAGATCCGAAGGAGGAAGAGTTTTATTTCAACTAGAACTGTCTTACAAAATCACAACTATCGCTCTTCAAAGATATCAGGAAACTACAGATTTGATAATGATCTTTGTCAAAGAACATTATAGAAATAAGAAATTTTATTTAGTAATAAAGGAAGCCAAAAACTTCAAAATGGAATTTGAAGTAGGTGAAGAATTGCAAGTAAACCATAATGCACCTACTGCAGCGGCAAAGAACCTAAAAAAGAAAGCAAAATCAAATGCAATGTACCAAATGCAGAATCAATGCCAAGATAAGCCTCTTCATGGTCAATACTCTACCCGTACCAAACAAGATGATATAGACAAACCCCGTACCCATCAGTGGCTACGTAGTGCAGAGTTAAAAGCTGAAACCGAAGCTTTTATTCTTCCTGCAGAGGACCAGAGCTTACTAACTAGAAATTACGAACCATACACACTGAAAAATTTCCAATACGAAACGTATAATTTTGAAGAAATGGTTTTATTTTTACGTTTCTCAAAAGCTTTGTTGCCTTCCTCAATCCCGTCATCGTGATCAATATTATGATAAAGAGACGAAACTGTCTTAGTGACCAAAAAGCAATCAAGAAAAAAAAACTTTCATGGTTGCTTATCCGCAGTATCCTGTCAGTCGTTTTTAAAACACTATAGTTTTAATAATTTATTTTAAACCAATATTTTAAATAGCCAATAATATTTTACGTTATGAATTTTAAATAGCCAATAATATTTTCCATTATGAATAGATATAAACTCTGATGCAATTCTTTTAGCGAAAGAGTTAAAGATGAAGGATTAATGACAATACTTGATGGATTTTTTTTATTCTGTGATAAAACCAAGTCAAACTGTGTTTCAAATGCCGTGCTTCCTATCATCAAAAGCTGACTGAAAATGGTAATCACTTAAGACATGTAGATTTAATGTTTCATCTTTTAACTTTTTCCTAACATAAATGCGAAGTCGTTGTCGAACAAAAGATTTTAATGCTGGGTGGGACTTTTACATACTATTTATTGTAGAGTATAAGCTATAGTTTTCGTTCGTACTTATCTTAAATTCATAAATAGCAGACATTATTTCATCAATAATATGAAAAGGAAAAATAATATAAACTTATTACTTAAGAATGATAGCCTCTTACGTATGTTTTGTGGGCGGCTCGTAAATATCATGGCGAAGTGGATTTGGTTTGCGAACAGTGGTTTACCATCATCCCTTCTGTAATGGTCAAAAAGCTAGCCTCATTGATTGATTCTTATATGAGAAATACGTTATTCTCTAGCTGCCGCTCTCTTTACAACGAGTCTAAGCTGAGGTTAGTAAATAACTTTATCCTCCTCCCGATATTAAAGGTGTCTCCTTCACAATCATTATTTTCCTTTGTTTGCTGCCCGTGATCTTTAAATATATTTTTAATGAAGTTTTGAAAACAGAATAATAAAAACTTGCAAAGGCAATTTCTTTCTTTCTTATCAATACGGTGTTCAAATAACTAAATAGTGGACATTACTCTTTGATGTTGGCCTATACACTCAAGAGATTACTTTGTGTTGTACATTATTCATTACTCGCAAAAAGAAAAAAAAAATAGGATAGCCCAGGGCGGTCTCGTCTCATTGTTTTTTTCTCTTTTCTGTATCAAATCACGCGCTTTGCATCTGTTATCTGCACGCCAAAGTAGAATTTTCAAAATAGACTTAAACAAAGTTAGGTCCTTCATCAAAATATCATAATGTTCTTCAGATATATGAATTTGCAACGGGAAATACTTCTCTCTTGATGTCTACGCATGAAGAGAATTATTACTTCAAAGAATATTTCCTTTGAGCAGTTGTATATTAACTCACTGATCACCGAGACCTGACCACTTGCCGAAAATCTATTCCTCAACTATTCGGTTTAATTCCACTATTTCAGAACTGCTTGTGCAAGCACAAATATCAACAGCCAAGAGCAGTAAATATATATTATAGGAACTGCTTTAGTTTATTTACATATTGTGCCACTACCGTCTCTCTTTAGGGTATGGCGATCATGGCTCTCCACAACGTCGTATCATAAGTAATGTATGCCTACTTACTATTCCTCCCAGTTCCCGTTCTGTCATCCATTTCCGCAACCTTCTTAAGCAGGTTACTGGATGTTTGCCTCTTCTCTTCTTACTACCAACAGGTCCTCTGTGTGCCAAAATGCCCAAAAAGCTTTTTATGTGTCCCAGAAACTCCAATGTTTTTTCCCATATTACGTATAGACATTTTCTATTTTCCTTGAAACTTCCCCGCTGTTAATATACTCTGTCTATGATATTCTCAGCATCCTCATTTAGAAATACAAGTTTTCTCTTTATATGAGAGGAAATTACCCAGTATTCAGTGTCATATAGGATGATTGATATTACAGTTCAGCATTCTTATCTTTGTTTCATGAGCTATGTTACGTCATTCTTTTCAATGATTTAATCTCGGAGCATTGTACCGGTAAGAAAATACAACTGGTACAACTAGATAACTACCGCATTTGTTTCTCTTCCTTTGTGTAGACGAAAATCAGTCAAAAAGTAATACCTGTTGTATTTTAAAGTATTACTAAATATAAGTTGTTTTTTGTTTTATTTTGTTTTGTTTTTGTTTTTTTGGGGGTTTTTTGGGTTTTTTTTTGGTGTTGCTTCTTTTTGTTAAAAAACTAAAAACTGCCTGCAAGCAAGGGAAACTAATTTGCTGAGTTACCTTCTCTCTTCCTACCCAAAATCCTTTTTTTTTTTTTTTTTTTTTTTTTTTTTTCAAAATGACTATCTCTCTAGACATGCACACTTAGAATATTAAAAAAAAACTGTCGGAGAATTTCTGTTTTTGGAACAAGGCAGTGCTAGAAACATCACCAATTTTTTAGCTAATGTTTATGAAAGCTCTATACTTTGATTTAAGCCTATTAAGAGATAATGTCAATCATAAAAAACTGACCTTAATGACAGGACCAGCACTGGCAGGCAAGCTGCTGCTGGGAATGACAATAAAGCCAAACAGGCCGACGCTTTTTTTATTTCAAAACTGTGAAAATCATCAAATCAACCATGGTAGTGCCTGCAGTTTACAAAATTTGTTTCCTGAATTCTAAAAAGCTTTATGAAAGAGAAAAAGCTGGTTGTTCCCCAAGAGCTAGTTATTCCTCAAGAGTTCCTAGAGTGGCACAAAACTGAGAGAAACTAAAGGACTGTGAAAGGTGAACAGAGGACGGTGGTACTCCAGTAGTGATGAGGTGAAAGAGGCAACTTTGATTTAGCTTAGAAAACAGCCAGGAAGTTTCTTCGAGGTAGGTATACGCATCCTCAGAGAGACAAAATCTATTAAAAGCTACAAGGGACAGGAATGTGTGGAGAGCCATGATCGCCTACTTCATGAGGAGACACGCACATGAAAAAGAAGAACAATATTTTGATAGTATGTTTGTCTTCTTCAAGTTATATATAAAGATATAAAACCATTTGTACAAACGTCACTTGTCTTGAGAAAAACGGTTGTACTGATAAACCACGCGACAAAGCGAGTGAGACGTAGCTAGCGTGAATGGAATGCAACCAAAACGCGAGTAACATGATGGAGAGCGTGCGTATCTTGAACTCTTCAGTCAGTTGATTAGTAAGAACAATTAATCAAACTGTGCTGTATGAATCTTATTGATCTCAGTTGATGTAGCATTGTTTCGTCGCACACTTACTGCTGAGATTACTTCGGAAGTGTGCTGGTCAAACTCTCTGACTCCGGGCAGAGAGGATCACCAGCAGAGTCTCGTCTGCGGAGACAGCTACCTCACCCCGGTTTTTATGGGGTCTACGGGCAATTTTTGGCGAGCCTACGGGCTGGGATACCCCACAATAAACTCGGCCTTGTGCCACATCCGACGGAGTGGGGCGGTTAGCGAACATCACACTTAATGCAGATTTAATTACTTAATTTTAAAAATATAACGGCCACAGGTATTATGTGGGGCGCAAAAATGCTGCAACAACTGAACTTGTGGGACGTTTTATCACCAACGGTTGCAACTTAAAGTAAACGTTTTGAAAAAATATCCACAATCCACCGACCTTTCAACTCTTAAAACGCATGATGATAATTACATGGGCAAATGATTACTAACGCCTGACCCCGGGGGAAATAAACGAAATGACAAGACAGTTACATAAAATTTATACTAAACTCTTTAATCAAGGTGATACAGCCAGTAAGATACAAAGGGTTGGTGAGAGTGAAAGAATATGAACAAAAAAACATGATTAAGCGCAATGAAAGAAGAGGAATTAAGGAGACTGATGATGATGATCGGCATTACATTTAAATTTTTGGAAAACAATGTTGAATAGAAAGCAAGAAGCCTGACGACCGTTCCACAAGTGCAAGAGGTCGAAATTTTAGCATGGAACTTATGGTTACAGCTAGCCATTTCAACTGTAAAATGATGAAACCTAGCTGCCAAACTAGTACAGTGCTTAAATTCGTAAAATCGAGGTGCTAAAGAGAAAAGCTCATCAGAACTATTAGCATGAAAATATTTGTAGAAAAGGCATTGGAAAGTGACTGAAGCCGAGATGCCAGGTCAAGACTGATAAAAATGCAGATTCTTCTTTGGGCTTTATCGAGAATCTATAAATACACAACAGTACCACCAAACCAGATATGACTGAAATGTTCAATGCATGGTCGAATGGTTGAGTTATAAAGATGCAAAATAGATTATTCTATTATTATTATTATTATTATTATTAATATTTCTTTAATATCCTATTTTGTTTACTCATAGAGGCTAGTTCTTAGAATTAGGGCTAGTATGAGAGCGTGAAAGAGTACTCCTTAGTAATGTGATTACTGCCGTGTAAGGTGATCTTTTGTTCTTGTATCGGGATGTTGTCAGGGATGTTCCCAAGTGTACTTTCCTATTCTTTTCCTGATCAAACCAAGAACACATGTTACTAACAACTGGGATTGCTGTGGTCTTTATTATGTTATTATCATTCTACTTGTCTCTCCCTTACTTGGCACGACCGTTACGCCCTGCCAATACTTCATAAATAATGGACTATTCCGTTTTGATACTGTGGAAAGATGGAAAAGACATTGCAGGGACGTTACTTGGGTTCAGCAAGAAAGTAAAAAGAAGAAAGAATGGAAGACTCGTGTGTTTTACGTCTATTTCGGTGAAATGGAAGAGTTGTCAATTTCGTATCTTTTCATTTGTACCCACTTACTTCTTAAAATAACGCCCTGTCAATATTCATAAATGATGGACTATTCCATTTTGATCGCCGGGGAAGACGGAAAAGACATATCAGCGACGCTATTTGGTTTCAGTGAGAAAATGAAAGACATAAAGAAAGAAAGTTACGCCCTGTCAATACCTCATAAACAATGGACTATTCCGTTTTGATCGAAAAGACCTATTGGAGATGCCACTTGGTTTCAATAAGAAAGAAAGAAAAAAGAAAGAAAGAAAGAACAATAGCAATACTATTTATAATTATTACTATTTCTACAAAAATATTTCTACATTAGAAATATGTGATGACATTCACCGAGGATCAAGTAACAGGAAGTCGCCTCAATATTCCAGCACGTTCCTAAGTATTCTGGCTGCATTTTGATGGTTACAATTCTTTTTCCGATTCCCAGTTTTTGTAACCTCTTCATAAAGCTCTTCAAGACTCTTCCAAGCTCGTTGGTAATGATGAGCATTATCATCACGCTCATGTTTCACAGTTTACCCGGTTATCTTGCACAGTCATCACATTTCTCCGCTTTCTTACCATTTCACTCTGTTGTCTGTCATAACTGCGACGGACGCCGACAGATTTTCTTCGCTTGCAATGTCTATATCCGATCCCCTGGCATGGATTGTGTTAATCCGATTAAATTTCAATGTCCTGCAGAATTTTACTTTTCTATTTCCTCCCGATAAGTTTCTAGCCAATTGCATAATTACTAGTGGATCGCCATTCCTACCCAGCCAGGTTTGTATTTATCCTCAAAATCGAACTTTTGTTAAAATGTTAATCTATGACTGACAGTTTCATCTCTGTTCTGAACAGTCTACTTTTGTTATTTTGTAATGGCGTGACTATATTGATTCTAATATTCTAGTCATCATTATCTTTATCGTCATGGCTAACTTCAGTATTATTATTAATAGCATATTACCCGTCAAAACGTGACTACTGAGGTTCAGAAAATTTGTGCGCTCGAAGATCAAAAAATATTGCACTCCAGCCCTGTAGATAGGATCAAACCGCCTTGTTTTTCTTACCCCATATGTACGCGTATTGTGTCACACCCAGTTATCATGTGAAGGCTACTAAATACCGAATCAGGCTGAGATCAAAATGTAGAATTTGTCCTCTCCTCCTCGTAAAATAATGAGTGATGCCTACTTCTGAGGATTCCAAACATGTGGTAGCATCTTCCTTACTGCACTAATGGGGGATGTGTGCTGAATACCGAAGCCAACGTTAATGTTAAACTTTTTGTACTTGGCCCCTATGTCTGTGTATGGGTACCACACATTAAAAACAACCTCGTGTCGCATCCCGCTGCCGTCGTAAATAATGCATCAACCAGTTTTTCTTCTCTTCCTCTTAAAATTATGAGGGGAACCTGGTCTGAGAGTTCCAACCGTGCGACATCACCACCCTCGTTGCATGAATGAGAGTTGGGGGTTTACCGGCGCCAGAGGAACAGTGGTCTTGTGGACTGGGCAGTTCTTTGTCATTGTTCTATATGAGGCGTGTATAGGAAGCATACATTAAAAAACAACCTCTTGCCACATCCATTCATCGTGGGGAGTCGAGTAAAAACCGGATCAAACTGCTTTTAACCGGCCTCCGTCTAGAGTCAAAGTGAACTTTTGTCCTCGCTTCCGCTTAAAATCATGGGGTGATGTAATGAATATGCATACACCTGGGTTCCCCCTCACAGTAATATGATTGGCTGGTGTCAGCCATAAATACAGACTGATGTGGAGGTACAGGACGCCTATTGACGACGCCTATTGCCTACCAATTCGACGAGGACCAGTCCATTGCGGTTACCAGCTAGATTGTCCTACTCGGTTACAGTAGTCCAAAACCACTTTACTACTTCGAACAAATATATCCTTTTCCGGGACATAGAATGAGAGAAGCCTGGTCGCTGGGATCCCAACCCTGCGACAGTAACTTCTTCATTGCACTCAAGACGATTATTTGGTGGATTTCCGACACGAGCGTGATAAAGGTCGCGGTAACTGGCCTATTTTTTGTCCTTTGTTCAGACGCATATGGGTGTGTGCACCCACTTAAAAAAAAACAAAAACAACCTACTGAGACATCGCTGGGGAGGGGCGAGTAAACAAAGGATCAAACCAACTCTTCCTAGCGATCGGCTTCGGATTAACGCGTACAATTTATCATCTTTTCGTCCGAAAATTATGAATTCTCAAATGGAGGCAGCACCACATTCATTGCTCCAGAAATGGAAAGTTGGTTGATACAAAAATCGGCGTGACAGTGGTAGTAGAGACGGGGCAGTGTTTTTTTTTTTTTTTTTTGTTTTTTTTTTGTTTTTTTTCCTTGCTCTGTATGTACGCGTTTAAATAGACTACCCTAAATCGATCATCTGTTACATATCCCCACTGTGGAGAACCGTGTAAATAGCAAATTAGAACGCAGCTTGTACGGATTGCGATCTGTGGGTATTACTTTGTCTTCCTCTTCAGTCATGTTCTTTTATTCAGGAGACGGAAAAAAATTAACGTGGCGATCTTTTTCCTGGAAATTTTGAATCCGTGCTACTGCTTCAACTTTATACTATAAAAAAGAGACATTGAAGTATTTTGACGATTTCGTAATACTGAAAATTTTTTGTACTTGGGACTCCCAAATTAAATTCTCCATGAACACCATGAACAAAAAGTTAAATATCAAATCAAAGAGCTGTACCTGTATGCCCTGCCTATGAACAAAGTGTGGCTTTGCTCCATGGAAACTCTACTATGCTACTTTTCCATGTAGCCGCCATAGGTTCACCAACGTATAAACACCCTCAAGCGATTGGAATCACCCTTGAACCTCTGCAACATCAGCGACATCAATGTGTAACTGCTTTCCGAACATATGTGGTTTATCTGACTGTTGGATTCTTGCGAGTTCGATGATTATGGATACTTCCAGATTATGGAATCGACATTTATTTCCGAAGCAACAACGTCCCAAAAGTTATTACGCTGTTTTTATACCTCACACTGTATAGTACTCCCTTGTTTTATGGTAGCACTCATTTCTATTGTGATACCATATACGCATGCGCTCAATACTAAGGCAGTTACAAGAGTTCTGCATATCTCCTTTTGCATTATCTTTACAACTTTTACAATAATTTAATTTCGGTTGATTTGTGCCTATGCGTACTGTTTTGAATATCCCTCGTATATATATATATATATATATATATATATATATATATATATATATATATATATATATACCGGGTGTAACATAAAAAGTGTCCAAATCGTGTAAAAGCAAAATTTTCCATTTGTTAGATGAAGCTCTGAACTGTTGCATCTTAGAAATGATTAAAGATATCTTACTGGAATTGTCCGAGGTTTCTATAAAACTATTGGACTCTACTTTGAGCAATAAGAATGTATAGTTACTCTCCAAGCTTAACATAAGTATCGTGATGTAATCGATCATAAACGAAAACGACATGTTTTAATCATGGCTAGAGATCGGAAGCTCATGAAGGATGGTAATAAGATTCAAATATATATATATATATATGAACTTTATTTCTATTATATATATATGATCGACTCTCCCGTCGAGATTCGACGTATGAGGGTCAAGCAGATCAGTTTCCAGGAAACCGACAGCTCGACACCGGCACATGAGATTTGATTATAATGGTGAAGGCCTCGTGCAGGACCATCTACACTTTTTGGAGGCACGAATACAGAGACCTGGTGCACCGAATGACACAAGGTTCCCAAACAACCCTCCGATGGTTTTGAAATCAGAGTTGTCCTTCTCCTAGACCAGTCCAATCCAAGGCTATAGAACCCAGTCTGTCCTGCTATTTTACCCATAGCTGGAGGGAGAAGAAGAGGATTCATACCTTTCCCAAGGGTATTAGCACGTAAGTGAATGTAACGGATTCGACCTCGGCTCTCCGATTCCTCAAGCCAAGCCGATATCCATTACTCCACCATGCATGCATATATATATATATATAAAAGATCCGTGAAAAAACAAAAAACTAGAAAAAATTGAATATATATATATATATATATATATTCAATTTTTTCTAGTTTTTTGTTTTTTCACGGATCTTTTCTAATTAATCTCTTTAGATCATCTAAGTTGAAATGATGATCCCTCTTCCTGTTTTCCTCATTATTATTCCTTTTTTCGCAAACTTATTCACCGTTCTCTTGATGGTTCTTGAATGGTATTTGAAGATCAAAGGCAAAGTATGAATGTTGGTACCATTACTGAAGGCTTGAATGATCTTTTTTCTCCCATAATTGCTCATTTGCGAAGACAGTGGGTCTGACAAAAACCGAGTTTTTCCTGTTCTCTTTCTGGATGAATAACCTGAATGTTTGGGGGGGGGGGGTTCTGTGAGTCTTACGATAAATGATATCAAGATTTCGTCTTTAATGAAAACCTGGAAAAAAAGAAACTCATTTACTTTAGTATATTTTTTAGATATTAAACAATTTTATGGGGTGGACAATTATACTGTTACACGATTTGCAGTTACATCCGATATGTGTAGGTAAAAGTGTAAAACAGGGGCCATAACTCGCATACGCAAAAATTAAAGTAATTTTGTTAATAATACAAATCTGGGCAAAAAGATATTGCCGTTGAAAGAAATCGTAAAGAATTTAATAACTTTGTAGAATTTGTTCCTGACAAATCGAAATGCAATCTAAAAACACGTATTAAACAAGGTTGTATGATCATTATTGATGGTTGGTCCGCTTATAATTGGTTAAATGATCTGGGATACAATCACAATTTTGTCGATTTACATGAATCTTTAGTTCATACGCAAACAATAGAGAAAAGCTGGACTCATCTAAAGCGTTTCCTCAGAGAAAAAGTAAAAAAAAAAATGTTCGCAAGATTGAGAATATGTATTTGAAAATATGTTAAAAACAATTAACGATATATAAATTTTTATCTCGTGAATTATGACCCTGTTTTATGGCCCCGATTCTAGACTTTTAATAATATATATATATATATATATATATATATATATATATATATATATATATATATATATATATATATATATAATTTGTGTATTTAGGCAGCAATGCTTCTTTTATGAACATTTCATTGAATAAGACAGACAAGGTGCTTTGATTTAGTTTTTTATAAAAAAATTATCTGATCTAATTTTTTTTTTTTTCTTTTCAGGTGATAAATTATATAAAAACTGTCCGAATGTTCTTTTTATCCGAGTGCTTTCGACTATACATTTAGCCATTTTCAAGGTTGGAATATATTAACTGTTAACAAGAAATAGCTGTATGGATGCATTTATATAATGTTTTCATTTTCAAAACACGGTCAATATATTGTGTCAATGTTCATCGTTGATATTATTCAGCGTTGTTTTTTTTTTATTATTAATAAGGCTTCCATTATTTTTAGCTTTGTTTTGCATGTAGATAATGCTATTATATTTGTGTTGTCAAC
Organism: Acanthosepion lycidas; assembly: GCA_963932145.1. NCBI lineage: Eukaryota > Metazoa > Mollusca > Cephalopoda > Sepiida > Sepiidae > Acanthosepion > Acanthosepion lycidas. The sequence goes on along the minus strand of OZ010584.1, from coordinate 79,483,287 downwards.
CAGTATGTTACGAATAGGCCCCGGTAGGTTTCCATGAATATTTAAATGAAATCTAATTGAGCTATGGTCAGAAAGGTGTTGAGTGAATCTTCGTGTCAAATATATTGTAGTGTGGCCTATATAATTATTTACGAATTTTGATTGATCAGGAATACAGTTTTTATATAATTTACCAACTGAAAAGAAAAAATTATTAGGAGAAATTATATAAAAAACTAAATCAAAGCACCTTGTCTGTCTTATTTAATAAAATGTGCATATATATATATATATATATATATATATATATATATATATATATATATAAGATCAAATGAAAAATAATTTTCCTCATAAAGTAACATGGATAATACTGTTTTAAAACAAATTATTACCAGCAATACAATTTTGAAGGAAATATATTACCAGAAACAGATTTTTGACAAAACAAAATATTACGAGCAATAAAACTTTTTGTCAGCCTTAAATAACCTATTAAGGTTGATATGCCGTAAAACAAAATAAACCAAACCAAACCAAATCTCATAAAGTAACGTCTTTTTAGGAAAATTTAACCAAAGTTTTATTTTTTAAATAAAAATATGATTTCTGTAAATAAATTCATTTTTACTCTCAAAGGCCCTGACGAGTGGAATAATCTCCTTAAAAACTCAGACTAGGTACAGATAAGTGAATATTTAACATATTGGACAAAGAGACAGAGAAATTGCGTTTTATAGCAATAATAATCCGGCATAATTTACACGGGATCCCTTTCAGATTTCCCGTGTTGACCCAAGGACCTTTCACTTCTGTTAGGTAGCGCTAGTTGTTGCATCATTTCGTTTTGAGGACTTTCAAACACTAGTAAGGTATCTAGTTATCTTTTGTTCATTTTTATTATAACCTGATGATTTTTAGCCTTAATAATTGCTTCAAGGAATACAGGAAATTCTTGTCATGTTCTGAAGCGCAAACACCCTACATTATCCATAAGAGTAGGTTGAAATTCTAAAAATACTATGAGAGCACCGTGTCTTTGCGTGTCTGTGTCTACAGCTTATGATATAATGAAGCAGGGAGAAAATGATATAACCATAAGTTATCCGAGAAAATTACTCATGTGACACTCCATAGGTCAGAGTGATTCCCAGTTAGTGATGCTCAGACTGTAATTTATACAAATCTGTCTGTTTGTCCCCACAGAATCAGATACTACTGCATGGATTTTAACCAACCTTGGCATGCAAATAGACTATGGTCTTGGTAGTGTGATAGGCTATGTAAAGCTAAGCTAGGTCAACGCTGAAGGTCATAGAAAGTAAAAAGATATTGTCATAGAAACCATGTCTCATATTTATTCCTAAGTAAAGATATGGTGGTAACGGGGGTCTTTTAATTTTTGGTGGTAAATTAATACGTAGTTATTTCCCTTGGTAATTTCAATAATCTATACAAACAAAATGAAGTGTCTGTTGGCCCTTTTATTTAGGAAAAAATAATTCCCGTGCATCTCTGCTAGTTATAAATAGACCTTTCAGAATAGGCCTGCTGCTTTACTGAGTAGTATATTTCCAACTGGTTTCAGAAGATGGTGTTCAAATTTTGGTAAAAAAGCACGAGTTGGAATTCTCATTTTCAAGATAGAAAGGCGTTCAATACTTGAATGACAGATATTATATAATCTTTCTTCCTTCACTATTTACCCTCAGATATTCACCGTGGAAGACTAAGCCCAATAAATATCGAAATTCCTATGGTTGCTTTTTGATGTTAACAAAGACATCCTGGCAGGAAATCGCTAACTAAAAGGACACTTTGGAATATGGACGACAATGTCTATTGTCACTGTCGGGTAACAGGTTTCAATCAATAGTAACTTGATATTCTTAAATGGTCATTTCTTCAGAACTGTCAGATGATAACAATACTGAATTCAATGGGGGGTGCAGTATTCCTTCCGACAGTCATTTGTCAAACTATGCCAACTACCTACTTTTTCTCCCCTCAATTGTTCTCGTTCACACTTAATTATAATTCATAATAGCGTCTGTAACGGCAAGTATTCCACCTAAATAAAAGAAGCTGTCTCATTAAGACGTCCTTTATCCTTTCACAGAAACTGTTCAAGAATAACATCTTCTTTAAATCCTTCTCAAAATAGCTTACGTGAAATCTTTTGGACAACATGGTGTAAGACAATGGTTAACGAGGCTAGTCTAGTTGACTGTGGGTATTGATTTCGTTCCTCACGGGTACTGGTAGTGCCATGCAACATTCGACATTCAATAAGCCAGCAAGGATTTAGATGTCGTAAAGCCAAGTACGAATACTTTCTGAAGTGCTAGGGGGTGCTGAAATGTTTTCGGCCCGACGAAGAAATAATATCAAAATAAATTCTGATGCTTGAGCATTTGTTCAGAATTTAATCATAAGAATATGTCGGCAGACTTTTGTATTTCCATCAGCCTACGAAATTTTTTTTTCTGGACGAGTGTCTTCATCTTTGTTAGTTTTAACTCAACTTCTTGGCTAATACATTCTTCCGCCTTTCTCGTATGTATTTCGTATTCAGCAGTTATTTCAAGTCACTTAATTCACTCGTTTTCTTTTTTCCTTTTGTCACTCTATTATATTTTTCTTCTCCTCAAAAATAATACTGTAGTTGAAGGATGTAGTGGAATCTATGGCAAAGACAAAACATCTAAATGTAAAAATATTAATATAATCTTATGGGCGCGTGACTGAATAGTTAGATAATTCGAATTTCACTCATGAGACCAGAGTTCTAGGAGGTGATTTGATGGTCCCTCAAACGATGGGAGACTTCGTCATATATATATATATATATATATATATATAGATAGATAGATAGATAGATAGAGAGAGAGAGAGAGAGAGAGAGAGAGAGACCAAAAACTTTAGGCAAAAAACAGCACTCGTAACATCAAGTTTCCCGCTATGAAGCTATCCAATTGTGAGAGTTGTGTTTTTGAGTTCGTCGATTGGGGTCCTGTTTGCCTTCTTTTTCTTTTTTTTTTTTTTGTCATCTCTCCTAATTCCCCTTTTCTGCCATTTTACACAAACTGGTTAAATAGGTTATTCGCCGCTTTCCTCTGCTGCTCTTACCTTTAATACGTCCTTGGAGCGTCAAATTCTCTAAACCCACTTTCCTCATTATGTACCCAAGAAATTTCAATTGACTCCCTCTGATTCTAAGTATCAGTGTCCATTTGGTTTTAATTTTACTTAAGTCTACTTCACTGCTCAGTCCATGGTATTCTCAGAAACAAATTTCTCTTACTTTTTTTATCTGTGAAGCGATTATTCAGCTAACAAAGCCTTTTTTAATTTTTCTTTTTGTTTTAGCATACCTACGAGCGATAATGGGTATGTCCTCATTCACATAAATACAGTAGTAAATACTGTGTTGGTTTGCAGTCGGAGATTTGTGCAGTCGACCAGACTGTTCGTAACTGTCAAACTCTCCGCCTCGGCGGAGAGGAACCCTGACGAGGCTTTGTCGCAGGGCAAAGTTACGTCCGGTGAGGTAGACAGTCCCTGGACCCGTTTAGGCGGGTTCAAACGGAATATTTTTGTCCGAGCCTTTCAATGTGTGTTGCAGCATACCTACGGATGATAAAGGGTATGTCTTCATTCACATAAATACAATAGTAGATACTGTGTTGGTATGCTGTCTGAGATTCGTCTCCAATTATACTGGTCAAACTCTCTGCCTCCCGTCAGAGAGGATCTCCAGACGATGCTATGTCGAAGGTCAGAGTCTCGTCTCGGGGAAACAGCTACCCGACCCGGCTTTATATGGGGTCTACGGGGAATTTTTGGCCGAGCTTACGGGTTCGGATATACCACATTAAATTCGGCCTTGTGCCACATCTGACCGCGTGTGGCGGTTAGTTGATATTCTGCAGGCGGAGATTCGTCTCCAGCTGCGATAGTCAAACTCTCTCCGCGCCGCTGGCGAATCTTATATATGTTGTTCTTGTCCTAAGTATTATCGTTCATTACTAATATTCCTGTGATTATTCTATTCTGTAACTTTCCCTAGGTTACAACATTTTAGAGCTTTACCTGCACGACATTTCCATTTGTATAAATTAATTATACGATGAGATAATTATATTACAGAAATATTCTTAGATATGTAGGCACGCCCGCGAGCACACAAAGACATACAGGATATTTAATAGCAGAAATCTATATTAAATTTTTAACTTTCCAGCAAAAGCCCAGATTGAACTGTGTCTTCTTTCTCTTGCATTTCTTGTATTAAAAAAATAGATGGACTATAGGGACTAAATAATGAAAAGAATTGTCTGTTCACTCAACTAATAATGGCCCCCTTTTCTTTTCCGTTTCAGATCTTTGCCAGAATTCCATATGGAAACATATTACGACTTAAATATTTGGACATTTTATTCCACACGGGACAAGAAAACTGATTGCAAACAGGTAATTATTTTTAATCCTTTCACCCCAAGCAAGGCGGGAATGTCACTAGTATGAAAGGGGATTGCAGAAAGTGAAAGTGATAGAAAACACCAGTGAAAGAAAAGACTGTGTATAAAGAGGATTGAGGAAAAGACACAAGATGAACGGGATTCATGAAAGATGGCGATTGAGGTTGCATTGAAATTTTGAAGATTGTATTTATCAGGGAATCAGAAAATGGAAGAAAGTTCCACAGACAGGAAGTAGGAGAAAAGAAACTGCTGGAGTAACTATTTCAACTGTAAACGGGTGGAACCTGGATGCCAATCTAGTAGTAGGCTTAAATTCATGTAGTCTGGGCACTAGATAAAAAAGCTCGTCAATAAGTTGCCATGAAAATATTTGTAGAAAAAGGAGAGAGAGAAGCCACGCCATGTCGGTGAGAAAATGGCTGATGTCGAGATGCCAAGTCAGGAATGGTTACATTATTGATCGATCTTTGGATATTGCCAAGAACCTCGAAATGAATAGCAGGGACGCCAGACCAGATATGACGGCAATATTCAGTGCACGGAGGAATGGTAGATTTGTAGATTTGCAAAATGAATTCTGACGAGAAAAACATTTCTGGCAAAACACAATAACCCAACCTTCCTTGCAGGGGATGCATCAACTGATTCGATGTAGTCGCTCCACTTCAAAGTCAGTTGGAAAAAGGAGGGCAAGAAGTGATTTCAAGAACACACACACACACACACACACACACACATATATATATATATATATATATATATATATATATATATATATATATATATATATATATACAAGATCCGTTAAAAACGACTGATAAGGAACTCAATAACATCAACTATGAAAAATGTTACAATGTGATGACGGTCTTTGGAAAATATGACATTACTATAACTGGAGATACATACATCCAAAATTCATAAATTCAATTAAAAGAGGATTTGATGCCCATAGACAATTATATCACATCGAAACAAGAATGTATCTTTGTAGTGAGCAAATTGTTTTTGTCCGTATATAATTATTGCCCTACTCTTGGTATCGAGCCGTCTTTTGAATTAATGCTGTGAACTTCAGAATTTATATTATTTTCGTTCTCATTACATTCGTATATATATATATATATATATATGTATATATATATATATATATATATATAAAGAAATATACTCTTAAGGTGTGCTATATTTATGGGATAAAGTGCTCAATATCAGAGATAGAGCGTGTGTAAATATAAAAGCGAACATTGAAGTCAACACTTAGAGGCGGCAGTGTGTTTCATGCTATGAAACATGAAAACAACCTGTCGCCTGTAAGTGTTGACTTCAATGTTCACTTATATATATATAACGTCATATATTACGAAATGGACAAAGTCCGACAATTTATTTATTAAAGGCATTTTTATGTTTAACGTTCTTTTTTATAGATACAAGTATTTAAGTAAATGCTCTGTTTATAATAAACAGTATTAAATAACATTTACCGGCCTGAATGTCCGAGAAATTTTCATAGAAAATATTCGTCCTTGGACAGGATTCGAACCTGCATCCTATACGGAACCGTCATTTACGCTGACGTGCCTTGGACAGAATATTTTCTATGAAAATTTCTCGGACATTCAGGCCTGTAAATGTTATTTAATACTGTTTATTATAAACAGAGCATTTACTTAAATACTTGTATCTATAAAAAAGAACGTTAAACATAAAAATTGTCTTTAATATATATATATATATATATATATATATATATATATATATATATATATATATATATATATATATATATATATATATATATATATATATATATATATATATATATATGCGTGTGTATAAGGCTATGTAAAAGTTTCGATAAGTGCCATAAAAATTACTACATCGACTACCAGAATAGTTTACCTGTTTGCTATTTTCATCGTGTATCACAAAACGTACTGATGACAATTCACTTCACACGCCTTGTTCGAATTTCCTGGGCTTATGATGAGTAGTACCACCCCATATAATAATTTTACCTTTTACTTTGATGTCTTGATATCGGCAAGAATATCTCTCTTGTCGCTTATATAAATTCTATGCAGTCAGCTTTCATCGAGATAAGCGCACAAACAACGTCGTCCTCGACTGCATGGTAGTAAAGATCCCTGTTTTTTATATTTGAATATTGGCGTTCGATTTCCTATTGGAGCGATGGCCAATGTGATCAATCAATTTTTTAACGTTTACTATTCTTATGCGTGTATATAAAATAAAAATTGATGGACTGAGCAAAGATGGCCATCAGCTGTTGGTGAAATAAAATCCATAACGCATCCGAAAAAATGCGTATCGAATTTTTTTTTTTTTTATTATCGTGTCTTCTCTGAGTTGAAGCGGGGGATTTTTTTTTAAAGCTAGTCAGATCGATGCAGACAGTCTAGCTTGAAACTTTTTCTTATTCAACAATATTCACTGAGGTGAATTTAGTATTGCAAAGAACCAAATGTTGCGTTTCGTATCGCCTCTAGCTTCAGTCCTCTCAGACGGCAACGCTACAGAAAAGATTACATCAACGAAGGATAGTTTTTTTTTTTTTTTTTTTTTCTTATCCTGAGAGACGGTCGTTTTAGCATCGTATTCATGAGGAAGCATTAGGAAGATGGTAAAGGGAAAGCGTTAGCATTTCGCCACGTGCTGGCTAGCCTCACCAAGGAATCTGGGCTCGAGAGTCTGGTTGACTCTCAAAAATTCTTCTGGTCGTCTTTCTGTCTTCTCGACGTTTCGGCATTATATCCAAAATTTAAAAAAAAAAAAAAAAAAAAAAAAAAAAAAAAAAGTAATCTATCACTGTCAAAAGCCCACGCCTTTGGTGTCTTCTGACCAGTCGTTTGCCATTCTGGACCAGCTTCCGCATTTTGTAATACAACGCAGCTGACACCATTCTGGTTATTGAAATTATGACACAAGCAATACGAAGAGTTTGCTGACCACTGCTACACAGCATGTATACAACCAGATTAAGTAACTGCTACACCAACTAAATTTACGTTGTACAGACTCAGGAATTGACATCATAATATTTTCTACGTTTAGATTAATACAAGGAACCAAATGTAGGGGGACAAAAAAATGTGAATATTGTGCTGTGCCAATATTCCAGATAGGAAGATCCTGCGTACCTCCTTAGAAATCAGAATAAGGAATCTTCACTTTTAATTATTTTTATTTAAAGAAAATATGTAACTATCTCAGCGACTAAAATGTGTGTAATATTGATTATAAGTGGTATCGATACTAGCATTAACTTTGAAAATTTCACGGTTTTCCTATTTAAATTCTGTGATGAATCATAATCCTTAAAGATTGAATAAGCATCTTACAAGTTCCCCAACTATAAATAGCCGCGTCGTTAATTATTTTTTTAGCTTAACAACTTTAACAAAATTTTGCAATAACAATCCTAAGTATGAATTCAGGACATTATTTAAGGCAGAAAAAGGAAAATATTGTACAAATGAAAAGAAATATGAAAATTGATGAGATATACATTTCACTAAAGGAAGCAGATGTTAAACGCACGAGAGCATTATCGTCACATCTGCCTTCACGTTGTTTTTTTCTTTTTTATTATGTGTGCTTTCATTTTCTCACTAAAACCAAATAGCAGTCATGATATACGTTTTTTTTCTTGTGATTACCCCTCAATCAAAATTTAGTGACCCAGTATTTATCTGAGGTAACGTCAGGGCGTAACACACATGTTAACTAGCAATTAAAATTATATGATGTAATAAACAGAATTAACAACATTTACTGGCCTGAATATCCGAGAAATTTCATAGAAAATGTCTTCCAACAGGTAGCGAACATGTAACCTATACGGAACCGTCACATAGCCTGACGGCTATATCATTTAGCTACAGAGGAAGCCTCTGGTTAGCAAGTCTGAATTACTGCTTTTAAACTACCAACTCCCCATGACTTCTCTCGAACGCCCGTATCTTAACGTAAACAAATGACGTCATGTATTATGACTAAATTCCACAATTATTTTAATATATTTATTGTTTACAAGTTTTTATAAATACAAATATTTAAGTAAATGCTCTGATTAAAAGCAGTAATTCGACCTTGCTAACCAGATGCTTCCTATATAGCTAAATTGGCACGTCAGGCTATACGACGGTTTCATGTTGGATACAGGTTCCATTCCTGTCGGAGGACACATATTTTCTATGAAATTTCTCAGGCATTCAGGCCGTTAAATGTTGTTAATACTGTTTATTATAAACAGAGTATTTACTTAAATATTTGTATCTATAAAAATAACGTATAAACAATAAATATATTAAAACAATTGTGAGACTTTGTCCATTTCATAATATATATATATATATATATATATATATATATATATATATATATATTCAATTTAAATTCAGTTTCGCCGTTGTGGATGACGTCACCTTTAAGTGACTTGAAATTTGTTCCAGCATGCTAAAAAAAATAGGAATTTGCTAAAAACATAATTCTAATAACACTGAAAACTAATACCACGCAAGTCTTCATTACGACTATAGCGATAGTCGAAAGTACTCGGATACATACAATAAATGAACACTGAAAAGTTAATACTGACAGAAAAAATGTTGGAAGTTAAACAAGCTAAATAAAAAGTTGAACCGACAGATCGTGTCGATTTTGTTTAATAAAACCAGTTTGATATATATATATATATATATATATATATATATATATATATATATATATGAACGTTGAAGTCAACACTAAGAGGTCACTGACGATTGCGTCTAGCATGAAAACAGGCTGTCGCCTGTAAATGTTGACTTCAATGTTCACTTATATGTTTACACACGCTCTATCTCTGATATTGAGCACTTTATCCCATAAATATAGCACACCTTAAGACTATATATATAAATATATATATATATATATATATATATATATATGGGGGCGTAATTCTTTTAGTCGAAAAATATCAAAACTCTCCAATGTTTAAGGAACTAGATTTTTAAGAAATGCTATTATAATTAGATACACGGGCATTTCCCAGTATCCAGAGACAACGTCTTAATATTAAATGTTTTGAAGAAAGAAAGAAAGAAAGAAAGAAAGAAAGAAACGTAGTCGATATTAACGTGTAAACAATAGTAAAATAATCCAACGGTATTCTTTTTCATACGGTGTTAGTTTTGCATTTTTTTCCATTACCTAATAGACAGCGCTCGGGTAACAGTGTAGAGAAATAAACAATCCCTCCTGGCAACAGCTTTTGTTTAACGCGATGGACGATTAATATGATTCAATAGTTTGTTTTCACATTGGATCTAGATACTTTTGTGATGATGCCACATTGTTATCAGAAAGTTTCTACTCGATAATATCCCATGTAAGAACTGCCACCCGCCGACTTAGTTTCCTGTATCGACTTTATTTGGTCGTCTTCCAAACGCTTTGCTATCGCCATTTTCAAGATCAGTTTGCAGCTGCAGTCCACTATAAACAGCTAGAGAGCGACTCAGTGCATCACCAACAGATTTAATGATATTTAGTTGGCAAAATGCTAGATGGTGTTTATTAAAGTATCGGTTTCTTTATTAGTGAACAGCTTTAGTCCCTTAAGTATTTATGTTAATCTTGTCACGTATACAAAAGTAAGCTCATGAAATTATCGATGGTCTTTTAAGAAGAGGCGTTAAAGTTCGTGCGCAGGAATTCTGGCTTCGATATCTGTTAAGGTCATTGTCACTTTATTCACTGTTTACGATTTAAGACTCACTGCGTATGTGAGTCTGTGTGCTAAGTATATGCAAGAAAAGGAATCATAGATTTTTTATTTTTTATATTTGATTACTTCCGTATTTGAGTAGACGCTCCGTTTAATTTTAAACAGTTTTTATTTCGTCCAACATCCTTCTTTATTAGGCTTTCTCAAGTAAATGAAATACTGTTTAAAATAAACAGAACGTTTACTCAAATGCTGGTATCCACTAAAAATAACGTTTGACGTAATATATATATATATATATATATATATATATATATATATATATATATATATATATATATATACAGCGTGACCCCCAAAAAAGAGAACTTTTTAACAATCCAATAAAACCAAGAGTGATGGAAGAAAAATATTTTATTCATAGTAATTGAAACCTTAAAATATGCCATTTCAGAAACAATGATGGAATTTTCATTTTTTTTTTTTTAATTACGTCCTGTAGATGGCGTCCTCCTGTACGAATGCATTCTTGAAATCTGCTGTTAAGATTCCTCATTGACTGCTTCAACATCTCAGCTGGGATATTGTGAATTTCATCTTGAATTTTGAATGGCGAAATGTTTACTTGCTCAAGGTCACTGTCTCGCAGTGTTGCCACTTGCTCATGTCTGGCAATACGCACGTCAAAAATTCCCGTTTTTTGGGGTCACCCTATATATATATATATATATATATATATATATATATATATATATATGGTGGACTCTCCCATCGTATTCGACATATGAGGGTCAAGCAGCTCAGTTCCTACGAACCGAAAGCACATATGATTTGATTATAGTGGTGAAGGCTTTTGTGCAGAACCAACCATCCTTTTTGAAGGGACGAATACCATTAAGGTCCCCAAACGGGCCTCCGCAGGTTTTGAATTCAGAGTTGCCCTTCTCCTAGACTAGTTGCCATCCAATCCGTCCTGTTATTTACCCATAGCTGGAGAGAGAAGAAGAGGGTTAATACTTTTCTCAAGGGCATTAAGACGTAAGTGAATGTAATGAATTCGACTCGAATTTGAACTCGGCTCTCCGATTCTTCAATCCGGGCCGATATCCTTTACTCCTCCGGTCCTCCGTCCATATATATATATATATATATATATATATATATATATATATATATATATATATATATATATATATATATATATATATATATATATATATATATATATATATATATATATATATATATATATATATATATATATATATATATATATATATATATATATATATATATATATATATATATATATGATACTATATTCGAACACATGTAAAACCGCTACATAAATGCATTCACGTTTCGATGCATATCATCCCGGGTATCGATACTGCAGTAGTAAATGATGCCTATTACAATTTTTAAATTAATTTACAAACAATCTCTTTTCCCGCGAAAATAGGAAAAAGAGAATAAGAAAATCAAGAACGAAAGAAAGACATAAGATATAGTCTCAGCTAAAAAAAAAAAAACAAGAGAGACACGAGATGTCGAAAAAAAAGGAGAAAAGAAAGACAAGATACAAGTTCTTCTAAAGAAAAAGAAGGGAGAAAATAAGAAGAGCGAGAAGGAAATAAAGACACCACATATAGTTTTTTCTCCTAAGAAAAAGAAGAGGGAAAGATAAATATAAGGATGATATAGAAATGTAAAGAAGCTAGACAAGATATGTTGAGAATCGGTTAACCAATCAAAAATAATTTGTTAAGATGTTGTGAAGGATAGATTAAAAAACAACGGATACAGTCTATATGAATAGAATTTTGATACAATGTAACGATATATAAACGAGTCATATTTTCAGTGAAGAGGCAGCATAATTTAACAATAATTATTTAATAGTATGTAAATAAAAAAAAAACCTTTAAGTCATGATAGAAGGAAAGAACACGAAAAATTTATCAAAATTACAAAATAGAAAATTAAATTAAATCAAAAAATAAATAAATAAACTAACCAAACACAAAAGTATATAGATCATATAAATAAATCATATAAAAATAAAATAATAAGATAATAAATTATATAAAAATAGACTTAATAGATTATAACAGATAATTAAAGAGTTTTATATGTAATATTAAAAACCAAAACAATAGAAAATGATAAAACAACAGACGAACATATATAAAATCCTACCCGTAATGTTAGAGGAACCAGAAAAAATGTATAAATTCACGGTGATCCAAGAAACCTGTATATAAATGGCCTGACGATTGCATTTAGCATGAAACAGACTGTCGCCTCTGGTTGTTGACTTTTATATTTACATACGTCCGCTTTTGTCCGCTTTTATATTTACATATGCTCTATCCTTGATATTGACCACTTTAAGCCATAAATATAGCATACCATAAAATAATATTTTATCATATATATATATATATATATATATATATATATATTTAAAAGAGAAGGGGAGAAAAGGAGAGGGGGAGAGAGAGAGATTTGGTACAACTGACATCCGATGAAAATTGTATCTATTCTGCGACCAAAAAGTCTTGTCTCGCTATAACAATTACGACAGAGTAATGAGTTCGATCTTCACTGGGAGCACCATACTTTCAGCCTTTTGCCACATCTAAGCTACGCTTGGAAAATCACTATTCTACGACCAATGGTGTGCGAGATCAATTAGATTAGTTTACTCGAAAGACCTCGTTTGTCCGCATATTTTTTATGTGTGCATTTCTGTACAGAGCTCGATCAATAAATCTGTAGCCTGATAGATTTACTAGGCTGGATTTTGATCTGAAACCTTCACTGTATAATGTGCAATATATGTAATTAACATTAACTACTGAGATGAGCGCATTGACAAAGAAAGTGATTACGCAAAAAAAGAAGATATTTGTTGTAGAAAATAACCACCCTTTCTTTAATAGGGCACAAACTTATTGATATACCTATCTTTCTTGCTTTCAATGTGGCTCAATCTAGCCCACGGCTACAACAATGGCGCATCCAATTAGTATCTAACTCACGAGAAGTGGCCACTGGGACTTCCCGACTATTCTTTTGATAAACAACCTTCTTTTTACCTATCTATCTATCTATCTCTCTCTCTCTCTCTCTCTCTCTCTCTCTCTATATATATATATATATATATATATATATATATATATATATATATATATATATACATACATATATATATATATATATATATATATATATACATACATATATATATATATATATATATATATATATATATATATACATACATATATATATATATATATATATATATATATATGGAATTAAGTGTATATAAATCTATCTATTCGTATTCTTGTGCATATTCGTATATAGGTATGTGCATCTATATATACAAGCTTGTATGCGCGAATATGTGTATATATGTATGTATATATATATATATATATATGTCTTTATAAAGAAAGAGATGTACATGCGTGCATTTTCGTGTTTGTTTCGTATAGATGTATATGTGTAATTATCTAAGACATGTTTGTGTATTTCTAACTCGGCATATGTGTACACTGCTGACTGAAATTATTACCACCGTCTAATTACATAGACAAATGAATCGTAACGATTTTCTGAAAAACAGAGGTAGCTGTAGTTATGAGGTTAGCAAATATATAAACAAATTTTGTTTTTATAATAATTTTGAATAATTTTACACAAGAGAAATAACTATATGTCCCAAATTAATGAGAGGAGAAAATTAAAAGTCAACTGTACATCCTTTTTGAGCAATAACTTGTGTGATCTTTTTTGATAAACTTTTTTTTTATTATTGTTAAATTAGCAACAACTTCTACTGTGATATTTCGCTATACTTCAGCGTCAAGGGTAGATAGGTTTGCCTATCGCCCCATTGAAACTCCTCTCTGATCTTTTTTTAACATGACTAAAGGTTTATCTATTTGTTTTCTGTTTTCGGATTGTGTTTCCAGTCTCTTCTAAAGTCTATTTTAATTCTATATTTCTAACGTCTCTGCTTGAACTCTGAAATTTTATTTGCTAATTAAATCTTAACCTCCTCAAGTCTTGAAATAGCTGTCTAGCTTTCCGCTTATCTTGCCCTTTCTTATACAGAAATCCTCTATCTTGAGTGGCTCTTGAACCTTGTACTGGGTAAACGTTACTTTAAAAAATGCTGCTGAGGTTCTAGTTGTTCTATATTACTTGCTTTTCTCAGGCTTTTACAAGTATTTTTTTCTTTCTTTTCAATTCATACCATCAGCTTTCAATTACATTCAGGTCGGAACTCTGTGAAGGCCAATGTAAAACTTTTTTATTGTTATCCTAAAGATATTTCCAGACCAAATTTAGAAGAAATCGAAATCATTTCTATGACTAAAGCTCCAACCACGGTTCAGTTTCAGATTTCTAATCAACACTTTCAAGTTGATATCCATTTTTTTAGCAATAGAAATGTTTTGATTCCCGATCACAGTCAGCACATTGTGGCCGTGTTCAAAATCAATATATTCGTTCTTTGCTTTTTGTTCTTAAGGCTTTCTTTATCTTTAAATGTTTTCTGCGGTTAGATGAGTGTATTGTGTTATTGTTTTATTTTGGATCATTTGGACATATTCTACACTGTCTATATCAAATAAAGAAACCTTTTGTACGAATGCAAGAAAAATATAATTAAAAATCAATACAGTGCATCGTCAGTCATTGTCAATTATATATATATATATATATATATATATATATATATATATATATATATATATATATATATATATATATATATATATATATATATATATATATATATATATGGGTACTTGGCCGAGTGGTTAGAATTCTGACCATGAGACGCAGGTTCGAATCTGACTATGGTCGATTTATCAGGAGACTTCCTGATGTTATCGGACTGAAGGGAGCTTTGTGAGTAAAATTGGGTTGACGCAACCCTTGGGTGCCGTCGATAGCTGTGCTAGCCCGAAGTCACAAGTCATCGTGCCCGAGGGCTTGAGCGTGCTGAACTTGTTCAAATTGTTGATCACGCTAGATAACACGATCTTTTCCCAGAAACTGTAACTAAGAATAGTTGCAGTATATACCGCAGGTCAACTTTTTTTGCTTTGTTTTGTAAGCAGGGTGGCTGGAAGTTTTAATAATTATAATCTTCAGTAATGGAATGCTTTGTTCTAGAATGTTCACACTTTTAATGTTAAGGGGCGGGAGTTAATTACTAGAATATTCAATAAAAGTGGTGGTTAGAAAAAGAATGTCTTGTTCGCCTATTTGTAACTTAAAGAGACGAATGGATGGATTTGGTTTTAGTTTATTATGATGATTTTAGAATAATTTGCGACGTCGATATGAACTTTTTAGTAAATGTAAGAATATGATTAAAAATAGCAACCTAGTTTAAAACAAAGAAAGGGACAGACAACGGCGACGATGATGCTGAATTTTACAGAGTGTAGCTTAGGAAAAAAATGGCAAAACCATACACTACTGGTTCTACCTCTGACGATCCTAACTGCTTGAACTCCGTTAGTGTGGAGTGTCTCTGTTTTAAGACCAAAAAACACGTGAAAACTGTTTGTTACTGTTGAAGCAATAAAAGAGTAAAGATACTTCTCTCCTCCCAGATGCCTTAGCTCACAAATGAGGCGGATCACCAGCTGAGGACAACTAGTTTACCAATCTGTTGGCATGCATCATGTCTATCTCACTCTCACTATCGCTTCCTTCAAGTAGCGATAACTACTATGTTCGTTCTTCCTGAAATAAGGCGAGGAAACCCGAAGAAAACTATCCTAGCCTTTCATGCAGCCTGTGATACATCTTTGGGCGCTCTATATGACGAATTGCCGAGAGACCTGTGGGATCCAAGATGACATACAAGGAAGCATGTGGAGGAAAAAATAATAGTTAACATCGAAATGACGACGAATGAAAACATCAAGAGTAACGCTTGAAAATCGATAATCAGGTTTTACTTGATATACAAAACTTTGTTTTATTTGAGCCACGCCTATGGGAAAGCCGAAATTGTACAGAACGTGTGAATAGTGAAACGTTTACTTCGTTCTATGTGTAATGGCAAAAAAATTGCGAGCTTTAAAGTTTTGGTTAAAGAAAACATGGAAATTAAGATCACAATAAAGATGTTAAAATGTAAATGACAATTTTCGAAAATTAAATTTAAGATGGCACGCGAATCTACGCGTAGGAACGATTGAAAATGTTGCGTTTTCTGCGTAGGAGACAACGCATGCGTGCGAATGCATATCTAAGCCTTTGACATATTTTTTTTTTTTTATGCACCGGTATTCAGAGAACTTAAAACTTGATTTGGCTACTTAGTTGAGTGCATCATTTTATTGCCACGTGACCCAAACAATATTCAATGCATTATTTAAATAAATTAGCCATAAATAATCAACAGTAACTTTTTATAGCCATAGCAGTTCGGAAGGAGAAATTGGAGAGTTGAGTTCGAATTCCATTCGAGTTCATTACATTCACTTATATGCAAATACCCTTGGGAAAGGTATGAATCCATCTCTTCTCCCTCTCGGCCAAAGATTAAATAGCAAGGTAAACTAGGCTCGCTAGCCTTAGTTGGAAACCGATCTAGGAGAAGGACAAGTGTATATGATCCTCGACCCTCAAAAAGGAGAATAGGAAAAAAATTGTCCCTGGATTTTCATTTCTCATTGTTTCCCTCTGTTTCTGTGCATCTAAATACAATTGGGCGCCAACCATTTTAAATTTTAATTGTAAATTTAAACGTTCCTGTAATTTCAGCGTTTTCTCAGTGTAGAATTACAACCGACATCTGTTAATTTTCGTTCACCCCAACACCGACATATATATGATTTATGAGGTTTATATGCCGTAAAACAAAACAAACAAATCATTCCTAACAAGATTATAAAAGCCACTAAGACGCTAAGTGTTAGAGTGAAAGAAACAAGGAGAATAAAAGAACAGTTTTCGAAAAAGACAGGAAATGACGTTGCATTTAAATTTTGAAGATCATAACTGACATGAAATAAGGAAGCTGGAAGAGAGTCCCACAAGCGATAGGTGTAGAGGAAAAACTATTAGTGCAGAGTTGACGGTTAGATCTTGCAATTTCAACAGCAAAATAATGAGCCCTAACTGCCAATCGAGGTACCAAAGAAGAAAGTTCATCTGTAAAAATATTTATAGGAAAATACAGCCGAGCCAGGTCAGGACGGATAATGTTGCAAATTCTTCATTATTTTGTCAGGAGTTTCTAGATACATAACAGAAGCACCAAAACATATCTGGCTGCAATATCCGATGCACACATGAATAGTAGATTTATAAATGTGCAAGATAGATTCTAAAGAGACAGTAAACTGTAAACCCTAGAAACAGACCTAGCAATTGATTCAATATAATCATTACACTTCATGTCAGCGGAAAAACAGCGGAGTCAACTTGTTGCTTTGCCGAAAGTCTGACGGTACTACGTAGTTTGTTGACGAGAAGTTGTCGACTATGTCTTCTGCACGTGGTGTATTGCGTTTGTTAAGAACTCCCAAGGAGTCGTTTCTAAGTATCTGGAAGCGAGCGAGAAAAGAAGACTGCACGCAAAAACGTTGTGCAATATCAAAGTAATTTTCTTTACCCTTGATGTGCTCAAATACCAAACACGTTATATAAAAATTATTCTCAATATCAAACACGGTAACATTTCATTTCAAAAGACAAGCCCTTTATTGGTCGCGAAAAGAAATTGCAGAGAGAAAAAATTGATCAGATTTTTCTTCAATCGTTATATATATATAATATAATATAATATAATATAATATGAAATGGAGTAAGTCCGACAATTATTTAATATATTTTCTGTTCATACGTTATTTTTATGGAGACAAATATCTAATTGTCTATTTACAATAAAAAGTATTAACTACATTTACCGCCCTGAATATCCGAGAAATTTCGTAGAAAATATGTCTTCCAACAGGAAACGAATACGTAACCTATACGCAGCCATCACATAGCATGACGCGCTATACCATTTAGCTACAGAGGAAGCGTCTGGTTAGCAAAGTCAAATTACTGTTTTTAAAAATCATGTGAAATTTTTAGCTTAAAAGCAGTAATTTGACATTGCTGACTAGACGCTTCCTCTAGCTAAATGGTATCGCACGTCAGGCTATATGACGGTTGCGTATAGGATACAGGTTCGATTCCTGTCGGAAGACGCATATTTTCTACGAAATTTCTCGAACATTCAGGCCGGTAAATGTAGTTAATAATTTTTATTATAAACAGAGCATTTACTTAAATATTTGTATTAGGTTGGTGCAAAAATAATGACTTAATAATGTCGTTTTTTGACGTATTTTAACGTTAAAAAATGACATTATTACTTCATATTTTTTGCACCAACCTAATATCTATAAAAATAATGTATAAACACATACACAATCATATATATATATATATATATATATATAAACGTGTGTGTGTGTGTGTGTGTGTGTTTTAGAAAGAACACAATGGCATCTCTTTCCTTGGCCAAGTTTATCTTTATCTCTCTTCATTGATCTCTGTATCATCCGATTACGTATGGTCACTTCATCTGTCGACACTCGGGCGTCTGCTTGTTTCAGATTCGGTTATCGCACACATGTGACCTGACACCACGCAAATACTGACACAACACATTATCTTCTAATAAACATTTAGGATATACTCTATTCCAGACTGTATTGGGTTCATGCTGCACTGGCGATTGTTTAAAACATGAAAGTCTGTCGCAAGTGCACGATAACAGGACATCTGCTATATCCTGAGCTCAGACGCAAAGAACTACATGAAAGACTGACTATTTTTTCGGTCGATTTGTATATGTGTGATTACACGTGTAAGGATGAGTTATGCTCTACTTATTTTTCATGGATAGGAGTGTATAAACATATGTTTCCACTGATGTGTCAAGGGACGTAACATCTGCTTTAATTTTTTACTTTCGTTGCGGTCGCGTTGGTCTTATATGAGATTGAATATTTTCAAATTGATAGGAAAAGTATTTTATTGTTTGTTTAATAGATAAATGACGGACGGGAAAAGGAAAAAAAAGTAAAAGCTGTGATCATGTGTCGATCACACGTTTTTGTTGTTGTGTGGGGGTTATTTTTATTTTACTTTTTTGCCATTGCTAGTATCGGTAGACGATGATTCTGTTAAAAAGGAAACCTTTGAAAATATTCTTAATAACGATAGTAGATTAAAGATAATCCATGTATTTTGAAAGTATCAGTAGTGTTGTATAACTCTGAGATCGAACAATATAAGGCTTTAGTGAATTTACAGAAAACGATTAATATTAATCTGAGTGAAAACAAAAAAAAAACAAATGAATTGATTGATTTTTTTTTCTTTGTTCGTAAGAGACAGAAATATGACCATTACGACAATGGGGGAGACATTGGTCTGAGGAAAAAGAGCAGTTTAATGAATCTGGCCTCGTTTTGATAATCACTGAAGAAAGTCTCATTTTGATAATCCCTGAAGTAAACCTTGTCTTAATCTCTGAAGAAAGACTGGTTCTGATTATTTTTTTTTTAAAGGAGCCTCGTTTTGATAATCACCGAAGAGAGTTTCGTTTTGTTAATCTCTGAAAAGAGCTTCTTTACTCAGTGAAGAGAGCTTCTTCACTTGCAGTCCGTACTCTTTGTCACTCTCTCTGGACATATTTCAACTACACAGCTTCCATCAAATGAAGGTTTGTATCTGTTTTTGTTCTTAGTTATTACTTAATATCTACATTATAGATTGATTGATTTATTCCACGCATCTATATAGATTTATTTACTTTATAAATGCATTAATGATACAGCAGTTATTGAGGATCAAACTCCCGAACAGCTGCTTGTAAGATGAGCTCCTCATTATAGTATATTAAGTGCCCCGTTGTTGGTTAAGCTTAGATCAGATGAAAACCCAACTCATTAACTTGTGAGATTAGTCTGTTGACTCTCTTTATGAGTATCTATATTTATTAGGTACCTCCACTTTTTCGCGGGAAAACAGAATAGCAAAAAAGAAAAAGGCCACAAACTTAATAAAAATAAAGTTTTATCGTCAAAACGTTTATGTTATTATTAAGATAAAAGACCAAAGTATTTTTTACTATTTTTTTTAATTTTTAATCTTTTCTAACACCTTCTAAATTTTGGTTAAAATCTTGTTTTGTTTACGTCATCGCAGAGACATAATAATAACATTGACATTTGCGCTTTTTTTCCGTTTAAAACATTGATTTGGAAATCCTTGTAAAAATCAAATAATTGTCCGATTTTGATGAAATCTTCAGGACTTATTCACAAATGTATGAAATTATTTTTTGAAATTTCTTTACAAAATTTCGGTAAAAAGTATTTTTTTACATATGTTATCCCCTACTTACGGTAAAATTGTACATATGTTATCCCCTACTTCATAAAATTTCGCAAAATACCTTTCTATTTCCTATTTTTTTTTTATTCGGTAAAAGTAGGACTCCTTGGAGAATGTAAATCACTTTTCAAATTTGAACTATTTTAACTGAAAATCTGCTCTGAATTGAAAAATAATAAATGCAATAAAACTCTGACATTATTCTTTAGAAAAGTGTTTTATTGCTTTTGTAAATAAGTTATATTAAGGACATTATTGTCTGAAGAAATAAAATCTTTCCGATTAATAATGAAATTTTACAAGTATTTTTGCATTTTTTTAATTCTAATTTTTATTTAATTTTTAATTTAAAGTTTTACTTTTTCAGTTTCTATTTCGCTAAATATTTTTATCTTATGTATTTACATTAGTGTGGTTTAATTTTTAAAGAGAAACAATTTTTTTTTGTTTGTAATTTCTTTTTAATTTTTTTCAGTTTATTATTTTTCGACAGTTATTTTGATAAAGACGTTTAATTTGATTTTAAAACTAATGTTCAATAAATTTCAATTATTTTTTAACTTTATTTCATTCATATTGGAAATTAGTTTTCGGAAATTTATGTCAATTTGCGTCATCCATAAATAACTGTCATTATTCGTCATTCAATCGTACATCAATTATTGGCTCAGTAAACAGTACCAATCATTAACAAATGGTCGTAAATTAATTTTTTTTATGCTATAAGTAAGTAATATTTATTTCAAATCAGATTAATTTAACCATAAATTTTCTAATTTTACTCAAATAACGTGTCAGAAATATATGTATATATATATATATATATATATATATATATATTGGAAGAATTTTAAAATAGATAAATTTTTGTTAAAATTAAGAAAATGGCCGCTTTTAAGAAAATTTTAAGAAATCGGAATTAAATTTGACATTCCAATCTATATAATTTCTATCTGAAATACACCAGAATATTTTACTTTCTGGAAATAATAAATTTAATCATTTAGCTTTTAATTAAAGCTAAAATCAAATCTTCGAGAATGATTTTTTTTTTTTATTTTTAAAAATTCATTTTTAAATTTAGGTATCGAAAATTCATGCCGAAATCGTGAAGGTACCTAATATTTATATATTTGCCGCGGCTGAAATATTGAGACATGCGATATGAATCGAACTCATTCGGAAAGGATTGCGAAAGAAGCTTGTTTAGTCCCACTCAATTGTATTCTTAATCAAATTTGATCCCATTCACGAAACGGTCAGATTACTTCGGGCTGAAATCAAAGTGTGGTATCAGTTCTCGCTTCTTAAAATTAGGAGGGAATTTCAAATGTGGATTTATGGGGGAATTTCAATTATGGATTTTTGAGGGAGTTTTAATTCGTAGATTTCAACACAGCGGGAGAACCTCCCTCGTGGGACTAAAGAGGGGAGATTCCAACGCCAGCATGACAGTAGCTGTAGCAACCGGTAAATATCTATAGCCCATGTCTTCGCTTACTGGCAATCCAAATTAAAAAAACCTTCTTATTGAAAATGCTTCTTGTCATGCCCTAACACTGTAACTGTTCTTCACCTCTCTGATATGTTTGTGCCTTAGAGCAAATTACGGAAAACCTTTGAGAGATACCTGGTCTCGGGTATGCCAACCCTGCGGTAGCACATCCCTCATTGCACTAATGAGGGAGAATTCGAGAATTACCAACGCCAACATGACAGTGGTTGCGGGACTGATCAGTTTGTCCCTTGGTCCATATGTATGCGTACAGGCATCACCGTAGAAAGATGCAAATTTGCGTATACTCAGCTTTCGGTCTTGTATCGAAGTAGATCTATTCTTCGCTTCTGTAATGATAAATGCCTACTGAGAATTCCAACCCTACAGCGACACCTCCCTCATTGTTAGAGCCTGCTAACGTATAACGGATCAAAGTGTATAATCTGTTTTTATCCTCCACTGTGTTTTTGTTTTCGAGCCGGTTGTAGTTTTACATTGAGAGGGGCCTAGCCCTAGGGTTCCTAATCCTGCGTCAGTACCTCTCTCATTGCACTAAAAACGGTGGATATTGTCAGCTTAACAATAATCGCAGGGAGAGGGCAGATTTATTACTTGGTCTATATGGGCGTGTATGAACAACCCACGTCAGACTGACTGTGTTACACCCGGTCACTGCGGAGAGATGAGTAAATATACACTCTCCATTGTGGGTGGGGAAGTAGAAACCGAACCAGATCAAGAATAACACAACTTCTGTCCTATAATAGTTTTTACACTTTCATACATATTTTATGAACTAAATGTATCAACTATTATGGGATAGAACTAATACAATTTTCGGCATAGACTTTTGTACATATTCGCTTGTGACGTGTGTGTGGGGGGGGTTCATTTGTTTTAGCTTTATTGTGATATAATTTGAATGGTTTTGGCTTGCCTTTTGCAGGCTTATTCAATGTTGCAATCACTTTTGTTTAAAAATTTACGAACTTTTATTCAAACGTATAAGGAACATTATTTAAGTGCCATTATTCAATATTGTATTTGCGAGCTTGTTGTAACAGGAGAAGGGGGAAAGGAGGAAGAGGAGGGGGAAGAGGAGGAGGGAGAAGAAGAGGAGGGGGAAGAGGAGGAGGGAGAAGAAGAGGAGGGGATTGAATTCCCACCTCTTTGTTCAGCAATTTCCTTGATCAGATTTTAGAGACAATTTACTACATGTCTTTTTCTGTTAGGAGTACTTTTTGTTTGTTGTTTTATTCTTTTCTTCTTGGGCGAGGTTCTTTTGAGTTTGTTTTTTGTTGTTGTTGTTGTTGTTGTTTTCTATCCGTACTTGGATTTTTTTTTGTTTGTTTGTTTTTCTTTGTTCGTTTAATTTTGTTTTGTTTTTTTCTTTTTTGTTGGTGAGGGATTTATGCTCATTTTGTTTCGTTTTGTTCTTATTTTGGGGCGTTCTTGCTTTTTATCTTTGTTCTTTGGTTTTTTGGCAATTTTGGTATGGTTCTTGTGTTTTTCCCTTGTTTGTTTTTGCTGGGTTTTGGGATGGTTACTTTTTTTGCTTTGATTTTTAAAAAATTTTTTTTTTTTTTGTTTTTTCTTTTATTTTCTTTCTTTTTTTGGGGGGAGGTGGGTCCTTAATTTCTTAATTTTATTCTTTAGATTTGTTTTTGTTTTTTTATAATGTTCTTATTTTGATTTTTTTTCTTTTGTTTTCTGTTTTGGGGTAATTTCTTTTGTTTGTTCGCTCTTTTTTTTCTGGATTAGGACATTTTGTTCATTTGTTTGTTTGTTTGGTGGGGATATTGTTTTGATTATTTTCTTTTTTCTTTCTTTTTTCTTTTTTTTCTGTCTGTTTTGGTACGGTTCTTTTGTTGATCTTGCTTTCTTTTCCATATTCTTGTTTCCATCAAACATTCGTTCTACTACTCGTACCATTTTAGCAATAGATAGATTTTCTTTGCTTTCCTTGTTTGTACAGAACTGTTGAAAAGGAAAAGTAAATTAATTAGATTTACAAAATATGACAAATCCAACTATTATTTTAAAATTCCTTAGGCTTTTTTTAATTTTTTTGGAAGTTTTTCACATGTTAAACAAAGGCACCAATAATACGAATAAAATTGCTTATACTTTACGGGAACGTATCTGAAAGGTTAGAATATGATCGTTCCAACCATGAGGCCTGGTTTCGAATCTCATCATATTAAATTTGTCTGGAAGGCGACTTCTTGATAATATCGGCCCGGAAAGATGATCCCAGCGCACGACGCCGTTAAGAAAATTTCAGAACACTATACGAGATTATAGTTTTCACTGATCGATTGATTTGTATTTTTGCAGTCTGTCAATCTTTTGCAGATTATTTAAAACCAGAAACTATCTTTAGAGTGTAAGAACTTTCTTTTAGATAATAACGATTTGCTGATACAAGTTATACTACTTGATCCATAGCCTGAGGTGGAAAGATGGAGATTCGTACCTTTCGCAAGAGTATTTGTGCGTAAGTGAATATTACAAACCCGACTGGACATGAACTCGAACTCGGCTCTCCGATTTCCAATTCCTAAAACTTATTCATTGCACCACCCGTTCATCATCATCCGACATTCATAGGAAGACACCCATCTAGGTACTGACCAGGCTCGACGTATCTTAACTTCAGTGATTGTACGGAAACCGGTGTTTTAACGTAATATGGCTGTACGCCCACAGTTTTTGCGGGGGAGCGTATAATCTGGCGGGATCTGTAATTGAACCAATCAAATACGCTCAAATCCTCAGTTACTATGTCATGTGACTCGTTTAATATTCAAAAATATTGGATATAAACAAGAAAATAATGAGCAATATATATAAATATTTTGCGATTACAAAATTCCTTTTTAAAAAGCTGTTTCCTTTTAGGAGTGGGGGGGTTCGGCCTGAGTAAACTAGTCCGTTTTTAATTTACTTATAATCTGATCTGTAACTAAAGCAATCTGTTTTCTAGTACTTTCTTGCTGATTTAATTCCGTCGTAACTTTTCATCGCCATGTTGATTCCAGTTTGTTCTTCACGTAGTTCTTTGTCGTTTTCTCATTCGACACCTGAGTTGAAAACTTTTTATACATTAATTGCTTTAAACGTGCACTTGTGTGCATCAGATGCCAACTTTGAAGGGAAAACAGCAGATCTCAACACTTTATTCGACATAGAATGTTAACTGAAAATTCTAGAGGGTGAACGCCACAGATAAAGAATAAAAATGGCGAAATGTGTTCAGAATGATGAAGTTTGCGTTCACTTCACACTAATTCCCATAGGAAAGGCATGAATCTACATCTAAACGCCTCCACATATTAACAAGTAAATAGGTTAGCCTATCGTCCGGTTCACTCTCCTACGCGGTCTTTTAAACAGGTCCTGAGGTTTATCCCTTGTCTCCTGTTCAAGATGGAGTTTCCGGTTCCTTCTAAAATATTTTCATTCTTAGTAGCATTATCGCCTTGTTTGGGCTGAATTGATGTAGAAATACATATATATTGATCTTTTTATTCAAAACAGGTAGTCTGTTTTGTTTTTTGTTGTTTTGTTGGTTTTTTATTGTTTTTTTGAGGTTATTTTTTAAATTTTTAGAATTACAAATCCAATTTTTCTCAAAATAAAACTCTTTCATTTATCCCATAAAAGTCAGAAAGTATATTCAAGATAACATATAACAAGAAGTGAGAACTATATGATACATATAAATATGGTGTTTAGAAAAATCCAGAGTACTAATACTGTGACAATGTCCCATAGTCGCACACGAATCAAAGAGTAATGAGTTTCTGAATCGCACAAAAGAAATAAATACGTGTATCATCTGCAGATACATACATATATATATATATATATATATATATATATATATATATATATATTAGGTTGGTGCAAAAATAATGACGTAATAATGTCGCTTTCTGACGTTAAAAAAATTCGTCAAAAAACGACATTATTACGTCATTATTTTTGCACCAACCTAATATATATATTATAAATTAAATGATTTAAAATATAGTTTTTTCGCTACACAGTTCTAACCATGTTTTTGAAACATGGTTAGAACTGTGTAGCGAAAAAAACATATTTTAAATCATTTAATTTATAATATTAATGCTCTGTAAATTTATATTGAGCACTATTTTGTAAAAATAAAAATATCTATAAGAACACCGGATTATATATCTTACTGTTCTTTCTTTTTATATATATATATATATATATATATATATATATATATATAAACGCCCAACTATCAGTACGTGTTATTAAACTTTATTTCTTCGCATGACCTGACAAAGAACAAAACCATCCAGTATTTCCTACAACTTAAACAGGTTCAAATCAATAAGCGTTATGATCGCAGGAATGAAAATTGAACATCGAACAAAATAAAAAGCAAGAACTTAATGTGAGCATAATTACATTAATGGAATTGGGACTGCCTCGAGCAGCTGTTCGCTCGTATCATCTCAGTGCAAGAAACTACCGACAAACCAAAAATAGATATAGCCCAAAGTTGCTTCATTTCCAGGACAATTTTATATCGAACGTTCGCCGTTTGCCTCGTTTTGCCAGGTCGGTCCGGAAAGTATCCAGCTATTTTGAGAACTACCTGTGCGACCTTGATCTAACTTGGTATTTATTCAGAGGGGATCTTAATGAGTATGCGTGAAAAGAGCATCCTGTAGATTCTTTCCATATCTTGTAAAGATTTGCGCCCCATCCACATTTATCTCTCAACACACCCTTCACTACACTACGGGTTTGGCTCCCTGTAACTTCTGTTTCTTTTTTTGTTTTGTTTTTTGGGGTTTTTTGTCGTCGAATAGGAAGATATTTCAGACCGTTGACGGGATTAAGGAAAACGTTAAAAGGGCGGCTGATAACAACCCAGAAAGAAGAATTTATATGTTGTTTTGAGAAGCAGAAGATATGCTGGAATATGGACGTGAGGTAGCAAGGCTAGTATTCGAAAGAAAACTATAGTGCCATGGTAGACTAGGTAGACTATTTTTTGTTAATGCTAAATGAATATGTCTTTCTCGGACAGTCCACATATTTGGAATAATTGTTCATGATATTTATTAAATTTAGCTTAATACTAGACAAGGCGAAACGTTTCACAGTGTTATGTTAATAATCAGAGTGGGGAGAAAAAAAAACTTTGCCTGCCTAGAAAATCAGGATTAACAAAACTTTCTCACTGCGTTGCCTCCAACGCCGACCTCAAGAAAAGATAGCCAATGCTTATTTCAAACACGGACAAAGACCCTATTTAATCACTTTTCAAGAGTAAGGAGGAGAGCACGTTGCAAAAAGATTGTGTCACGTCGATCACCTAGTTCTGGTTATGGCGATAAGCCACATCCGTCAGCAAGGTCTCTGATCGAAGGTTTTGGAACCGACTCTGGAACCGACTCTGGAACCGACTCTTAATTTAATTGCTGTTGTTCCCAGCTCCACGTAGTAGCACCTGTTAGGGCCCCAGCTATGGGATAATTTTGAAATCCAAACAAAACACTATGAAAGTATAAAAAATATATTCTTATATTAAAATACTAGCAATACATTTTAATATATTAAAAAAGTGACCAGCAATACATTTTATCTGTAGTTGAGGGTGTACAATTGCGTTCAAAGTATATTTAATTGTAGCTATAAAATTCTTCCGAAATATTTAGATTTCGGCATTAAATAACACATAGAGGTTGGTATGCCGTTAAACAAAACCAACCAACGTCGATCAACGAAGTCGGGAGAGCCTCCCTCAACCACCAAAATCAGCGTTTGTTTTTATCTACCTAGAATCGAACACCGACTGTCAGAAATAAAGGGAAATATCTTTTTTTCACCATTCGTATATCTATGCTTAGGTCGAATAAAAGAAATTAAATAAGTTGACTGAGTTGTACCATTCTTTCAATTCGGGACAGTATCCTTACGAAGGAAATCAGTATGCGAAAATATGGTGGGATTTTTTGCGGGTGTTGTATTTTTTGTTCATTTCTTTGTTTGTTTTTTGGACAGGAATAGAGGTTTATCCCTTGTTCCTTGTTTAGGATTTTAAGAGTTGGTTTTCCGGTTTCTTGTAAAGTCATCTAATTCTCTTCACTCCCAGTAACCCCTTGCGTCTTAGTGGCATTATCGCCTTGCTTAGAGTGAATACATTTTTTAAATTATAATTTGATTTTGTTTTTTGTCTGCTGTTTTACTTCATTGCCGTTTTGGATTGTTTTTTTTTTTTTTTGTTTTTTTTGTTTTTGTTTGTTTTGTTTTGTTTTGTTTTTTTGTCTTCGGATTTTTTGTTACTTTGCTTGAACATCGACTTCTCGGCACCAGAGGCAGACTACCAGACTTATATTTCAAGATAATTTCTAACGAAGTAAACAATAAAAAAAAAGTGGATTGCTTTTATGAAGCAGGCTTTTACTTCAGTTTATTTTTCAAGCAAATGTTTTTTAATGTATTTTGGTTTAATTAAATTATTGATTATTCTTTCAACACCCAAAAACATGCTTGGACGAAATACGCAAAATAAATCCATCAGTTCCTGCTGTCGTTCATTTAGCCAAGTTCGAATTCCAGTCGGGTTCGTTACATACACTTACGCGCAAATAGTCTTGGAAAAGCTATGAATGTATTTCTTCCCCTCAACTATGGGTTAACTAGTAGAACTTTTACCTGGAAACATCATTGTTATTCTCAAAAAATTGTTAATGCAATATTCCCTCGCAAAAAATTATTCTTATAATCCAAAGTATATTTCGACTTTAAATAACCCACAATATATTAAGAAATATCTTGATAATCCGTAAAAATGTGTTAATAAATGTCTTGATAAGCCGTATGTGTCGATAAGCCGCATAAATGTGTTGATAAGCCATGAAAACATGTTTTAATAAATGTGTTGATAAGACTTAAAACATGTATTAATAAATAGGTTGATAATCCATAAAAATGTGTTAGTAAATGTGTTGATAATCCGTTTAAATGTGTTAATAAGCCATAAAAACATGTGTTAATAAATGTGTTGATAATCCGTTTAAAATGTGTTAATACGTGTTGTTAATCCGTAAAAATGTGTTGATAACCCGTAAAAACATGTGTTGATAAACCGTAAAAATGTGTTAATAAATGTGTTGATAATCCGTAAAAATGTGTTTATAAATGTGTTGATAAGCCGTAAAAAACATGTATTAGTAAATCTGTTGATAAGCCGTAAAATGTGTTAATGTGTTGATAATCCGTATAAATGTGTTGATAAACCGTAAAAAACATGTGCTTATAAATGTGTTGATAAGCCGTAAAAAACAAATTAGTCAAGCAATCAACTGGTAGACATAGGCGCGGTTTATGCGAGAATGCGCAAATATCGACCCAAGAGGTGGCCACATGTTATGGATTTTTATGCCTCTGGAGGTAACGCAGTCGGCGTATTCTATCTCCCATCGAGAGGACAATCGCTAAAATAAGAAGTAAAAAAAAAAATCAATGTTCATTATAACATTGCGTCTCTTTCACTTCTTATTTCTATCGTAAAATGGAAAAAGACATTCTCCTTAAAATCTGCTGTTGTGGATTTCTTTATTATTTCTTAATACATGATCTTCTTGCCGTTTCTTGCCGTTTCTTGCATTAACAGTTTTCAGATACACGTTCTACTATTTAACTTTAATTTAGGAGGAAAAGGTATTCAAAGGTATTCATAGGCTTTTCAGGAAAAATCTAAGTGGAACTCCCTCCTTACCAAAGGAATACTAAGGGACCGAAGATAGGTTAACGCCGTGTACGCGCCACAGCGAGTCTTCTGTCTGAACTAGTGGAACAAAGGAACATAGCTCGTCTGAACATTTGCCATGGAAATTGCGATAGAGTAACGATAGGCTAGCAATGTTTTATTTGTAGGAAAGAGACTGCAGGATGAAAAATAATTCGTCGCGAACAAAGCCGCACAAACGCTTTTAAACTCTATCAAGGCTAGACAGTGAGGACATGGCATCACCATCCTAGATATAGTAGCAATATTCCATTCTTGGTCTGGTCTGACTGTTTTGAAGATAGAGCATGACAGTAGGAGTTAGGTGCTTGCTGGAGCGATACATGGAATCGACAATTCTCCCAGTGATGTTATGAATGTATGAGTTTCACTTGAAGTCTCGGGTTAGATTTATTTCCAATAGACGTTCGAGTTATGGAGTCTGATTGTACAACCGCTTATATTTTTACAATTTAGAAGCTTTCTTTTAATCCGCCACAGAGAACCTTTTCTGTCTGCCATCAGCATGGTTGAGGCTAGATTCCAGGAGAGCATCACTCTACGCCTTCTTCGACACACGCTTTCCACTGACCTGAAGTGGAACGATTCTATTGAATCAATTCTTATGCCTACTGCTAAGAAAGTTGGTTCAGCGTGTCGTGCCAGAAAATGCTACTCGTCACAATCCATCTTGCACATTTCTAAATCTACCATTCGTCCACGCATTGAATCTTGCTGTTATATCTGGTCTGGTGTTCCTGCTTTATATCTCGGGTTTCTTGGAGAAAAATAATTCAAAGAAGGGCCTGTAAAGTATTCGACCCTTACCTGATACCGCTACATTATTACCATCCATTTATTCAAGTTTGCTAGGTAATTTCCGGGTTATTTTCCTCTGTACCTCTTGCCTTCCATCTGTACTGTGAGTATCAAATTTTCCAAGCCCGCTTTCCTCATTGTGTGCCCTAGAAATTTCAAATGTCTCTTTTTTAAATATAAGTGTCCCGCCTGTTTCCATTTTTTCTAAAACTTTGTCCTTGCTCACATGATCGGTCCATGGTATACTCAGCATCTTTCTGTAGAACTATATTTCTATTGCTTCAAATCCCATCTTCATGTGTGATGAGATTATCCCGCATTCACTGTAATAGAGGAAAACGGATATTACATAACAGTTCAGTACTTATTTTCTTTGTACTATAACATATTTAAATATGATCAGACTAGAATCGTGCTTCAGAGGAATTTCGATGAAGGTTTTATGTGCAAATTGACAAATGGCTGCGTGTTTTCTGCTTTTTTTTTTCCTTTTACACATTTCCAGACTCGTTCTAGTTTGAAAATCAATAGTATTGTTCTCTGTGTTTAATACTTATGTTTCTGTGTACTGTTGTCTGTCTGTCTGTCACATGTGCATAGCTGTGAGCGTCTCTGTGCCTATATATATATGTGTGTGTGTGAGAAAGTAAGGGTGTTTATATATACTTCAGTGCTTGGCTGTTCAGCAGTCTACACAAGTATGGGTGTTGCCTGTGTGTCTATTCTCTGCTGTACTCATTCACCGACAATAAGCGTAGATACACACAATTGAGTAGACGCAAATATGTACACATTTTCTGATTAGTTCGTGAATTGAAGCAGGTTTTATTCATGTTTGCTTTTGTATATATTTATTTTCAGTTTTTACATAACTAATTACCCTTTCTATCTCGATGGTTATCACAATCTATTCATATGCTTCTCTCTCTCTCTCTCTCTCTCTATCTATCTATCTATATATATATATATATATATATATATATATATATATATATATATATATTACATTTATAGAGAGTCGAGTGCGAATTCCAATCGAATCCATTACATTCACTTACGTGCTAATACTCGTGGGAATGGTATGAATCCTATTCTTCTAACCTCCAGCTATGGGTAATTAGCAGGAGGGACTGGGTTCTACAGCCTTAGATAGCAACTGGTCTAAGAGATGGACAACTCTGAATTCAAAACCTGCAGAAGGTTGTTTGGGGACCTTCTAGCACGTAGGTCGCCAGGTCACTGTATTCAGCCCTTCAAAAAGTGTGGTTGGTTCTGCACAAAACGTTCACCACAATAATCAAATTATATGTGCTGGTGTCTGGCTGTTGGTTCCTAGGAATTGAGTTACTGACTCTCATACAACGAATACAACGGGAGAGTCCACCATATATATATATATATATATATATATATAGTCCCTTCCAAAAATGGCAAGACCAAATTCCTTTGTTTTGTCGTTCACTGAAGATATTTGGGTTGAAGGTCAAAAGATGAATAAGAGACAAGCCTTCAGAATTTCATCTTTTGTATCCTAGTATTTACATTTAGATGTGTTAAACACTTTAGTGTATACCACGTTTTGTATCAGATCACGGTATTTTTAGGTGCACAAAAGTAATGGGACAGATAGTCTTAAAGTAAATAACATTTAATATTTGATTGCCTAACCCTTGCTTGCAATAACTGCATCAAGCCTGCGAGACATTGACATCATCAGACTTTGTGATACTTTTCCAGACTTTTAACGCAGCCTCTTTCAGTTCTAGTTTGTTTCGGTGTGGTTCTTCCTTCAACCTCCTCTTCAAGAGATGAAATGCATCCTCTATTCGGTTAAGGCCCAGTGAATGACTTGGCCAGTCTAAAACTCTACACTTTTTCACCCTGATGAAATCCTTTGTTATTATGTTGGCAGCATGCCTTGGTTCATTTTCCTGTTGTTTGATAAACTTCTTTCCGGTTAATTTGCATTCATTTCTCTGTGAATTAACCGACAAAATGTTTCTGTATACTTTTATTATTCATGCTACTGTTAGCATCATGAGTTACATCAATAAATATGAATGAGCCTGTCCCAGAAGCAGCCATACAAGCCCAAGCCAAAACACTGCCTCCAACATGCTTTACACATGATCTTGTATTGGATCATAAGCAGATCCTTTCTTTCTCCCCAATTTGGCCTCCCAATTCATTAGTAGAGATTAATCTAAGTCTTATCTTTCTTTGTTCTGTTAACAGTATGGTTTGGGGTCATTGTCCTGCTGCATCATAAACTTCCGCCCGATTAGTTTGGATGCACTTCTCTTTAAATTGGCAGACAAAATGTTTCTGTAGACTTCTGAATTCATGCTGTGGCTAGTTACATGAGTTACATCAATAGATAAGCATGAGCATGTTCCCAAAGCAGCCATACAAGCTCAAGCCAAGACTGCTTCCACCATACTTTATAGATGAGATTGTATGCTTTGGATCATAACAATATCTTTTCTTTCTACACACTTTGACCTTTCCATCACTTTGGTGGAGATTAATTTCGGTCTCATCAGTCCATAAAACTTCCTTCCAAAACATTTATCACTCATCTCTATACTTCCTTGTAGATTCCAACCTGGCCTTCTGATTCATATTGCTGATGATTCATTTGCATCTTATGATATGTCCACCCTATTTCTGCTCTCGAAGTCTCCTTCAAACGGTAGATTAGGAAACATTAACACCTGAACTGTGGAGGTTGTTGGTGATATCACTAGGTATTGTTTGGGTTTTTTTTCCTCACAGCTCTCACAATGTTTCTGTCATCAACAGCTGTTATTTTCCTTGGCCGACCTCTTCTATGTCCGTTGCTAAGTACACTAACACTCCCCCTCATTATCTCCAGTACCCCATTAAAGCATTTAAGTTTTTGTGCTGATTAATTCGCTGAGCAAACCACCTGACGAGGCCATGGCCGTCGAAACCGCGGTAGTGTTGCAGTCAGCGTTTTATCTTTTTAAGATATTAAATCGATCGTGAATATGAATGAGACTCTTCCAAGACACTACCACCACCATGCTTCACAGATTAACTTTTCTGTTTTGGATCATGAGCAGATTCTTTCTTTCTCCACACGTACGCCATTCCATCATTTTGGTAGAGATTAATCTTATACTATTCAGTCCATAAAACTTTTATCGCTCATCTCTGTATTTCCTCTTCAAATTCTAATCTGAAATTCCGATTCTTACTGCTGATGAGTGATTTGCATCTTGTGGTATGTCCTCTAAATTTCTGCTCTCGAAGTCTTCTTCGAATGGTGGTTTGTGAAACCTTCTCCCCCACTGCACTGTGAAGGTTGTTGGTGCTGTCATTGACTCTCGTTTTGTGGTTTCTCTCTCCTACAATGTTTCTGTCATCAACTGCTGTTGTTTTCCTTGGCCGAACTGTTCTGTGTCTGTTTCCAGTACACAAGATGGTTATTTCTTTTTCAGGACATTCCAAATTGTTGTGTTGGCTATACCCAATGTTTGTCCAATGGCTTTGATCGGTATCGCTTCTTTTCTCGGGTTCAAAATGGCTTGATTTTCTCCCATAGACAACTCTCTCGTCTTCATGAGATGCAGTCATTGCAGGTGAGACCCAATTTTAACCCA
This sequence comes from Acanthosepion lycidas, assembly GCA_963932145.1. NCBI lineage: Eukaryota > Metazoa > Mollusca > Cephalopoda > Sepiida > Sepiidae > Acanthosepion > Acanthosepion lycidas. Next base: position 79,448,924 of record OZ010584.1, on the reverse strand, counting down.
TCTAAATGTAAGTACCAGGAAATAAAAGCCTGTTCCAAGACACTATCACCACCATAATTCACAGATTAACTTTTCTGCTTTGGATAATGAGCAGATTCTTTCTTTCTCCACACTTTGGCCATTCCATCACTTTGGTAGAGATTAATCTTGGTCTCATCAGTCCATAAAACATTCGTCAAGAATTATGTCGCTCATCTCCGTACATCCTTGCAAATTCCAATCTGGCTTTCTGATTCTTACTCCTGATGAGTGGTTTACATCTTGTGCTATATTCCTGCTCTCGAAGTCTTCTTCGAACGGTGGATGGTAAAACCTTCACCCCTGCACTGTGAAGGTTGTTGGTGATGTCACTGTGATGTTTGGTCATTTAGTTAGATTTTCAAAAGTGGGTCGAGCCGAAAACATTTAAAAACCAATCTCTCTGTCAATCTATATATCTCTCTTTTTTGTTCTTATCTGAATCTGATATCCTATCATATACCGATCAGTTTCAATTATTATTTATCACTGCATGTTTCTATCGATATATCTAAGTTCATAATGATACCCTATATCAATCTGTTCCTATCTGTCTATATCAATGTGTTCATATCTATGTATCCATGTATGTATTTTTTTTCCTTTTGTCTCTATAGGTTCAAACCTAGTTCATGATCCTTTCTTTTCATTTAAGCACAAACACCTCGGAGTTGCAAAATGGTTATTTTTACAGAAATAGACTAGAAAAGCACTTCAGTCAAGTCAAGATTTAAAACGCATGTGTAATAAAATGTGCAATTGGTATCTGTCTATATTTCTGAGATGAGGTTTTATGTACACTATTTACATTAATCGGACTATTGTACTCATCTTTGTCGTCATATTTATTACAACGTTTCGGCCGTTGTACGCTCCGGCCTTCTTCATGCGGTTGGAATGTCGAACTGAACCCTTTATTTCGCGAACTGAGGTAGACTGTTCTAGTTCCACGTGTCATGTTTAATGGATGTCAGTTATCAGTTACCTCCTATTAATTCCCCTCTCCAAGCTCTCCACTGCCTTAAACGGGTATTGAACTCACACTCTTTGGGTCCTGTCACTGGATCTAACCTTGAGGACACATGGCACAGTGGATAAAGGCGAAACGTTGTAATAAATATGGCGACAAAGATGAGGACAATAGTCCGAATAATGTAAATAGTGAATATGCAATTGGTTTGGGGATTTTTCTACTAGCACCATGTTTCCTATTACTTAAGATATTCCTAAAAAATAATCTTAAGTAATCCAATTTCCTTTCAAGATCTTCAGTTAATCATTTATAAATGTGGTTTTGCTGCAAAAATGCATTTAACCGATACTTAGTTACGGCTTGTCTAGATATTGTATTTAAGGTTTTTCTTTAAAATTTGGGGTCATCTAACAGACTTTGTGGCTAAGTTTATGCTTTATTAATGTCCAGGGTTCTCTCAAAGACATTGTGGTCAACTATTTCGCTTGATTAATAAACCTGGCTGTCTAAAAGTCTTTATGGCCAAGTTGACTAACGTTCTGGGTTGACTGAAAAAAACGTTGTTGTTAGATTCATGCTTTAAATTGTTCCAGGTTGCCTAAAAACACTCTGTGGCCATGCTTGATTGATGTTTCAATTTCTCTCAAGGAAATTTTGGTCACGGCTATGGATTTTTAACGCCCCGTATTATCTAAAAGATATCGGGGTGGGGGCAAATTTATGCTTGATTAATAACTCTGGTTGTTTAAAAGATAATATGGTCAAGTTTATATTTGATTAATGTCCCAGACTGTCTCTGTTCATGCAAGGAAATTAAGAAATATCTGGGAAGTGTGACATTGAAATCCGAAGACGTATTTGGATGGCCAAGCTAAGCAGAGTATAAGAAATAGAAAAATTTCCCTAGAAACAAGGAAAAGAGTACTACACTGAGACACAATATCTATCTTCCTGTATGGCGGCTAGCGCTGGACGATATCCTCAAAGATGAAGAAGAGAAATGAAGCAACAGAAATGTAGTTCTACATAAGGATACTGAAGATACAGTGGACTGAATATGTGAGTAACGACGAAGTTTTGGAGAAAATGGAAACAAAAAGGAAAGTAATACTTAATATCAGGAAGTGACGGTTGAGGGTTCTGAAGCATATAATGAGGAGGGATGGCTTGGAAAATCTGATACTCACGGGACAGATAGAGGACAAGAGGAAAACAAAGCATAAAATACTAAATGGATAGCGGAACAGAGCTTAGGAGAAATAACTGTTGTAACATACCTACGGACGATAATGGGTATGTCCCCATTCTCATAAATACAATAGTAAATACTGTATGTTGGTCTAGAGTTGGAGATTCGTCTCCAGCTGTGCTGTTCAAACTCTCTGCCTTGAGGCAGAGAGAATCCCCAGACAAGGTTATGTCGAAGGCCTGAGTCTCGTCTCGGGAAACAGCTAACCGACCCCGTTTTATGACATTAGAGAAATTGTAATTAAAACCAGTTCGTATCTTTTAAATATTTTGATAGTCGTTTCATTTACATACAACTTGTTGTATTATAATTTATATTAGTTACATTTTCAAAATATAATATTTTCAATAATATCAGCAGTATTTACTTACGGTTTTCGCCTTGGCTGTCATCTAAATTGAGAGCAGAAAATTATTTTTTAATAACTAAGCTAATTAATTTAGAAAAGCCATCAACAAAAATACTCACTTATAAAGATCATAAAAGACCAGTTTGTGAATAAATAAGAAAACACGTTATTTGTAAAGATTTTAGTTTTAAAGTTACATATGAACATTAATCATCTCTTTTAAGCAAGAACCGCTAAGTTGGGCATGGTATAAGACACATGCTGGTAAATTAAGCAAGAACCGCTAAGTTGGGCATGGTATAAGACACATGCTGGTAAATTAAGCAATATAGTGGCTCTTGTTTAATCCACCAGCATGCGTCTTATATCATGCCCATCATAGTGGGTCTTGCTTAATGCACCAGCATGTGTCTTATATCATGCCCAATATAGCAGTTTTTGCTTAATCCACCAGCACGTGTTTTATACCACGCCCATCTTAGTGTATCTTGCTTAATTCACCAGCATATATTTTATATAATGTCCAACATAATGGTTCTTGCTTAATCCACCAGCATGTGTCTTATATCATGTCCAATTTATCGGTTGTTATTTAATCGGGATAACTAATATGCATATTCATCTTTAAGAATCAAATTAAAAATCAAGGAGCTGCCATTCATCGTGACTGGTGAGGATGTAGGGTCTGCTGGGTGATCATGAAAAGTTACTAGAGTGAATTTTGGGATATTGAAAGTTACAATCCGGTTTTTCTCATAGTGTTAGGGCTAAGTCGGATGAGAGATTTTGTTTGTATTTTTTAACGTCAAAAAACGACATTATTACGTCATTATTTTTGTACCAACCTAATATTTGGTGAACTATAATATATTTTTTAAAAGTTTGAGCAGTTTCTTTCTCGGATTTTCAATTCTTCTATTCATTTTTTTTTTTTTATTTCGGATGATCGGAACCGTTCCAAACACTCCAGTCCTTATGACATTATCGTTATTCTCATGCCATGTTCTACTGTTGCCTAACTTCCTTGACAATATCCTGATAATTGTCCAGTTTCTTGATGTCTTCCATTTTTGACTCTTCAGTTTACTGTACAGTACCATCCGCAATCTGACAGTTCGTCATGGTTTTATTTACGATAACTCGGTCGAGTCTCCCGGCAAATTTCAAAGTCCCCAAAGATATTGCAATTTTTTTTTTTTACTTTTTTTTTTTTTGTTTATGCCTCTTTTTTTCTTTTTATTTCAGGGAAACTTTTTTTTTTTTCGGGGGGGAGGGGTCACGCTTATATTAGGTTGGTTCAAAAAATAATGACGTAATAATGTCGTTTTTTGACGTTAAAAATTACGTCAAAAAACGACATTATTACGTCATTATTTTTGCACCAACCTAATAACATTTACTTGCATGCCAGTCGAAATCTAACTCATTTGCGTGATTCCTAGTGATTAACCTTTCCTACCCAAACAAGTTTATTTTCGTTTTCTTTTTAGTTTATTTACTATGTTCACTTATTACTTTTAGGTCATCGTTGGTGATCGAGTGACAGCTAGTCTCCAAAGATTTCTTCTCGGTATATAGTAATGCTGCTGTCTGAATTATTTTACTTGTATTTGTGTATGTGCATGGCGGCTCTTAGCAGTGAAGATCTGAACTAGTGGGGTTAAGGAATATAGCACGTGGGAATATTTGCCATTTTTTTGTTTTGTTTTGCTTTTTGAGGTAACAATGATTTTTCCAGATAAAGATCCTACTAGTTAACATAGGTACCTCCACTAAATCGCTAAAAAAAAAAGCATAGTCTGATGAAAAAGACGCTAAACTTTATGAAAACAAAATTTTATCGCCTAAATGCTTATGTTTTTATGAAGAGGAAAGACCAAAGTTTTTTTTAATTATTTTTAAAAAATTTTCCTTCTTTTTAGAACATTCTAAATTTTGATTAAAAAAACCTTGTTTCTCTTTGTACCAACAGGGGCTAGCAAACAACATGGACGATTTTTAGCACGTTTTTTTATGTATTACACACATTAATTTGGAAAATCTTGCAAAAATAAAAATAATTGTCAGATGTTAATGAAACTTTCAGAAACTATTCACAGATGATCGAAATTATTATAAATATGTTTTTTTTATTAAAGTCATGGCAGAAATATTTTTTTTATATTTATTAACACCCCCATAACTAATTTTATGAAAAACTCTAGAAATTCGAGCGCATCAACCTTAGTGATTACAATACTTAAAATCACAAGGCTTTGAAGAATGCAAATCATGTTGGTTTTTTTAATTGGATCCGCGCTACCTGAAAATCAGCTCTAAATTGTAACATACAAAACTCAATAAAACAAATATATTATTTAATTTCAAATGCTTTTATTTATTTTTAGTTGTTTATATGAATATGGACAATATTTTCTGAAAGCAAAAAAAATTTCAATGAAAATTGAATTTTTAATACAATTATTTGTTATTTCTTTAATTATAATAGATTTTTACATTAAGTTTTTTAAAAATATTATAACATTAGTTAAAAGCTACATCAACCTTTCAAAGTGTCCTTATGAGATCGTCATTGTCTAGCGCTTTGAAAATTGTATCATTTGTACCAATCAGAAGATCCGCAGTAATTAAGAAATGTAATTTTTGTGCTTATAATCGGGCGGTAATTATAAAGTACGGAAGACCAACCAGAATATAATTTAGTTGCATTATTTGAGTTCAGCATTGTTCTCCGCTGTTAAGGCTTTTACTTTTGCGAAACACGTATGGAGAAGTTAATTTGATTTTTCAATTTCAACTGAGAAGGGTACCTATAAGTATCAGTATCATCTTATGAAATTTAACTACTGCTAAACTTTAATTTATATGATCTTATTTTTATATTAATTTTTCCATAAATGAAATATCAAAATTAATAATTATATTAATTATATGGAAATACAAATAACACAGTAAAATGTAATAAATGTACATAAAATTATAGTATTTTATGTACACTTCTGATAAAATTTCATAAGAAAGGTACCTATAAATTAATTAGATACCTTTTTCTTATGAAATTTAATCTCACTCTTAACAGTCTTATTTTTTTAATTTCTTTATATTTTCCATAAAGCATCGTAAACGTAAAGATGAAAGCTAAGTACAAAAAAAAAATTAAAAAATTAGAGCGCTGAAATTTTTCCTTAAAATTAACGAGGTAAATAATTTGTTCACTTAAATCTAAATAATTTCACTTCTTTCCATCCGTAGAAAGAATTATCCTCCCGTAAGTTATCTAAACGTCATGAAAATGTCTTTCGTCACTTGTCAAATGACGCGAAAGGTTATGACCTGCTTTGTTTTATTTAAGTTAAGCTTGGTTCAAAATATTTAAAATAAACATTATAATTTCTGATTTTATTAAAATCAGTTTTGAAAAATGATAATTGATTTTTAAAAGAATATCAAAGTCAGATTTTCATCTTTTTTATCAAATCGAAAAAATGATTGAAAATGATTGATTATCTGTCCTTTTTTTTTTTTTGACAAAAAAAACAAGATTTTTAACGAAATTTTCGGACGTGCTAGGAACGATTAAAAAATGTAAAAAAATACCCCCAAAATACTTTGATCTTTCCTCTTTAATAATAATATGAACATTAGACGATAAAATTTTGTTTTCGTCAAGTTCGGCGTCTTTTTCATCATGCTATGCTCCTTTTGTTCACATTTAGTGGAGGTACCTAAGTTAACACATAGCTGGAGGGAAAAGAACTCGGCTCTCCGTTACCGCATTTTGCACCACCCGCATATGCCCAATAGCAAAAGAGTAGCGAGAAGTTAGCAATGTTTCGTATGTGGGGAAAGGTGTTAACAATAAATCATCACCCACAAGGCCGCTCAAGCGGAGAGGGAGTGAAATGTTTTCCAGAATCTGTTTTTCTGAAGAATGTCTGTGTCTGTGTGTGTATTTATGTGTGTGTGTCCGTGTGCCGCTGTTTTTGTGCGTCTGTGAGTCTGTGTTTGAGCTTGCTTTTGTGTCTATGTGTGTCTATGCGTGTCTCCGAGTTTCTGTATCTGTGTCTGTCTGTATGATTGTGTCTTTGTGTCCGCACGACGATGTGCTTGCCCCCAAAATTCAAGGAATTTGAGAGACGAATTCTTAAAGAAAGAAACAATTCGGAGAAAATGAGATTACTAATTTCCTGGTGGAATCTTATCTACGAATGTGAGACGCGAGAAACCACGGCTGACTTGAGAGATAATCAGATTGATCAATTTCTTTCAGATCCCTCAAAGTTTTAGAGCAGAACCTGATACCATATCCACGAGTATATATATATATATATATATATATATATATATATATATATATATATATATATATATATTATTGCTATTAATACATAGAAAACACATTCAAAAACCTACAATACTCATATCATTTCATCCACAACGCAAGAAGAAAGGCATACAAAATATACAAACGAAACAAAACTATTAGCAATAGTAAATCACATGAAAACAGCTACTAATACTACCGACCAACTCTGTCACGTCCACTATCCAGAATAACCTATCCCATCTAAATAATCTTGAAATAGTCACAAACACTTCCAAAACCTGTATGGATGGATGGATATATATATATATATATATATATATATATATATATATATATATATATATATATATATATATATATATATATATATATCTTACACTACAGAGTATTTATATATATTTATGTACGATCGATCGCTCGTATACGTACGTATATTTATTTACCTATTTGTTTATATATATATAACTATATAATGCTAATAATCTTATCAATATAAGCAGTAGTACTCGTCCGGCAAAACCTTAGGTGTTTTAGCTTGTAAATCAACAAACCAATACCCAAGGAGAAAAAAGGGGGAAAAAGAAAGAACTAAGTCAGTCTGACCTGATGATCCGCGTAGGTTAAACCTAGGTAGGTTTGTCAGACTCTTTAGGTTTACTCTGATATATATATATATATATATATATATATATAAGGCAGGATGTGTGTGTGTGTGTGTGTGTGTGTGTGTGTATGTGTGTGTGTGTGTGTGTAACGAATGCACGGCCGCAATTTTTGACGGATTTGCACCAAAATTTACATGCACATGCTTCAAGTTAGCGGGAAGGCCAAGACCGACTTTGCATTTCCCAACTCCCATCGATAGTGGAAATAATCGGTGTTTTCATGCTTCTACGGCAGTTTTCATGTAGTTTGCGGCCATTTTCTACTGGCCAGAGTGAGTGCCTATAGCTGGCTGCCTCGAATAGACAGAAAGATTCTATTGGCCAGCGTGAGAGCCAACAGCTGACTGACACGAATGTTAACTAGCATGCTAGCATTCAAAAAAATCAATATCTGCATTCGTCACAGGTGGGAAAAATTTAAATCTGCATGGCACTTTACTCCAATTGGCTCATTCGCTTGCTTAAACTCAACGTTGATCCTGATTCCGTAGAACTGGGTTGAGTGTGAAAAAGTATTTGTTGTTAACATTCTTTTTTCATTCGGTTTTTCCAGTTACGAGACCTTTTTTTAAAGCTGATCGTTTTGTGTTCATTTTGTTTAGTTCTTTTTTCGTAACAGATTTAATGTTTAGTATAGAGCTTAGAAAAAATTCGCAGTGTGAGATAGGCAAGAAGTAAGGCATGTAGGAACATCAGCACGGCAAAGGGCACTCCTTTAAAGGCAAGGAAGGGCAAAAGTATTTTAAGTCAAGTGATAGCGATTGCTGTATGAATCGTATGATTTTTTAATCAAGCACGGGCAACGCCGGGCCATACTGCTAGTATATATATATACGTATATATTATAAGCTGTTACATTAGAACATGTAAGTAATTACTACGAAATTGTACATTCTGTTTCGACGTTTAAATAAAACGTCTCTTCAGGTAAGCAACAATTAAATATTTATTGCTCAACTCTTGTATTGAGCGCTGTTTTAAATTAATGTTTTGAACGCTGTAATCTTATTCTTCGTTCTTTTACATTTTGATATATATATATGTATATATGTGTGTGTGGGAGAGTGAGTGTGTGTATGTACTCTGTACGATTCAAATATGCGTGTGTGGAAAGGGTAAGGTTTATTGTCTGCAAGAGCACGTCTTTCCGTTGCTTGTTCTTTTAACGCCTCCGCATTCTTTAAATCTTTTGTAATAACGAAGAATGCAAAGATCCTTTCTCAGGAAGACGTATATGACAAGACAGACAAACGATGCCCCACTTCTTTGCGTCTAACTGGAGATGTATGGCACCCAAGCTGGTAGCTCATCGCCTGCTAGCCAGCCAACTAACAAATAATCAACTGATCAATTAGCAGCAGGACAGAAGCAGAAATAGTCGTTTTCATCCTTGTCTCTGCGCCTGTCTAAGAAAAATTCGGTTCGCTTCTTAATTTACCTATACTAAACACAATGTGCGTAATTGAATGACAAAATGAAAAAGAATAGAATTTCTATGTCACTCGTTTTGTCTCCAAAAAGAATTTCATCTGGCTAAAGTAATTTATATATTGATGGCATATATATAAGTGTTGTGGTGTTCATGTTTTACTCTTTCACAAACATAAACATTACAACACTTACCTAATTAACCATACCCTGATGTCGAAAGTACTCGGATAATAAAATAAAACATGAATCAACACAGAGTTTTCCTCTTGTCTTTCAATAATCACACAAAAAAGCTTATCCGTGAATATGAAAGGATCCTAAGGAGAATAAGTAATCAGAACATGTCAAAATCATCCAATGAAACCTGTCTTAATGAAAATATGCTGCCGAAATATACGCATATATACATATACATATATATATATATATATATATATATATATATATATATATATTTATTAAGAAATGGACAAAGTCCGACAATTTTTATTTATATATATATGATTAATACAAATATGAAATTCGTTATTATAATTGTTAAATTATTGATGTTATTTTTGGCATCTTGACTGTAGAGTTTTTGTGGAGGGACTATCCTGCAGTTGTTTTGTCCACTCGTCAGAAGATAAATGCAAATGTGTATGTATGCACGTGTGTGTGTGTGTGTGTATGTGTGTGTATGTGTGTGTGTGTGTAGGGGAAAAAGAATATAAACGTAAACATCAGCGTCATTTGCGCACCGGGCAAAGGAAACACTGAGTATGTAAGGACTCTAAATTTAAGAATTTCTGATGTCCGACGTGTCTAGACGCAAAATTTAACCGATTTCCTTCAGTTTCTTAACCCTTTTTTTTTTCTTTCCTTGCATCACTGTTGCTTTTAAATATCCCACACTGCAGCAACAAAAACTTTTTTTTTTAAATGAGAAATAATGCAAGAACCTAGAGGAAAATGCATTGTGTGTGTGTGTGTGTGTGTGTCAGATTTTATTAAGCAAATCGATGTTTTCTTAATAAATTTAGTATTTACATGTCAATGTTAGTCAAATTATCAGGATACATTTATATGATAAATATGCCATATGTTTTTCAGCCGATAATATCTGTTTTTATTCTAAATATTTAGAATATATTTATTTGGTGGGATCATATTTTATTTTACAATTCTTGAGTTACTAATCATATTGTAAAATCGTACACTTATTAATATTTAGTTTTTAATTTCAGATTTTATAAAGATTGTCATAGGCCGTAAGAATCATATATAACCATAAATGAAACATGATACTGTAAATTTGTTAAGCGATGGAATTAGATAATGCAAAGGGGATGAACAAAAGCTTGGTTCATTTATTCACATTCTACGGTTTATCAACCCTTTGCAGGTTATTTAAAGCCAGAAAATATTTTTAGATTTTAAGAATTTTGTGTGAGATCATAATGATTTAGCGATACAAGTTTTACTAATTAACCCATATCCAAGGGAGAAGAGGTGGTTTCATACCTTTTCCAAGTGTCTTTGGGCATAGATAAATATAATGAACCCTACTGGAATTGGAACTCGGCTCTCCGATTAACAATTCTGAGCTATCATCCATTGCACCACCCACACATCCAAGCTTAGAGTACCTGGTATTTCTAAGTGGACAAACATATCGGTGGTGATTGGCTTCGACGTTGCCTAACTTCGGTGATCGTACAAAAAATAATAAAAAGAAAAATGAAAAAACATTGGCAAGATAAGAAAACCAAAATTTCACAGAGAAACTTAAGTCAAAAGGGTAAAGCTAGTGTTTTGATTAAGATTATGTAGAAGTATCCATGAATGCGACCAAACTACCACTTTTAAGTAAATATCCAAAAAGAGAAACGTGTAAATCGAGCGAAGTACATGAAAACTGATTTCTCAACATTACTTTTAGTGAATATAAGACCATTTCACGAATGTAATATCTGCCTTACACTGAGTGGATCTGATGGCATAGGAGATAAATATTTTTAAAGCTAGTATCAGAGGCAGTACAATTATACATCCCTTCAAAGTTGATAGTGGTATCAAAATAAATACGGAGAATTATCATGTTCGTGAGTCGTACATGTCACAACAAAGCAGCTTTATGTGAAAGAGTATATTCATGTGAGACAATTAGATTTCACATTCTACAAAATTGATTATTATCTACCTTGCAAAGAAAAGGTTTTAAAAATACAATAAATTAATTAAATGGATTCCAGCTTTTCTAAATAATAATACGAGACTAGAAATATACTTATTGATATGCTGCAAGGCATATTTTGATTAGTTTTCAACAATTTGGGGGTACTGAATAAATTTTAAAAGACATCCATTTTATACCATTAGTTTTAGTCATCCTATTCCAAAATACCAGATCCTTCGTAAAAATAGCCACGATTGGGTTATATCACTGAAAATGTACAGAACAATGCCCATAAAATAAAGCACAACTTCTGGAATACGAAAACAAGATAATAAGTGATTGAAATTCGAATATTGTGCCGTTTTAAGTTGCAGCGGTAATCAGCCATCATACTTTTGTCCCATCTTCCTTGATACCATTCTACTATAACTTTAATGTCAAGGTGGAATCGTTCAATATAACCAAAATTAAATAATATTACTGATAAACTTAAGTTTCTATCACAAATGTTTGATTCAGATTATGTAAAGTGATTATATCCAAGGCGTTTATAATGTTTTCATTTATAACTTAGAACTATATATTTACACTGTCATTATTACCCCGCGTTATATCCAAGGCCTTTATAATGATTTCATTTATAACTTAGAACTATATATTTACACTGTCATTATTACCCTGTGTTATATCCAAGGCCTTTATAATGATTTCATTTATAACTTAGAACTATATATTTACACTGTCATTATCACCCTGCATTATATACAAGGCCTTTATAATGTTTTCATTTATAACTTAGATCAATACAATTATCATGCATTCTGAAAATATAAAACAAACAGTTTGAGAAATCATTAATCCAGCAACATTTCCGGTTACTTGCGAGAGGCATTCACTATTAATTTGAACATTATAGGAAATTTGACTAAAGGAATATTGAAAGATATTGAAGTTCTATACCTCAAAATGAGGAACTAACCAGTAATAATGAACTTTAATTTTGGGACTCTGAATCCCCTGCGCCACCCTAAATTATATAACAAAAAGTATAAATCTTCTTGAAGCAAAAATTATTTCCGCTCGTAAACAGAAAACTTTTTGATTCATCATTAAAAGATTTATATGAGAATTGCTATACGAGCTAAGAAGATCGCTTGGAAACAATAGAAATTACAGCAAGTAAAGACGAAACATTAGAAAAGATTATAAAAGTCAGAGAATGAAAGTCTGATGAAGGTTATAGAATGTCAATGAGGCCTTAACATCATTTTAAAAAATAAATTAATTTATTCACTTATATGGGTATCGTATACGGTGAAGTATAGCGGCTCGGGTTGAGGAATCGGAGAGCCGAGTTCGGATTCCAGTAGAATCTATTACATTCATTTACGTGCTAATACCATTTGGAAAGATATAAATCCTCTTCTTCTCCCCACCCCAGCTATGGGTAAATAGCAGGACCTTGTTCTAAAGCTTTGGATGGCAACTAGTCTATCAAAGAAAGAAATAGCAACCTACTGCGGGGGAAAAAATCTGCCTCGTTAATCATGTATCGAAAGATACATGATCGCCTGAGCGTGTATCATGCATGGCACATAACTGACTGATATGTAGTATCTGTCGCTTTCGAGCATCTGTTATCGTTGTACAGATCGACACTGGAGTGACTGTCTCGATTGCAACGAATGTATGTGAAGACGCTCTCCCCCAATATTTGTTGTTTTCTTTCCTTCGAGAACGGTTGACTCCGGCTGCAAGCCTCCGTTTCTTTTCCCCTCGCTCAAGCTCTCGGTGTAAATCGCGTCTCCCGTGTGAGCGATCGTTTTTCCACATTTGAATGTCCATCGTCCTCGTGTCATTTTTGTATCCTCTGCATGTGGGACACCCCGTGAGGACCGAATTTTCTAATCGGTTGTAATGGCCAACCAGACCAGTTCGTTAACCATCAGTTGCATCCAGGCGACTATAGTTTCCGTTTTCCCCTATTGTTCACCGCATAGAGCGCCCAAGAGTCACTCAATTTAGAGATTTACTGAAGGAAGTTATATGAACGTAAAAGAAGGGTGTTTTTATGTCCAGCTTAAGGGGATATAATAATAAGGTTTAACCCTAGACTTAAAACGGTTCTGATTGGGGAAGCGTCCTCTCAAGAGTCTGTTCCACAAAGTGACAGTTCTGAGGAAGAAGCAGGCCGAGTTCTGAGGAAGAAGCATTCTCCTTACTAATGGAATCAGTCAGTTATGTGTCATGCATGATATACGCTTAGGCGATCATGTATCTTTCGATACATGACTGACGAGGCAGAAATTTTCCCGCAGTAGGTTGCCATTTCTTTCTGCGGTAGACCAGTTGCCATCCAACGCTATAGCATCCTATCTGTCCTGCTATTTACCAATAGCTGTGGGGAGAAGAGGATTCATACCTTTCCCAAGGGTATTAGCACGTAAGTGAATGTAATGGATTTAACTGGAATTCGAACTCGGCTCTCCGATTCCTCAATCCGAGCCGCTATCCATACGAGTTGATTTGACGCCGTGTGCGTGGTTTGGCAGCTCCTGGCCGTGAAGATTTTGAACTGGTAGAAATAAGGAAAGTAGCTTGAGTGAATATTTCCCATAGTAATAACGATAGCGTTTTGATTGATTGATTTGTTTTTTGTTTTTTTTTTTATTTACGGCTTATCAACCCTTTATGGATTATTTAAAGCCGAAACATATTTGTAATTGCAAAATTAATTCTTTTTTTTTTTGCTAATGAATATTGCATTAACAATTCTTAGGAGGTAACAATGATTTTTTTTTCAGATACATGTCCTACTATTTAACCCATGGCTGGGGTGATAAGAACTCGACTCTCGGATTTCTCATTTCGAGACACTATCCATTACACAATCCGCACATCTACAACGGCGATAGGAAAGCGAAACGCTAGAAACGTTTCATCTGTAGGGAAGGGGTTGCAAAGTAGATAATATTTCATCGCCTACAACGTCACGTAATCGCTTTTGAACTCTGTCAGGGGAAATTAAAATGAACCTCAACTCAATTTACATACAAACGGGGCGGGTTGAAATGTTGTTTTTTTTTCTAAAACCTGACGAGTTTTTCTTAAGGATATCTTGGTGGGGTTGAGAACTTGTCAGTACTACCATCTTATAGGCCGTTTCATTTGGTTACATACGATTAAAAGTAGTTCAAATCTTACATTGGTATACAAGATGAAGTGTCTCTGGTCGTCACAGCTCAGCCTATTGATTCTTTTTCCTGTGATGTGTGCATGCGTGTGTGTGTATGCATGTGTGTGTGTGCGTGTATTTGTGTGTGTGTGCGTGTATTTGTGTGTTTGTGCGTGTGTATCTGTTCACAATTCTGTGTGTGTTTGTATATAATTGCCCAAGGAGGTTTGTGTATCTATTCGCAAATGCGGAGATGTGTATGCATGTGTATGTTTTGTGTAATTTTCCAGGTGTGTGTGTGTATATGTGTGCATGTGTGTGTATCTGTTCGCAATTGGGTGTGTCTGCATGTGTGTACTTGTGTGTAATTTCCCAGGTGCGTGTGTGTGTGTGTATCTATTCGCAATTGCGAGAGCGTGTATGCATGTATGTTTTTGTGCATAAGTGTGTGTGTGTATGCATACGTGTGAGTTTATGTGTGCATATTAGTTTGGGTACGTGTTTGTGTATGTGAGTGTGTGTGTGTGTGTGTGCATCTGTTCACGTTTCCATGTGTTTGCGTGTGTTGTGTTTGTGTGTAATTGCCTACGTGCTCAGTCCGTGATTTCTGAGTGTGCCTGTGTGTATGTATGTGAGTGCGTGTGCGTACATGTGTGTTTATCATGTTATGTCAACGAGATTAATATGCGTATCTATCTATCCGCTGAAATAGATTCCATCTGATCGAGGTACCTGAAAGAGAAAATAAAATTCCTATAACGTATACTATTTGATGATCGAAAATCAATCAAGATATGTTTAATTATTTAATTTAGTTTATTAATCTCGACTTTCTTGTTGATTTGATGAAGGATTAGGGAAGAAAGTATATCAACAGGATTTTCCTTTTTTTCTCCATTAATCAGCTTGATTAATCAAATAAGCTTTAATTAATATCGATGTAATTAACAAACTATAGAAGATGACTATCTACAGAAGCTTCTGAAAGATCAGTGTTCATTTGTCTTAACACAGACAACATCGAGGGAGAATTTAGGTGTCATTGTGTTTTAAAATGTTTCAGGCCTTTATTCTTTGTGCTATTGCTCTCTCTCTCTCTCTCTCTCTCTCTCTCTCTCTCTCTCTCTCTCTCTCTCTCTCTCTATCTATCTATCTATCTAATCATTTATCTTTTTCTCGCTTTCTCTTTAATCTCCCCCCACACACCGCATTGTTCTTAAATCTAACACTTTCACACTCTCTCGTTCTTTTTTTACTTCTCTATTTTACTAGAAATGATTCTCTCTTTCATTCTTTCTTTCTCTCATACAATCATTGACATTCAATTTTCACATCATCTCTTTCTCTCTCCCCATTTTTTTTCGGAATCCGGACCCCATATCTAACTGAAAAGCAATTATCAGTTATATTCAGTGTTTAATTAAATGCATATATCCATCAGTCTCTTAAATATATGCACATGTACAAAAGTAGATAGGCAGATCTGAGCAGACTGAGATAGATAGATAGATAGATAGATAGATAGATAGATAGATAGATAGATAGATAGATAGATAGATAGATAGAGAGAGAGAGAGAGAGAGTGTGTGTGTGTGAGAGTGAGAGATCTGAGCACACTCAGATAGATAGATAGATAGATAGATAGATAGATAGATAGATAGATAGATAGATAGATAAGCCGGTGAAAGACATTTGTGAGATAAAAAAACAAGAATAATAATATTGTTAATAAAACCAATAATATTTACTTTGATATCAGTGGTCATATTGACCAAATGGAAGCATGTCTGGGAAAGATTATAAAATCAGAATTTTCGGACACGCCTGTATCCTTTTTCAACGAGACAAGAAATTAAAACTGAAGTGGGATTTTCTTTTTCGGGGAATTTGTTGAATTTGTTTGTTTCGTTTTGGTTTGGTTTGGTTTTGTTTTTCCATGTGTTATATTATCAAAGAGATAAATTTCTGATAATTTTAAGGGTGTTGTTTGCCATGATTATGGTTGTAGAGAGTTTGTAGAATGTTATCTGTGGAAATTATATCCTTTAAGTATGGCTAAATTCTTGTTTAATATATATATATATATATATATATATATATATATATATATATATATATATATGGGGAAAATGTATGACAAAGCGGAAAACTTTACTTGTGAAGGATGAAACGCGCCACAAGTAACGCGTTTCGTCCTTCACAAGTAAACTCTTTCCGCTTTCTCATACAATTTCCACTATACCGTTCTTGATATATAAAATATATATCGTCATCTCATATATATATATATATATATATATATATATATATATATATATAGAGAGAGAGAGAGAGGGGGATGTGAGAGAGAATGAGAGAGAGAGATTACAGAGTAAATATGTGTACATAGAAAGATAACTATTTAATTGGATGAAATTTGTCTTGTATCGTCTCACGGTTATAATCATCAAACTCATTACACTTGCAAATAGTGTAAATTTAACGTTAAATTTTCACTCCAGTTTGTGTTAGCAATATTTACTACTGAATTAAGTGCATTTACAAAGAAGGAGATTATGTTTGAAAAAATATATTTCTATATAAAACAAATAATTTATTCATCATTAGTGTGCAGATTTATTGATGTACCTATGCCTATTCCGTTGCTGATATGTGGCACAAGGCAGAATGTATGGAGCACCCAGTGAGAACCAAACTCACTACACACTCGTAATTGATCTGGCGTGACATGCTAGCTAACCATTACACCAAGTCGAAGTGCCCTTTTTGATATATCTATGTATCTACATATATATAAAAAAGCAGTATTTATTTCGATTGAGTAGTCTGCACAGGCAGTAATGTTTCGAACGTTAAACTAATAGAAATTTATGTTGAAATATTTGAGATAAAGAATTATTATTATTATATTATATGCCCTGCTGTTCGGACTAGCATCCTCATCTTGATTGTTATATTTAAAATGTTTCGGCCATTGTAACGTCTGGTCTTCTTCATGCGCCTGTCATTGTATTTGGCAAACTTCTCAGATAGTCTTTTGGTACGACAAGTTTTCCTTATTTATACAGTTTACATGCGAACTACTGTCCAATGATAGGGACAATGGTGAGAATTAACAAACAACAACCGAAGTTAAGGAACGTCAAGCCTGGTCTATACTTAGATGGGTGACCGCTTTGGAATACCAGGTGATGTAAGCTTGGATATGCGGGTGTTGTAATGGATAACGGCTCGAAATTGGAATTCCATTTCCAGTCACTTACCCCTGGGAAAGGTATGAATCAACCTCTTCTCCCCTCACTTGCTATAAGTTAATTAGTAGGACTTCTATCATTAAATCATTATTATCTCCAAAATAGTGACTCTGAGCAAGAAATTTCATCTTTAAAGAATGATATAATCAAAGAATTAGACAGTCTGTTGTAACGGATTTCTGGATATTTATAGGATTTTTTTTTTTTTTTTGTAAAAATCCTTGAAAAAATGGTTCAAACAAATGTTTGGAGTAACATGTACATGGAATTCGTCAACCCGAGAGGGTAGTACGTCTAAGAGAACGAAAACTCTGATTTTAAATCTCCTCTGCCACCTTTTATTTGTGTTTCGACCAGACATGCTCGCTGATTATTTTTTTCACATGGTCTATTTAGCTTTTATGTTCTTTCAAATGGCATTAATTATTTTATATTTATATTGTTCCAAGTGTAATGCTGTACTCCTTTCTCTATTTATACATGCTCAGCCAATCCTGATTTCATAGCTTCGACGTCGCCCTCAAAACAATATAATCAAATATTAATAATACTCAGTCGTATTTTTCAGACATAGCTTCCTACTTAAGGATTTACAATTGACTGAACCTCTGAGAAACGACAAAGTTTCAGAGAGAGTGTAAGCAAAAACGATACTTATAATCAGCCTCAGAAAGAGACAATTGAAATGTCTAGCACACATAATGAGGAAAGGGTGATTAGAAAATTTGACACTCACAGGACATAGTGAAGGCAAGTAGGATACATGAAAGCAGTGCATAACCTACCTAAGAAGCTAGTGGAAATGGTTGGCAGAACAGGGATTAGGAGAGATAGCGAAAAGACAAACTTTGGTAAGAGCTTCGGAGGACAGGAAGTTGAGGAGAGCCATGGCCGCCCACGCCCTGTAAGGAAATGACACATAAAAAGAGAAGCTTGTGTAAATCATTGGCAGGACAGGGATTAGGAAAGATAGTAAAAAGTCAATGTTTAATAAGAGCTACAAAGTAGAGGAAGTTGTGGAGAGTCATGGTCACACACGCCCTGAAAGGAAACATCACATAGAACAAGAACAGGGATTAGGAAATATAGCAAAAAGATGAACTTTGCTAAGAGATACAGAGGAGAGGAAGTTGTGGAGAGCCATGGTCACACACGCCCTGAAAGGAAACATCACATAGAACATGAACGCGGATTAGGAAATATAGCAAAAAGACGAACATTGCTAAGAGATACAAAGGAGAGGAAGTTGTGGAGAGCGTCGTTGTTCACGTCCTGAATGGACGCGGCCCATAAAAGAAGAAGGTTTGCTTACGTGTGCGTACGAGAGAGAGACTCAGATAATATATCTGTTCATATTTACCAGTATAATTCCTGACGTGTTTCTTTGCCTTAAAGTCATTTTCTATTCTGGAAATACCGGAATTTTTTTCTTTTTCTTTCCTTTCATTTTCCGTGTTCGTCGATCCCATTCTTACTCCAGCCATCAGCCTTCTCAGCAGTAATACTTTCCCACCAATAAATTTCTCAATAAATATAACTGTAGGTATGGTTATATATAATTCAGTTTATTAATTTAAATATATATCAATCGCCTGATCGATCGATTGATGTCCCACTGAAAAAATACCTATAATTTAATTCCATGCTCCCCACTCTCTCACACTCTCTCTCTCTCTCTCTCTATCTATCTATCTCTCTCTCTCTCTCTCTCTCTCTCTCAATTACAGAAGCGTCTGATCTGTACTCTTGTCGAATTCTTTCTCTTCGAATTCACTCGTCTTCCATATCTTCAATCAATCTCTTTATTCCTCGCCCTTGCAGGTAACGCTCCTGTGAAGACGACACTTCTATCTGTATGAATGAGACGAGACAAAATACACAAAATCATCCCGGATAACTCATCATTGTATCAATTGGGGTACAAATTAATGAAAAATGCTGCGTCTGCCGCAACTGACAGCAGTAGGCGACGAGTTGATTTTTTTTTTTTTTTTTTTATTCTTTCCTATTCATTCTCTGTCCTCCTCTCTAGTAATTTTCCGCCTCCTCCTTCATCCACTTCTCTTTTATATTCTCCTACTACTTCCCTCTGTTGCGGTCTTTCACTTCCAAGCTATTTATTGTTTTCCATCCCAGCAACACTTACAGGAGTCTTTGTGTCTTTTTTATTTGGCCTTTTCTTCTTCATTTTTTTTTCCTTTCATTTTTCCTTCTTTCTCTGCCCTTTTCGTGTTTTCTCTCTCCTTTTCATTCTTTTGTTTTTCTTTGTCTTTATTCATTCGTATTTTTTCTGTCTTTTTTTTTCTTCCTCTTTTTCATGGGTTCTTCTCGTCTTTTAATTTGTATTTTTCGTTTTCATTTTTTTTTTATTCACTTGCAGCTTTCTTTCATTCTTTTTTGTAATTATTTTTGTCTTTCGGTAATTTTCTTTTTAATCTTTTCCATCTCTCTTTCTTTCTTTGTCCTTCTTTTTCTTTCTTTCTTTTCTAACCATTCCATCTTTCTTTCTTTCTTTCTTTGTCCTTTCTCTTTAATTATTTTTTTAAATCTTTCCGTCTCTTTCTTTATTCGTCTTTCTTTCTCTTTCATTCTTTTTTTAATCTTTTCCATCTCTCTTTCTTTCTTTGTCCTTCTTTTTCTTTCTTTCTTTTCTAACCTTTCCATCTTTCTTTCTTTCTTTGTCCTTTCTCTTTAATTATTTTTTTAAATCTTTCCGTCTCTTTCTTTATTCGTCTTTCTTTCTCTTTCATTCTTTTTTTAATCTTTTCCATCTCTCTTTCTTTCTTTTTCCTTCTTTTTCTTTCTTTCTTTTCTAACCATTCCATCTTTCTTTCTTTCAGTGTCCCTTTCTTTTTCTCTTTCATTTCTTTTTTATATATTTATTTCCAATATTCTTTCTTTGTCTTTTCGTTTTTTTCTTTGCTTTCTTTTTCCTTGTCTTTTGCATTTTTCTTACTTTCTTTATGCGCTCGTTTTCTCTTTCATTAAATATTCTTTTTCATTCCTTTGCATCTTTCTTTTTTGTCATTGTTCTTTTAATCCTTTCTTTTTTTTTTTTCATCATTTCTTCCTCTTTTTGTCGCCTTTCTTTTTTTCTTTCAGAATTCTTTTTTTATATATCTTGTTTCTTTTCTTCTTTTTTCTTCCAACTTCCTTGATCATTTACCTTTTTCTTTCTTTTTTTTTGTTTTTGCTTTTCTTTCTTTTTTAATAACTAATTTGATATTTCTTCGCAAAACCCGTTTAAAATGTACGAAATAATTTCAAATTAAAGGAAAAAAAAGCCAAATAATTCAATCGTAAAACAGAAACCCGCCATATTACTTTGAGAAATCTTCAGTTTTGATAAAAATAAACACTTCTTGATTTTCAAGAGAAATTAGCTCTTTTAATCTCTGCTAAACTCTTCTATATGCCGAGTCCCTTCAGGACGGCGATCATGGCTCGCCACAATTTCAATCTTTTATAGCTCTTAGAAAAGCTTATCTATTTGTTAGCTTTCCTAAAACCAATTCTACCAGCCATTTACACAAGCTATTTAGGTGGGTCATGTGCTGTTTTCCTCTTGCTGCCAGTATAGGTTCTGGATTATTCTAACATCTTTCTCAAATATGTTAAGATGTCCAGGGGTTCTTTTTGACATACTTTATAAGAATATCGATAAACATTATATAAATACACATAAATTCGAATACACACGCGTATATGTGAGCTAGTGGTGAAAGTTTCTTGGTTCGATCCTCTTCTCATAGGCTGACCAGAAAGAGCAATCAGAAATTATTTTAGAATCCCTTCTAGTGGGACCGAGCACTTTTCAGCACTCAGTCATATATATGCCTGAATGAATTTTCATAATTCCACATTCTCTTTCTATATACCGGCTGTACCAGCAAAATTGTCCAAATCGTGTAACAGCGAAATTGTCCCATCGTTAGATTAAGACTTGAAACTTTGTATCTTAGAAGTGATTGAATATATATTACTGGAATTCTCCGAGGTTTTTATAAAACTATTGGACTCTACTTTTAAAAATAAGAATGTATTTAGCTCTAAGTTGAAATGATAATCCCTCTTGCTGTTGTGACCTCCTGATTCAGGTTTCCTTTCTACTAGTCCCTCTTTTTTTAAAACTTATTCACCGTTCTCTTGATGAATCTTGAATGGGCTTTGAAGATGGAAATCAGAGTGTGAATGTTGGTTCCTTTACTGAAGGCTTAAATGATCTTTTACCTCTAACTATTGTTCAGTTGGGAAGACTTAGTGGAGCTGACACAAAACGATTTGAACCTGTTCTCTTTCTAGCTGAATAACTCAAAGGGTTTTTTCAGTGATTCTTACAACAAATGGTGTCAAGATAGCTAAACGTCTTATCTGAAAACATGGAAAAAAACTCAATTAGTTTAGAGGTCTTTTAGATATTAAACATTTTGTTGGGTGGACAATTATCACATGATGTTACACGATTTGGACAAATTTGCTGTTACATCCGGCATATATCGCTTTAGCTGTCTAGATAGATAGATAGATAGATAGATAGATAGATAGATAGATAGTGAGTTCAATACCTGGTTAAGGCGGTGAAGAACTTTGAGAGGGGAATTAACAGGAGATAACTGATAACTGACATCCATTAGACATAGCACATGGAACTAGAACAGTCTACCCCAGTGAGCGAAATAAAGGGTTCAGTTCGATATTCCAGCCACCTGAAGAAGGCCGGAGCATACAACGGCCGTTGTGATAAATATGCCGACAAAGATGAGGACAATAGTCCGAATAATGTAAACAGTGTACAGGATGAATAGTTTCAAGAGTTTTTCTAATAGCAACGAATCATTAGCAGATCCTAGAGTAGTAAGTTACTTACTCGTTACTTTCGGTTATTCTTAAAGAATCTACAAATACTGAAAACGTTACGTTTATCGAAAGTACACAAGTAGGTAAATAAAAATGTATTTTCATGTTTTATTTTGTTTCTTTTTTGCATCACTCTCTTTTTCTCTTTTCTTCCTGTTTTTTTTTTTCTGCTTTCTTATTTGACATTCACTTTCATGGTATTTTTTTTTTTTTCGTTTTTATTTCTCCCGAAATTCTTTGCTTTTCTTGAAGCAACTCTCTCAGTAATCGCTCCATCTTTCAAGTAGTTCTAATCTTGTCCGTAGCCAATGTTACATAGCCTGGGGCCAGGCCCTATTTAAAGAGATTAAACATTACAAGCTGTGTTCAAAAACTTACCTGCTGACCTCTCTTGATGACTGGAAAGACGTTCTACTTATTTGGGCAATGTCAAACACACGCGCAATAAAAATCGATAGAGCGCGTTGTATATAAATGTCTGCTTTTACGTGCTGTGCTCCTTCAAGACGTGTGCGATCATGACTCTCCACAACTTTTTCTCTTTTGTTGCTCTGATTTTTCTATTCTTTAGCATCCCTCTTTGACATTGTTCTGACATCCATTCACACAGACACATTAAGCATGTTAATCACTGTTTCCCCACTAGTTTTCTTGTCTAAAATATGTCATGTGAGTGTTAGATTCTTCAAGCCGTTGGTCCTCATTATGCTTTCCAGTAATCTCAGCTGTCTTCTTCTGGTTTAAAGATTTGTTGTGGTTCCTGTTTCTCAAATTTCGGCAAGTGGGTCGAGCCGAGAACTTTTCATTACTTAGAGCAATATCTTTATATACAAAGAACAACAACAATAATAATAATAATGATAATAATGAAATATTCTCATATATTTGATAATAATTTTATACTTTTTTATTATTACTATTTTAAAATATAGCAATACATTGGCACATTTGATGTACTGTTTACTCCGACAGCCAATGTAATACATATATATATATATATATGTGTGTGTGTGTGTGTGTGTGTGTGTTATGCGTGTAGGGGGAAGTGGGTAGAAATAGTACCTTTGTTGCTCGGCTGCTGCAACTTATTATTAAGGTGGACGGGGAACACTGGTCTTCACCCATCCCCTAAATCTCCATGCGCCATACCCAGTAAACCGCTTCAGCGGGCGGGCTAAATCACGTGAAATTACCATCGAAAGGCTCTTCACTTTTCTTTGTACTGGTAGTACCGAAGAGGTATAACTCCGTGATAATAAAACCTGAGGGGTGTTGCTCATTGTGTTCGTGGAAAATATTTACAGCAGCTCCTTGTTATTAGCATTTCCAATAAGTATATCTGGTTCTACAAAAGCCTTCACCACTCTAAGCAATTCTTCTGTGTGGATAGTCTGCAGTTCAGTTCTGCGTTCCTTCTTTGCTATTCCACCTGAGCAACAAGTCCACTGGAGAGAGAGTTAAGGCGACGAGGACAGGTACAGGATAGTACAGGAAGTCTCTAGCTGGCGCTCCCAGCGTGGCAACAATCAGGTGACGGCCGTTCTTGCACAACATCCTGAGCAGTTGTGTCCTCCGATAATGACAAAGCAGGTCTATTTAGACATAGCACTGCTTTCCCTAATCCGGGGAGGGGGGCTAGAGAAGGTGCCCTAAACATTGCTTGCTCTTAATCAACTTGATAGTCAGCTGCAGTTGTCTAGTTATCCAATAATGCAGTCGCAATAATCGATTTAGTAGAAATAAAACTTGTAAACGTGTTAGCCTCGGCTCTTGGAATGTAAGAACTCTCCAAGATAACGATTCTTGTCCAGAGCGTAAAACAGTCCTCATCACTGATGCATTAAGCAAGTACAATATTGACATTGCTGTTGTCAGTAAGACTCGTTTTGCAGGCACCTGTCAACTTGAGGAAGTTAGTGCAGAAAATACCTTTTTCTGCCTATCAGGTCTACACCAAAAAATTAGATATTGCTAAATCTTTGTTATCTCTTCCGAAATGAATAAATAATCGCATTGTGACTCTTGTCTTAGATCTCGACAATAATTCTTCTGCTACACTTGTGAGCTGTTATGCCCCCAACCATGAACACCCTTGTGTCGGAAATTGAGTTCAGTCATTTCCAAAGTTCCACATAGCGACAAACTTTTCCTTATGGGAGACTTTAATGCACGGGTTGGTGCTGATCATCAGACATGGCCTGGTGTCCTTGGCACACACGGGGTCGACAGTATGAATTCTAATGGGCTACGACTTCTTTCTCTCTGCCAAGAATTCGATCACCAACACACGTTATCAGCAATCCAATCATCCCAAAACGACTTGGATGCATCCCAGATCCAAAGATTGGCATATTATTGATTACATCATCATCAAGAAACGTGACGCGAAAGACTTCAGTGTCATCCGCTCTTTCCACAATACTTGCTACCTTTCAGACCATGCTCTACGCAGCAAAGCATCCTTTGGACTACGCAAGAAACCTCTCGTTAGCACTATGGTTCCTAAACGAAAGAACTCTCTGACACATTGGATTCGAGGCTTGATTCAGTTGTGATCTCAGAAGGCATTGAATTTAGCTGGAAATCTCTGAGATGCTCACGTTCAACGTCTCATCGAGAAGATGAACGATTCGCAAAAAAAATATTCATAAACGACAAAAATTGTCCATCAAAAAAGCGCATGCATAAACAGTGTAAGCGGGAGTGCTCTCAGAAAAATGAAAGAGTCCTGGTGGTCTGTCAAAGCTGGGGAACTCCAAGCGGCAGCTGACAGATCCCGAAGCATTCTATGAAGGACTTAAAAAGGTGTACTGCCCACAAATAAATGGAATTAGACTTGTTCTATCGTCTGACGATAACTCACTCTACACAGACAAGAAGGAAATTATATCACGATGGAATTCATCAGCGACTAGAAATTTCCCAGTTGTCCCTTGAGCTATACCTAAAAGAAATCCAGCATTCTATCAATCAATAGTCCTCAAACAAAGCCCCTGAAAAAATATGCTATTTCCCTCGAAATCTTAAAAAATATGGTGGGAAGACGCTGATTAAGTAAATCCTTGAGCTTTTTAAAGTCATATGGAAGGTTGATTTTGTTCCACAATACTACAAAGATGCTTGCATAAAACATCTGTTCAAGAACAAAGGCAAAAAGGTTGTATGTGATAATTCCCGTGGCATATCATTTCTAAGTTTTGCTGGCAAAATTCTCGCTCTTATTATTCTCAAAGAATATTCAAATATCTCATTGATGACATCTATCCCGAATCTCAGTGTGGCTTTCTATCAGGTTGTGGAACCATAGATATGATTTTTTCACATCGTCAGGTAGCTGAGAAAGTTCACGAGAAGAACCATGAACTCTATATCGTCTTTGACACTGTAAATAAGAGTGCCCTCTAGAAAGTACTCAAAAGGCTTGGCATAACTGTAATGTATGCTAAATAACATCATCTCGTTTCACAAAGTAATGAAAGCGTCTGTTCTATCTAATGGAGAGTTTTCAGAAGCCTTCGATGTAACAAATGGCACAAAACAAGGTTGTATCATGGCTCCTGTACTTTTCGCTCTCTTCTTTTCGGTCATGCTCGACCATGCTTTTAGTGATCTGGACATGGGTGTGAAATTTGAATTTCGCACAACCGGCGGCCTCTTTAACAATCAACGTTTTAAAGCAAAATCGCTGACTCGAGCAAGTATTATTCGTGATCTTTTGTTTGCTGATAACGCTGACCACCTCAGTCGAAGAAGCTCAAGCACTTGTCAATCGTTTTTCCACAGCTTGCAACGCATAAAGAAAACTGAAGTTGTCCATCAACCTACGCATAAGCAGCTCAAGGGTGTAAAACAAAAACACCGGCCCATACCTTTCCAATCGTTCCCATTCCTGTTGGCAACAACAACCTAAAGTATATGAAATCATTCACGTACTTATGAAATAAAGTCAATTCAAGTGTCTCTTTGAATAACGAGATAGTTAACCGAATATCAAAGGCAACCGATGCCTTTGGGAAGCTTAAGCATCACCTATTGGATGTTCATCAGATTTCACTAAAAACGAAAATCAGTGTCTCATTCTTACTACAATTCTTTATGGGTAAGAATCGAGGACGCCATGCAGGATACACAACAATCAACTTGATGCTTTATCGAATCCTTTCTGATACAATCACAGTTCAAATGGTCTAGTCAGGTCATCAGAATGAGTGACGATTGGATGCCGAAAATCCTCATGCATAGCCAACTTTTTAAGCGTAATGTAGGCCGTCCTTGGTTAGGCTTCAAGGATAAACTTAAATACAATTTAAATGCTGCAAACATTCCTATAGAGTTCGAAATTGTTGTAGAAAACCGAGAAAACTGGAGAAACGACTGCCACCGAAGTATAACTACCTTTGAAAAGAATTGTCTCAAACAACTGAGAGAATTAAGTACCAACACTAAATCTCGGGTTAATCCATCAGCCCATATGATGTTCAACCTTTCAGCATATCCCCCGTGTGGATTTGCTTGCAAATCCCGTGCAGGATTATTGCTTCATATGAAACATAAACATAAAAACTGACCTGAAAGACACTCATACGTCGAAAACGACGGGAGTCCATCATATATATATATATATATATATATATGTCTCGAGTGAGTAAATATCACAATTTCCAGGTCCGTTAGCCCGACTCTCCCCAACGCAGCAGATTTAGCTCCCTGATATTTCTATATGTTCTATATTGCTAAAATTTGCTTTTAAAAGACCTCGGACGAGATTACGGAGAATGCTCTGTTGGCGATATAGAAATATGAGTATGAGTGTTTTGAAACGGAGAAGGGACTCTGAGATAAGTGTGTATGACTCCCGACGGGGAGTACTTTGAATTGGGTGCTGAGTCGCCATTGTCCGGTGTAGGATTCTTTTAAGCATTATCAAATGGTTGAATACTTTCCGGATGGACCTCGTTTACCTGACAATTTTAAGTTGTGTTGAAAGAGGAAATTGTAATATGAGTGACATACAAGTAATGAAGTACTTCTTTTTCTTTTCTTTTCTTTTTTTTTCTCTCTCTCTCTCTCTCTCTCTCTCTCTTTCTCTCTCAACTTTTCATCTTTTTCTTTGTTTTGTTTTCTTTTGATTTCACTCATTTTCCATTCCTTTGCTCTTCTTTCCATCCTCTTTCATTATCTTTCTTACCCTCTCTCTTTCCATCCGTCCTTTTTTCTCTGTCGTTATCTCTTTTCCCCTACTTTCTTTCACCCTTTTTCTCTTTCCTTCCGTTTAATACTCTCTGAAACCCCCCGCTTCCCTTTTCACTCTTTCATCTGTCCCTCACTGTCATTCCTCTTATTTCCCTTTTCTTTTCAATCTCTCCTTCTCTGTCTTATATCCTTTTTTTTATATTTATCTACATCAAACTAATTGCCACAGAAAAAAAAATATGTTTGCTTCTTTCTACCAAAAATCCTTTTAATGTGCTTGAACGATTTTAAATACTGCGACGGAAAAAATGTTTTGTGATAAAAACAACAACGTTATATGGAGATATTTACCAAGCTTAGCTTAGTCCGACACAGGGTCAAAAGATAGAATTCACAACCACAGCGAATGGCACGGCGAGACGATCTTTTGAAACACCACTCGGTAATATTGCTAAATAAAAGCAAAAAGTAATTGTTTATAAATTAAAGGTGAGAGAAAAACAAAAGTATTTTTTAAGTGGAACAGAAAGGTTTCTTACACACGTTCTATGACTAGTGGGACATAAAGACACGTTACACACGTTCGATGAATGAGACAGAAAGATATGATTAATGCACACGTTCTAAGACTAAGACAAAAGAACATGTTTATGGCACACGTTCTATGACTAGTGGGACATAAAGACACGTTGCACACGTTCGATGAATGAGACAGAAAGACATGATTAATGCTCACGTTCTAAGACTAAGACAAAAGAACATGTTTATGGCACACGTTCTATGAATAGTGGGACATAAAGATACGTGTCGATAAATGAGACAGAAAGAATATTCTAAGACTGAGACGAAAGAACATGTTTAATGCACACGTTCTGCCATTAAGAGAAAGAAACGCACGTGTTTAATGCATATGTTCTATGACCATGCAGATCTCGCCAACCTGGGAGTGTTTCCTTGAAAAAGGCACGTTAGGTGCTGTGGACCGGTAAAACTAGTTTGTTTTCATCGCAGTTGTTATAATTTAGAAGTTATAATCTTTATGAAATATTTGAAATCCTCTTGCAATATTTCCTTGTGAATTTTAAAAATATATTAATTATTTTTCCACATTTTTCTGGATTGTCAGAAAAAATTTAAAAACACATATTTCTAGGGTTTTTTTTATTTCCGCTCCAACGACAATAATGATTTAGCGATACAGATCTTATTAAATAATCCTTAGACGCTCGACGTGGTGTAATAGCAAGCTTGTCTCGCTGAATCAATTACTACTAAATAGTGATTTCTATCCTCACTGGGTGCCTCATACTTTTGGCCTTGCACCACATCTAAGCTGCCCTTAGAACATCACCTTACTAATTAACCCATAGCTGCGGGTGAAGAAGTGGATTCATAGCTTTCCCTTTAAATATAATGAACCCAACGGGAATTAGAACTCTGGCTCACCGTTCTTATTTGGATGTATACGTTCCAAGATTAATTGATTTGTTTTGTACATTTTTATCAACCATTCGCAGGTTATTCAAAGCTAGAAAATATTTTTAAATTGCAAGAATTTTATTGAGATAATAATGTGATACAAGTCCTACTAATTCACCTGTGCCTAGGGGGGTAAGAAGAAGTGGATTCATACCCTTCCTGTATACGGAGTATTTGTGCGTAAGGGAATATAACGTACCCGACTGGAATTGGAACTAGGTTCTTCGATTTCCCATTCTGAACCATTATCCATTACCCGCATATTCAAGCTTACTCCACGTGGTATACCCGAACGGTTACCCATCTAGGTACTGAATAGACTCGAGGTTGTTTAACTTCGTTGATCGCACGGTCTTTCAACATGATGTCTCCATAATCCACACGTACCAAGCAGATATCTGTTTAGTAAGCAGTTTTTGCTACTTAAAATTGTTGGATCATTTTAGCCATATCTCTAAAAATTATTTTTAAAAACATTACATCGAAAAAATAGGACTTATTGAAGGTCTCATGAAGTTATTAATAGCTAAAAATGCCTAAAAATATATGTACGCAAAATACAAATCGAAAAGATTAAATTCTGATTTAATGTTTTTAGTCATTATTTTTACTCATTTATTTTTCAAACCCGATTCAAGTATCTTGCAATTTATTAGATAAAACCAAAAGAAAGTCAAACTATATTATAGTTTCTTATAGCCATTTGTTTCAAAAGCAATGTACACTTTTTATGTAATACCGCTATGAGTAAATAATAAGTAAAATAGAAGATTATTTCTGGAGATGCCGTAAAAAAACAAACGTTTCCTCATTCCGCAGTATTTATAACTATTTCGAGTAGTGGGAAATAAAGAAAGTGGATTACGTTAATTTTATTTGAGATAGATAGATAGATAGATAGATAGATAGATAGATAGATAGATAGATAGATAGGGATAAAATATAGATCGAAATCCGACCGAAAGTTGAGATAAGAAGAAATAAGAAATGTTTATCAATCTAATAGGCTTTAATTTTGTTAAAGTTTCATCAGATAATAGAATAGAATAGAATAGATAGATAGATAGATAGATAGATAGATAGATCATCATAGAAAAAGAGTGAGATGCTTTGAAGATCGCTTGAGACCTAAAAATGAGTCATCTTACAGTCTATACAACTTAATGTCTATATTTACAAATGCTCCATCTCCGATACTGTTATATCCTCCCTCATAAGTATAACAATTTTAAACAATATATATGTGTGTGTATGTGTGTGCATGCGTGTGAGTGTGTGTGTGTGATAAATTTGGCTATGTAATCCCGACAGAGTTGCAAGTTATTGACATTTAAACACACAACACATTATTCGTTATCCATTTGAGGAAGCCACAGAGGCGAAACGCATTATCGAATATTATTTTCGAAACATACTTTTATGAACGTTTTTACAAATAGTCAATGACTATAAATGTCAGTGACTATCGCTTCAGTCGGGAAACTGTCCATCACCATGCAAGTGGATTTCTATGACCACAAAATCACACACACACACACTACATATATATATATATATATATATATATATATATATATATATATATATATATATATATATATATATATATATATATATATATAGGTATGTATGTATATATAATCGTATTTCTTGTAATTCCAGTCTGATGAGGCAAATATTAAAAACTTACCTGCCGAAATAAATTTATTAGCGGTTTTTTCTAGATGTGTTAAATTTTTACCTTTGATGTATATTATATTGCTCTGTATATAATGCACTGAGCTGTCTTCATAGATCTGTCTTTTTAATATATTAAATTAAAAAGACCTACTTGGATTATCCTTTCCACGTATGGATTTGATATATTTAGATAGATAGATAGATAGATAGATAGATAGATTTTCCCCATCGATAGTACAACTCTGAGTTTCATGCACGACGAAATCTTCAAGTGCTGTCGTAACTCAGCACCTGAAGGTTGCGTTGTGCAGGAAACTCAGAGTTTTGCTTCCGGTGAGCTTAAATGTATATTTATTATTAATATATAACTTAAAGTTCCGCTATTTTACGTCGATCGCTATTTAATTAATATAAGTACATAATGTGCGATGATATATATATATATATATATATATATATATATATATATATATATATATATATGGTACGATGGTGAAATGGTCGACATTTTTATTTTTTATTTCGCGCATGCACGATGTTTGTTTTTGATTTGTTTTTCAACCGCACAGTATATTAGGGTCAGTTGAGCACCGTCTGCGAAAAAATGAGCGCCATGATGCAATTCACTGTACCAGAAATTTGGAAACAGCATGCTGTACTGCTTGGAATTCATGACCGAAGCTCCAATACGAACATTTCAGAGTGTTTGGGTGTCAATCTGAGGACAGTACAAAGGATTTGGAAATATTTGGATATGTCTAATGGTGATTACGAAAGTGTTTGAAACGATAACTAATGATGACAGATTTATTCCTCCATTCATCTTCCCACAGCGCCTCGGACTCAACATGGAGGCCTACATGAAGGGCCTTGGGTAGGTACTGTTACCCTGGATCAAGAGTAGTGCTACTGAAAAACCCTATGTCTGGCAACAGGACTCTGCACCATGCTACAACAATTTCTGCCATCACATCACTCCTTATATTCTGGCCACCTTACTCTCCAGACTACAACCCCACTGATTATTGTGTGTGGGACGGAGTTGAGCGAGGGACCAACAAAATTCCTTGTAACACCAAAGATAAACTGAAGGCAATGGTTATGGCAGCATTCACCACCTCAAACAAGGAAACTGTCCAGAAGAGTTGCAAGAGATTCCGAAGTCTTATGGAGGCCGTTGTTGAAGCCAATAGCAATTTTAATGAATAAATTTACTCTTCAGTATTTCAAGATATTTTTGTGTCATTTTGGTAAATATATATATATATATATGTTAGAATGAGATGCCAGTGTTATGTTCCTTTCTAAGTAATTCAGTCGACAATTTATCCATTGCACTTTGTGTATATATATATATATATATATATATATGTGTGTGTCATTCGCAGACAGTTCTGTCTCGCTGTATCACAGTGCGAATAGATAAACGAATGCCTCAAGCCCGGATCGAAACCCAATCGATTTGGTGTCAGTCAAAGCTTCTACCACTGAGCCATCTTCACTCGACAAAACGAATCAGCCAAATCTAGTGTATTGTTTTTACAAACGTAAACAAGCGCCAAGCAGCCATAGTGCTCCATTCATTTTACTGAAGAGCTTCGCATTTATAAATATTGAGGAAATTGTATAACAAAGTGGAAAACCTGGAAAAAGTTTATTTGTGACGCGTTTCATCTTTCAAGACTTCTTCTGACTAAATTTGTTTAACGTTAATGTTCTTTTATGTGCAGTGTCTCGTCCGGATGTGGGTGATCATTGCTCTCCACAGCACCCTGTCCTTTATAGATCATAATGATGTTTGTCTTTTTACTATCTTTCCATTCAATTAGCTCTTTAGGTAAGTCACCCCCTTTATTCCTGTGTCTCTCCTAATTTAAATATGTCTTGTCAGTAGCGAATTCCCAAACACTTATTTCCTCATGATAAAAGGCGACACCGAGATTCGTCACCGTATTGGGATAGCCAAGTAAGCATTCCAGAAGCTGAGAAGGTAACAAAGAAAAGGATACTGAGCTGTTGCGTGACATCCGTCCTTCTTTACGGCAGCGAATGCTGGACGTTTTTTTCGAGGATGAAGAAGAGACTCGAGGCGACGGAGATGTGGTTCTACAGAAGGATGCTAAGGATTTCGTGGACCGAGCTAGTGAGCAACGATGAGGTCTTGGACAGAATGCAAACTGGCGGGGAGGGGTCTCATGCTTAACATCAGGAAGAGGCAGCTGAAGTTTCTGGGACACATAATGAGGAAAGAGGGCCTTGAGAATCTGATACTCACGGGTCGAATAGAGAGAAAGATAGACAAGGGAAAGATAGACAAGGGCATGAGCAAGTTGATGAGAGAACGTGGTCTGGGCGTGGTCTGGGCGTGGTCTGGGCGTGGTCTGGGCGTGGTGGGTACGTATAGCAAAGGGAAGGAACTTGTTGAGAGCTGCAAAGGATAGAGGGAGGAGGAGAGCCATGATCGCCTACGTCCTGAAAGGTCATGGCACATAAACAGAAAGAGTCTCTTTATGATTCGAAATTTTTCCTTTAAATTTATTCGTTGCACACATGTTCAGTCCATGGTACTCTAAGTAGAACTACTTTTCTGTTGCTTCAAGTCTCCTCTTCATTTGTGGGAACATTGTTCACCATTGACTGCCATATAGGATCATTGAAAAAGAACTCTACACAGCGAAGCAGGTAATTGAATTTTGACTCAGGAGCTCAAGCAGACGGGTTACAATTGTTCATGAACGCAAGGCTGAAAGGGTTAATAAACTTTTCAAAACGGCAACTGCAATGTCTTCGCTTAAAATAGCGGTTAGAAAATCTGTCCGTTACTACTGTGTGGTAAGTTCGATCTTCATTTGATGCGTCATATTATTAGCATTGTGCCAAGTTAAAGTCATCTTTGTAACTATTGGGATATTAGCAACGTAATTAAACGTATTTCACCGCAATAAATTATGAGTCAACCAACCAAGGCAGAGGCCATGTTGAATGGAAGGAAACTACGTCTAGAATTATTATAGTTTATTCATTTCGATCCGAGAGCGTGTTTTTCTTCCTGGTGGCCCATTTTTGGCGTCAAAAAAAAAGAATCAGGCCCACATAAGCACAAACAGAAATTACATGGAACAAGAAATGCATTTTATTTACAAGAGTAAAATGAAGTAGAAAATATAAATTCCAGTTAATGACGACACTGCTTCTGGTGTTATCTCTATCTATAAAAGACAGGATGCGCGTGCGTGTGTGTGTGTGTGTGTAACGAATGCACGGCCGCAATTTTCGACGGATTTGCACCAAAATTTACATGCACATGCTCCAAGTTAGCGGGAAGGCCAAGATCGACTTTGCATTTCCCAACTCCCATCGATAGTGGAAATAATCGATTTTTCTCATGCTTCTACGGCAGTTTTCATGTAGTTTGCGGCCATTTTTTACTGGTCAGAGTGAGAGCCAATTCTTGGCTGCCACGAATAGGCAGGAGGATTCTATTGGCCAGCGTGAGGGCCAACAGCTGACTCTCACGAATGTTAACTAGCATGCTAGCATGCAAAAAAAATCGATAGCTGCATTCGTCACAAGTGGGGAAAATTTAAATCTGCATGGCACTTTACTCCAATTGGCTCATTCGCTTGCTTAAACTCAACGTTGATCCTGATTCCGCAGAACTGCGTTGGGTGTGAAAAAGTATTTGTTGTTAACATTATTTTTTCATTCGGTTTTTCCAGTTAAGAGTCCTTTTTTAAAGCTGATCGTTTTGTGTTCATTTTGTTTAGTTCTTTTTTTGTAACAGATTTAATGTTTAGTATAGAGCTTAGAAAATATTTCGCAGTGTGAGATAGGCAAGAAGTAAGGCATGTAGCAATATCAACACGGCAAAGGGCACTTCTTTAAAGGCAAGGAAGGGCAAAAATATTTTAAGTCAAGTGATAGTGATTGCTGTATGAGTCGTACGATTTTTGAATCAAGCACGGGCAACGCCGGGCCATGCTGCTAGTTATAACAATAAAAATCATTCAAAAACGATTAAATGAAGAAAATTTAAATTCACTTTTAAACATATCAGACGATAAAATCTAAAACAGGCATAAATAAAAGATTTTGATAAATTATAAATAACTAATGGCGGAAAAGCAGATATAAGACAGATAAAAGTGATGCTTTCGAAAACTAAAATAACATTTTTGTTAATTAATTCTGTCATATTGTAACTCAATAATTCACATAAAATGCATAGGTTATAAAAAATGGTGGTCTCGAATAAATGAAAAAATAACGAACACAAAGTCTTTTTAACACCACACAATATAACAAAAAAAGTTTCAAATCAATTTGAAAATATAATTTATTATAATTATATTACGGTAATAGTTCGGATGAGTCTTCGCTATGGTACCTAGACATTTTGATTTTAAGCGCAGTACGACACTGGTTCCAAGGTCTCATCAATTTACAGTTGAACTGGTTAGATGTAACCGTAAGTTCTATGCTAACAGTTTCTTTTCTAGCAATTCTTGCTTGTGAAACTCCCTCCGGCTCCATACTTTCCAACCAATTATAGTCTGCAAAAATGTAAATGCAATGTCAATCGCTATCTACTGTCTTCCTGATTACTCTTTCCTCTTAATGCTCATTATGAATGTTTTTGTTCCTAATTCTTTCACACTTCTTTATCATTTAGGTTTGTTTTACAGAGTTTCTACAATTTACAAAAAATACAAAGCATAATCTGCAATTTTATTGGTACTGACCTGGCATCTCGGCAATAGTTACTGCCCCACCGTCGTAACGTAGCTTCCCTGTGCTTTTCTATAAATATTTTCATGGTAATTGTTCTGATGAGCTTTCCTGTATAGTATCTAGACCTTATGAATTTAAGCACAGTACTAGATTGGCAACAGGATCTCATCATTTTACAATTGATGGCGAGATGCAACCGTAAGTTCTATGCTAACAGTTTCTTCTCTCACGCTTCTCGCTTTTTGAACTCTCTTCCGGCTTCTTGCTTTGCCAGTCAAATTTGATCTTCAAAAATTTAAATGCAATCTTGTGTCTTCTTAATTCTTTTTTTTTATTGTTCTCTCTCCATAATAGTGTTTTTCTCACATTCTCTAACATTCACTAATGCTTAAAAGAATGCGTCCAAGCCGATTCCCCATTTTCCTCGCGTTTAACCAAACTCATCTGTAATTGGCTGTATACGATATTTGCTTATGTTTTATAGTTATTAAACGTTCTTTTTTTCTTCTATTAGGTTGGTGCAAAAATAATGACGTAATAATGTCGTTTTTTAACGTTAAAAAATACGTCAAAAAAACGACATTATTACGTCATTATTTTTGCACCAACCTAATATCTATCCACAAGTGAGCACTTGACCAGCTCCCATCAACTGTCTCGGTTGCATGCCAATGCCTAACTTTCTGTGAATTATCTTCTAATCTAATATTAGGCTGGTGCAAAAATAA
This sequence comes from Acanthosepion lycidas, assembly GCA_963932145.1. Lineage (NCBI taxonomy): Eukaryota > Metazoa > Mollusca > Cephalopoda > Sepiida > Sepiidae > Acanthosepion > Acanthosepion lycidas. Next base: position 79,412,657 of record OZ010584.1, on the reverse strand, counting down.
TGACGTAATAATGTCGTTGTTTGACGTTAAAAAATACGTCAAAAAACGACATTATTACGTCATTATTTTTGCACCAACCTAATATATGCCTTCAGGTTGTGGGTGATCATGGTTTTCCACAAGTTCCATTCTTTTTTTTTTTTTTTTTTTTGCTTTAAGCAACTTTAGCCATTTTACCATCTCTCTTTGTTATTCTACTACCATCAATTCAAATAAACTCTTTAAGTAGATTATTCGCTGTTTCATCGCTGCTTCTCTTGCCATCTGCATATCCTGTGAATGTTAGATTCTCTAGGCTCTCTTTCCTCATTATATGTCCGATGAATTCTAACTTTCTGATTGTAAGTATAACTTTTCTTGTCGTTCCTATTTTGCATAAGACTTTTTCTTTGCACATATGTTCTGTCCATGTTGTTCTCAGCATTTGTCGGTGTCGCTTTAAGTCTCTTCTTCATCTGTAAAAAGGAAGGGGGAAACGCGCACAACTTGAGAAAGCGTGTTTGAGCTGCGTATCGGCATTTGTGAGAAATTTGACAGATATGTCACAGGACTCGAATCCTTTAAACGGACCACAAACCACTTATACCATTAACAAACATATATGATCTGTACAATCCCACATTACGATGTCAGTGACTTCTGAGGAGACTAAGAAGATATATCCCAGTATCCAAACACATTCTGGAGAAGGCACTAGTTGTACCTGATACACAATTAAGATACCCTTTATCCAACAATGATAGTAATACGAGCAAATATATAGGAGTATACACAGACTGCGACAAGAAGCAGAACAGCATCGGATAAGAAATTAACTGAGACTGGCCGATGAAAAGTCGAATCAACACAAAGACGACACGAATCATAATAAACTTAACTGTTTTATTCAAAATGATACTGAATCCGTTTTGTTCCCAGCATTCCCTAGTGACACCGGAAGTACTTACAATCATAATTATAGTCAATTTCATAGATGTTGTTATAAAAAGATTGTTTCGCAATCACTGCTGTATAGAACAGTGGTCCTCAACCACCAGGCCGCGAGCTAGTACCGGGCCTTGGACCATTTGGTACCGAGCCGTGGACCATTTGGTACCGGGATTTGGACCATTTGGTACCGGGCCGTGGACCATTTGGTACCAAGCCGTGGACCATTTCATCACAAACAACGTTTGATTTGATTTAAACCTCCTGCTACATATATATAAGGTTTCATCAATAAAGCCATTAATAAGTCTTGTGAAGTCCTTTTTAAGGACGAAACGCCTTACATTATTTTTTTTTTCATTTTGGTCATTACTTATCCACTTTTAATAAAGAAATCCTTTTTAAGGACGAAACGCGTCACATATTTTTTTTTTCATTTTCGTTATCACTTAAACACTTTTAATAAAGAAGTCCTTTTTAAGAACGAAACGCCTTACATTAAAATTTTTTTTTTTTCATTTTGGTTACTAAAACGTTTTTGCAACACGCACCCGCGTGTTAAAATCCTCACAGTATTTAGTATCGTTGAAGTTATCGCTAACAGTTTTTGTCAAAATTTAAAAACTACGTTTCGTACAACTTCTCAAACCAAGAGATTTGAATACGCTGATTTGTTTGGGAAAATACTTTGACAAAAACCCTACTTCTAATAATATCTTTAATTTAACAGGAATTCATGGCAAACAATATTTTACTAAGCACTCTAGTAAAATCAAGTGGGGGCAAGGTGGGCAATAGGTTTGCAGAATGGGAAAGAGGTATTGTCGTGTCTGAATATACTCTTTAGTTTAAAGCTTCTTCATCATGACCAGTACCAATCAGAAACTCTCTTGTCCAAGAATTTATAATAATTCTCTGCATTTATCTGGCAACCAGCATCTATTTTGAAGGGATCCATTATTTTACTACCTATAATACTAGTCCAAAAAATACATCACTGCCCCTTGGTGTCTTCTAAATCATATTAGTTCACTATTTCCACAAATGACCATTCCTTCTAGCCCAGTCATCAGGTCTATACAATATTCCTCTACATTCATCATTAAAAAAATATTGTTGAGAAATCCATGTTCAGATATTTGCCAAACTTACACATTTCTTTTTGATGTGTTTACTTAAAGCTGATAGTTTGATTGTTTTCTCTCTTTAGCCAAATTTCTTAATACTAGAATTTTTTTTGCTAAACACTGACACGTGTTGAAATTTTCACAGCAATTAATATTGTTGAAGTTATCGCTTCATTTTGTGTCGAGATTTACAAACTCTACGTTTCGTACAATTTCGCAAACCAATCGATGAAATTTAAATAAGCTAATGGAGGTGTTGCATTTACGTCACTTAATACTATGGGAATTCAAGTGATGGAAACACACTATGGAAACATCTAGAAACTTATGTAATGGCTATGGTCAAGGAGTCATAAGTGACCGGTAAGTAGGGAATTGGTTTGCATAGTTTCGTTAGGGGTAGAAACATCGTTGGAAGATGAACCCGGACAGGAACGTTGATCAGACTTTGATGCTAAAGCTCTAAAGTCATTAGTGAAAAGCGATCCACGGCAAAGTAGTCGAGAATAAGCAAAGATGTTCAGCCTATTGCAATCTATCACATGCTGACACGTCAACAAGCTGTGTGTTTGCGTTCCACACGCTCGTAGCAAGAAGAAAAAAAATCATTGTGCCTGAAATAAACATAGATTAATAAATTAAAATAGAAATGGTAGAATAAAGATAATCATATAAAATTCACAAAACCCAGTAATTTTGAATACTAGAATTTTTTGCAACATACTAATGCATGTTGAAATCCTCACAGCATTTAGTATTGTTGAAGTTATCGCCAATATTTTTTGTCGAAATTTACAAACTCTAAGTTTCGTTCAATTTCGCAAACCAATCGATGAAATTTGAATAGGCTGATTTGTTTGGAAAAATACTTTGACAAAAACCCCACTTCGCGGTTTTTACTCTCTCTAGTAAAACCAACCGTGTTTTGTACCAACCTACCTGTTTGCACTTCTCCCCGAAATTTGGTTTCGATCGGTCAATGTATGGCTATTTTAGAGGGTGTGACGAACGAAAGTCACAGAATTTTATATATAGATCGCTTACCCACCTTTAGTGTGATAGCTAGATTTTATGTAACATTTTCTTCCACAGTATCATCTGCGTATCTTATGTTGTTAAATATTAACATTAGCTATCGACTCTTGTTCTAAAGTCCAAGACAGAACCAGTTGTAAATTGTTTGGTATGGCTTTCTTTTTCATACATCTTCCCATCTGGGTTCAGCTGCTGTTTATGATATTAAAGAAATACTTTCTTCTTTAACCTCTGATTGTTAAATGATAAACATAGAAAAACATAATCAAACATGAGGTTTTTATTTTTCGATAGTTTGTATGCTGTATAACAATATCTTTAACCATGCACCGTGTTTTCATCAATTTTGTCCACTGCCTTTCGCGGTCGATTTTTGTTTTGGAAAAACTGGAAATTTGAAAGAGTCAGTTCTGAAATGGAGTGGAGGGCAAGCAGCCAATTAAACAAAACTGGCTTCTGTAGATATTTCCTACGTTTTAGCATCCTCTTTACAGTATCAAACAGAAAATAAGGAATGAACAGGAAGGGCGAGTCAGCTGGTAAATGTATCATTCGAAATCTTGCCTTGATAACTTTGTTCGAACACTTTCCACGAGAGCAACTAAACAGGCCCTGCTAGGTAATTATGGTAGCATGGCGAATAGAAAGTTTCTGTATCAATCTTACAAATAGCTAACTTCTACCTACACTATTTACATTGTTTGGAATATTGTCCTCATCTTTGTTGGCATATTTATCGCAACGTTTCGGCCGTTGTACGCCCCGGCCTTCTTCAGGTGGTTGGAATGTCGAACTGAACTTTTTATTTTGTTCTTTGGGGTAGACTGTTCTAGTTCCACGTGCCATATCTAATGGGTGTCAGTTATCAATAATCTCCCTCCTGTTAATTCCCCTCTCCAAGTTCTCCACTGCCTTAGCCAGGTATTGAACTCACAACTGTCTGTGTCCTGTCACTGGATTTAACCAATGCCTTATACCCACTGTGCCATGTACACATGGCACAGTGGGTAAACGGCCGAATCGTTATGATAAATATGGCAACAAAGATGAGGACAATAATCTGAATAATGTAAATAGTATACATAATACCTCATTTCAGAAATATATATGTATAGATACTAGCTTCTATCTGTTCTTAAAAAGGCGCCTGTTTTTGAGCAATCTTGAATCAGTCTGTATTGTATTATATTGATTTGTTTTTTACGATTTATCAACCTTTTGCATGTTATTTAAAGTCATAAAATATTTAGATACTGACATGTAAATACTGACGAGGCTCGATATGGCTAAACTTCGATGATGATACGAGAACAGGTGTTTTAAAATGACACGTGGAGTTCCGGGTGTTCTTCGTTGGGTGTGAAGATGGTGGTTAGCAACCCAGTAGGAGGAAAAAATAAGCCCTATGAAAGTACAAAAAGAACTAATGATGTGTTAGCAAGCAGGCTAACAAGAGTTAGTGTCTCAATAGAATCACCGTGAAGAAGGCAAAGGGAAACTATTCCACTACCAATCTCAAGAAAAATCATAGCAATACGCGACATAAATTCGTGAAAACAGTATAAAATAATGTGCAGAGAACAACAGAAAACCGAATTAAACCCAAATGTTGGGGATTTTTGACGGGGAGGATGAAAAACTTTTTGTTTAATTTTACATTTTTTCTATTTTTTTTTTTTTTTTTTCTTGGAGTGCTTACGATGTGCCAATGACGTCACTTGGAGAGTTAAGATTTAGTGAAAATCGAGGACAGCTAAATGAGTTGCTTATTTTTTTTTTTTTTTTTTTTTTTCTTGGAGTGCTTACGATGTGCCAATGACGTCCCTTGGAGAGTTAAGATTTAGTCAAAATCGAGGACAGCTAAATGAGTTGCTTATTTTTTTTTTTTTTTTAAATGCAGGAAAAACAAGCAGTTTGTAACTTGTGAAAGTCATTTTTTTCCTTCGGTCTAAAAATATTAGATAAAAAGCAATGATGACAACCCATAACAAGGTAAAATAAATGATTAACGATTTTACACAAAATTTACCATAATAATGGATTAATAATAATGGATTAATAATAATGGATTATATCTACTGCTTCTTCTTTTTTTTAATATATGATATTCGAAATTTGAGCGAAATTCCACGTGATTTTTGCTACGGAAAACACGTGGCGGAAACACACGGGAATTGTCGAATAATCTCAAAGTCTGCTTGATGGCGATAATGATAAGTCAGAAAAAGAGTAGTTAGGAACAGCAAAACCCATTTTAAAGGTAATCCTTGATCAATGAATAGCGACACAGAAAACAGGATCTTTTTTTCACGAGAACAAAAGAAAATGTGCAACGCTAGACACAATGGCAGATACGCCAAATACACAGCAGAGCAGTTAACTGTAAAGGCAAAGTAATGTAAACAGAAGAACGTTGAGGTGTTTAAGAAAAGAAAATTGGAGTTAAAAACAAGAAAATTAAAGATGGTAGTAAGAGTAAAAAATAGGTTGTAAAATGATTAAAAAATGATTGAAGTAAAAAAAAAAAAAAAAAAAAAAAAAGCAGAAAACAAAATCAAATAAAAATCTTGAGGATTTTTGACGGCGGAGGGTAAAAAGGTTTTTCGATAGGGAAAAGGGAGTTCAGTCTATAATCTTTTCAGTTGCTTTCATGTAACCTAACTTTTGTGCTCTCTTTTGTATGAAGAGTAACAATGTAACTATTCACTTTCTTGCGTTCCTCGCCCCATTTTATCACTCTCTCTTTCTTTCTTTCTTTCTTTCTTTTCCTTCACTCTTTCTTTCTTTCTTTCTTTCTTTTCCTTCACTCTTTCTTTTTTCTTTCTTTCTCTTTTTTCATATCCACTGCTAAACGCACTTACACAAACATTTTCTTTCCTTATTTGTCCTTTCTTTCGTTCTTACTTTTTCTTTATTTTCCGGATAATATAAGGGAAGTGAATCTTTCTGTCTCCCTTCCCTTATATTCTACGTCCCTCTATTTCTCTATTTACATATCTGTTTGTTTTTTTTCTCATCCCTTTTTCTCCCTATCTCTCATTTTCTTTCATTCTTTACCTTCTCTCGTTCTTTCTTTTTTTTCTTTTCTCCCTATCTTTTATATACACCTACATGAACTCTTTCTCTCCCTATTTGTTCTTTCTTTTTTCCTTCTTTCTCTTTGTTTTCAGGTTCCTTTGTCTTCTCTCTTACTACCTCGCTTCCCTCGCATCCTCCCTTCCTCCATTTCTTTTGCTGCTTTTTTTTTCTTTCTTCTATTTGTTTATCGGCTCCTTTCACATCCTCCCTATCTCACTGCTTTCTTCTCGTTTCCACATTTTTCTCTCCCCCCTCTGTCTCATCACACCTAACTCTACTTCATTTCCTCTCCCTTCTTTCCTCACTCTCTCTTCTTCTACTTCCCCATCTGTCTACTTTCCACTTCCCCTTCTCTTTGATTCTGTCTCTCACTTCCCACCTTTCTCTCTCTCTCTCACTCTCTCTCTCTCTCTCTCTCTCTCTCTCTTTGACTTACTCCTCTTCTTCCCTCTGCTATTCTCTCCCTCCCTACCTATTTTCCATCCCTTGTACATCATCTCTTTTCATATATCACGTCTCCGCACCCCTTTATCCTATAAATGTTCTCTTTTTTTCGACATACCTCAGTACTGGCAGGCGAATTACATTATTTTTTCGATTTTTTCCTCAATACGGATTTACAGGATAACCACTGAGAATATCTGACAAATTGCCGCCGAATGAACAATTTATGTTCGCTAACTCGTTTCATTTGTGATTGTCAGCTATCAACCGACATTTACTTGTAGTTACACACACGATAATTGCTCTCTGATCAAGTAGCCAATTTTATCTATCCACAGTGACTGCGATGTTTGAGGCTTCGCGCCAAGACCGATTGGGTAAAACTAGTCAGCACATATAGAATCCCAATGAAATCGTTACTTTTGATTGAGTGTTATCAGGTCACTGAACGATGAAGCTATAAAAAGGAGACAACTGCATTTTTCTCCTCGTTCACTAATGCAAAGAAGTGCTATAAAAATCATCTAATCAACGCGATCTGGACAAATCGAAACGGCTAATAACAACTAAAATTATCCATTATCTCATGCCCTTGACCTTCTCTGACACTTTGGCTGTATCTTCTCATTGTCTTCCTTATCCATTTATATCGTCTTTTACCAGCCATGTTTTTTTAATCTAAATGTTATATAAATATTAATTAGTTTAATATTGGAAAAATGAATAAAATATATACTTTCTAATGCATTATTTCTTTTATCTTTCTTTTACTCTATCTCTCTATAAAGAATTGTAATGTCTCATCATTTTACAGTTGAAACAGCTAGATGTAACCGTAAGTTCTATGCTAACAGTTTCTTCTATAGCACTTTTCGCTTGTAGAACACTCTTCCGGCATCTTGCTTCTCAGTTAACTTTGATCTTCAAAAATTTAAATTCAATGTCAATCGTTATCTTCTGTCTTCTTCATTCCTCTTCTTTCATTTTCCTTTCCCCCTTCACTAAAGTCTTCTAATTCTCTTTCACTCTTCTTGCTTTCCACTCAAGTTTGATCTTCAAAACTTTATATGCAATTTCAATCGATATCTTCTTTCTTAATTTTTCTTCTTTCTTCTCTTGCGTCTTAGTGGCTTTATTGCCTTGCTTGGGGTGAAATGATTAAAAAAAAATATGTCACCATTTCTACACTTTTCAATCCTTCTCTGTCTTTTGAGTTTTTGTACATTGTCTATTGATATTCGTCCAGTTTGCTTGAATATCTATATCTTTCCTTCGGCTTCCTCCCTTCCCTATCTCTCTATATGTAAAATTGTTTATTTTTTCCTTTCATCTGGTTGTCTTTGTACTTTATTTTCTGTTTTCTGGCCGCTTACTTTTCCTCTTTCGAGTCCTATTGTCTTCTTCTTCTTTCTCTTTGCCTTTTCCGATTGTTTTCTGCTTAACATCATTATGTCCGTGCAAAAGTTCCCAGTACTTAAAAAGTGTTTTTAATTTTAAATAATAATAATAATAATAATAATAATAATGCCCTGATGTAACATAGCGATTGTGGTTTCTGATCTTAATCGATTTGAGATGTCAACTTGAATTAAGATGTGCTACGGTAAATATTACGTTCAATAATACAAATTTGCTTGCCAGTTGCCTGACCTTAGCTAGTTGGGCATGTCTCTAGGTCAGTGGTTCTAAAACGGTACGGAAGAGGATAGCAGGTGAGGCGGAAGCGGATAGCAGGTGAGGCGGAAGAATTTAAAGGTAATCAAAGATTTAGAAGCAGTTACAAAAAATTCATTTGGCAAAAATAAATATGATTTCAAAATGTAAAATATTATTAAGTATTACTTGTAATTGCATTCATGAGTCCCAGTATAAATAGTTATAAATAATTATTGACCGATTTCATCATTGTGATATTTTTGCATTACGTCAAGTATTAAGAATATAGTAACTGGGATCCGCAAATTGGAGGAGAGAGTTATCAATGATAATGTTCGCACTTCGAATCCGCGGTTATCTTCCTTTAACCCTCTATCCGTTTTTATTTGTATTTTTAAATGTACTTTTTACCACATAAAATTTGGTGAAGCGCAAGCAAATTTTCGTTCTGAAAATGCGGCCCAAAGAAAAAAAAATGTTTGGAAACCACTGCCCTGGGAGACGACACACTGTTCATGAGAGATAGTAGCGAGGGAGTGGTATGACCAGTGTTGATTTGTTTTTTCTTTAAGTTTGAAGGATAAAGGCGATTTGGAAGTCATATCTAAATATTTGGGAACATCATCAATTCAATGAGTTACAAGAGCAAATTTATCACCATATCGTCCACATTTGACTGTGCTGCATGCGTATGCACTTATCAGAATTCGTTTCATGGTGGTGATATTGGGCTTCGTGTGCATATAACCCGGCATCACTTTGTTGGCGTGCTGCTCTCATTAATAATAATAATAATAATAATAATAATAATAATAATAATAATAACAACAACACGGATCATAAAACAGAACTGATTCTAACGCTCACTAAGACCGAGGATCAAACAGATACTGCACTTTGATTCGCTCGGCATACTTGCATCCTTATCTCTCAGAAAGCTGCTTTTATTCTTCTTTATTTCTGTTTTGCGTTGATTACATAACGATCGTAGAGTGACGACCAAGGGATAAATAACTTGAAACAAATAGGAGTCAAAAATAAATAATGGTTAAAAATGCTTCGTGAAACTTTGTTGGGCAGAATATTAATACTGTATTATTAATAATCCCCTGCGCATGCGCTTGCGATGTCATTTTGAAAAATAACTAAAAAATAACGCATGACATTTAGCTTCCCTGTTCCTTTGCTATAAATATTGTCAAGATAATTGTTTTTTTGATACTTCGACTTTAAGAATTTAAGCGGAGTACTAGATTGGCAGCTACGTCTCATTATTTCTCTGATGAAATTGCTAGATGTTACCCTATGCTCTATGCTAAAGTTTTCACACTTCTCACTCGTGGAACTTTTTCCAGCTCCTTCCTTTCCAGTGAATTTTAATCTTCAAAATGTTAAATGCAATGTCGATCGTCATCTCCTTGAATCCGGTTCTCTTATTGTCTTCACCCCTTGATATTGTTTTTTTGTTTTGTTTTTTTTTCTTAGGCGCTTTCACTCTCAGCAGCCAATTGCATCCTAGTGACTTTATTGCCTTGCTTGGAGTGAGATGATTATTTTCTAAAAATCACTTACTCAAGGTTTTTCTCTTAACTTCTTGACAAGATCTGCTGGGATTATACTGTTTCATTCTAAAATCATGTATGATACGAAACCTATCGTATTTTTAACAAATTTTGCCCAGTATAAGCTTGAGAGCCACTTAAGGCAGAGTGTTACAATTGGTAATGATAAATGAAGTGTAAGATATAAGTGGAAGAAAAAATGTTGTTATGAGAATAAGGAGGATAGATAACGATTGTATCTTGACTTGAATACAGGTCAGTGTTAAAGTTCTCAAGGAAGCATCCACGGGGAGTCTGTTCACCAAAGTGACAGTATTTGGGGAGAAAAGCTGTCATAGTGGAACGTCTTTCTTACTTTCTTAACACTGAGGAAATAAAGGGGTACTGGAAATAGCATAACGTACCCGAGCAGTGAAGATTTGAACTATGGAACAAGAGAATGGGACACATCTGAACATTTACCATGAAAACAGTGATAGATTAGAGACAGGCTTGTAACTTTGCTTCTGTTGGGTGAGGAAGGATCTTCCATCAATTACGAAAGCTTTTTATTGCTTTTGCTTTCGATACTGACATACGTTTTACACCCAGAATACTAATTTATTTCTACGATGAATAAAAGAATTACTTTCATCCTCTCTCTCTCTCTCTCTCTCTCTATCTATCTATATATATATATATATATATATATATATATATATATATATATATATATATATATATATGCTATTGCGAATAATGCACATCATGTTCTCCAGAAATAAATTTAATTTTCATTGAACGGAATTTTTATTTCCTCTCCAAAAATACATTACTTTGGTGAACAACGTAATAAAATCAAAATAGCAGAGACAATCAGCGTCAGAGCTTTATCTCTCGCGAGACGCGACGTGACAATTTTCGCGCCAGTCAATCGAGGCAGTTATTTCAAACGAACACCCAAACCCCAGATAACGATTTGATCCTCAGCTGAATTTCTGAAGAACGGCACATTTTCTCTTGACAAATTCGCACAATTAAATTTTTGTATACCTTTTCACTCTTCGCTCGTTGTTGGAAGGAAATATCCGCCGCGATTGTCTGACCTTACTCTCTTGTGGCCTTGTACCAGATAAGGTTAAATTAGTCATCACCATCATCATTATCATCAGTCCTATGAGCGAGTGTACTCGTAGGGGGAGGGGCTGCCCAGCTGCGCAGCTGACCACTTCTCTCGGTCGCGTGCTAATGTCTAAGTTTTGTGGAATTATTTTTCCAGTCCAGTAGGTGACGTTTTCATTTGCCTCTTTTTTTTTTGCCTAAGATGCGACTTTGTCAAGTGGCAGTTTAAGGTTTCTGGCTCCCATGACGTAGCCATATAATATCAACTTTATCTTAGTCACAATGGTCTTCTTTCTTGCACAATGTCGTTTTTGATGCGGTCTACGTAGGAGAAGCCTAGGATAGTCCTATACCATCTCATTCCCAATGACCAGTCTGATCTTGTTTTTTTTTTTCAGATTTTTTTTCTAAAACTTAATGTCACAAAATGTTTAGTCATATAACCCTAAATTATTGGATGGACGTGTATCGATGTCATCGTCGCAAATCAAATGAAAATTTTGTGATGGTAGTTTAAAGTCATCATCCAATCGGTTAGCAATAGTTGAAGTTAATCTAGTTTTATGCGGATTGAAAGGGGAACAAAAATGTCTGATTGCTTTTTATCGCCGAATCTATCCAGGAAAGAATTGTTTGATTGATTTGTTTTTTACGGTTTATCAACCCTTTGTGGATTATTTAAAGCCGAAACATTTTGGATTGTAAGAATTTTTTTTTTTTTTGTCAATAAATATTGCATTAAAAATTTTTTGGAGATAACAATGTTTTTTTTACTCAGATAAAAGTCCTACCATTTAACCCATGATGTGGGTTCATACCTTTCATGGTGCAAAGGATAGAAAGTTGAAAGGATTCTAATGACCCCTGATTTATTTTCTTTAAAAGTTTATTATTCGGTCGGGTTAGCTTGTATATTCATGAGTCTATCGCGCCAATCATCACAGTCTTGCATCTTGTCTTTGTCTCTCCAGATTATTCTTAGTTTTGCAACAGCTGCCATCGTTTGTGCTGCTCTTGAAATTAGCCTTCTTCGCTTATAATTGAGGTTAAAAAAAATGAATGCTCTCCTTATTGTAAGTTCCTGCATCATGGTCGGAAGGTCATTACGGTGGAATAACACAGTTGGTCATTGTTGGTGATTGCTAGGCAACCAACCCGTTTTGTGCCATGGCTCGGTGTCCAGAGCAGTAGATCCAAAGGTAAACTTTGCTAAGACTATAGAACTGAATAAAAAATTCATTTGTTCTTATTTTTTGGGCATGGATAGCATATTACATACAGTGCAGCTTTACTTAAATATTACCAATGATTGATTTATTTCATCATCCTCTCTCTTCATCATCATAATTCATATTACCAGTAGTATTAGGTTGGTGCAAAATAATGACGTAATAATGTCGTTTTTTGACGTATTTTTAACGTCAAAAAACGACATTATTACGTCATTATTTTTGAACCAACCTAATATCTATCCACAAGTGAGCACTTGACCAGCTCCCATCAACTGTCTCGGTTGCATGCCAATGCCTAACTTTCTGTGAATTATCTTCTAATCTAATATTAGGCTGGTGCAAAAATAATGACGTAATAATGTCGTTTTTTGATGTATTTTTAACGTCAAAAAATGACATTATTGCGTCATTATTTTTGCGCCAACTGGCATTGTCAGCCCATTTTTTTTTTTCTTTGGCTAAGGTGTTATATTGTAGGACGAAAGGGGAAATATTGTTGGCTCTCGTGACGTGTCTGTACTGTTTCCAATTTCTTTTCTTTACGGTGGCACTATGACGTCTTCCATCGAGCCTGCTTCTTGCCTGAGGGTGTTGCGCACTGAGTTATTTGTGATGCCTTGATTAGTCCTGTAGCAGCGTTTTTCTAATGTCTGGATTCTTCGCTGTAATTCTGCTGTTAATGTCAAAGATTTGTAGGCTCACAAAAAGACTACGAGGACCAATGCACGCAACAATTTCATCTTTGATTTCAGGCAGATGTTCTTGTCTTTCTAAATGGTTCTTAGTTTTGCAACAGCTGCCATTGTTTGTGTAGCTCTTGAAATGATTTCTATATGCTTTATTTAATTAATGAGATATCTGCAGACACATTAACACAAAAGGATTACTTAATGTCTTTAATCAAGTCAAATCACAAACTCACACTTCTCTCTGAATTCTTATGATGTCTTCATTATTTACATAACTTACACTTGGACAATTGTTGTCTTTGTTGCTATTGTCACAACGTTTTCTCCGTTATGTCCTTTCTGGAATTCTTCAGATGATTGTCGATCCCAGGCGACGAGTTGATGGAAGCGTTGGTTCGTGAATTTTGGTGGTATAGTACTTGTGTGTTCAGTCCCTGCGGTCAGTAGTGCAGGTTTCGACTCAGTGGGAACAGGACGGGCAGTAACTGAGCATTACTAAGAAAAAAGAACAAGTCGAGATATGCCTAGACATGAACAGCGAACGGAAACGGTCTACAGCCGGAGATTAAATAAATGGTTCAGTTCGAAGTTCCCTGAAGGTTTCGGATAACGGGGTAAAATCTTGTACTACTGTTGGCCTTTCATAAAAGTGAAATGGCGTTAACCGAACATTCGAAAAGTAGAAGACACTTGTACAACTAAGTTAGACAACAGTCAACAGATTACCAATAGCCGTTAACTATATACTCTCCTTTCTCATCCGCTCGCTTTCTTTCTTTCTTTCTTTCTTTCTTTGCCTTTTCACCTCCTTTCTTTCCTTCTTTCTCCTTGTTTTCTAGTTCCTTTGTTTTCTCTCTTTCTACCTTTCTTCCCTCTCATCCATTCGTCGATATCCCTCTCTCTTTCTTTCTTTCTTTCTTTCTTTCTTTCTTTCTTTGCCTTTTCTCCTCCTTTCTTTCTTTCTCCTTGTTTTCAAGTTCCTTTGTCTTCTCTCTTTCTACCTTTCTTCCCTCTCATCCATTCGTCGATATCCCTCTTTCTTTCTTTCTTTCTTTCTTTGCCTTTTCTCCTCCTTTCTTTCTTTCTCCTTGTTTTCAAGTTCCTTTGTCTTCTCTCTCTCTACCTCTCTTCCCTCTCATCCGTTCGTCGATATCCCTCTCTCTTTCTTTCTTTCTTTCTTTCTTTGCCTTTTCTCCTCCTTTCTTTTTTTCTCCTTGTTTTCAAGTTCCTTTGTCTTCTCTCTCTCTACCTCTCTTCCCTCTCATCGTTCGTCGATATCTCTCTTTCTTTCTTTCTTTCTCTTGGCTATTTACTTATTTTCTCATTCTCTCTATCTATCTGCTTTCTTTTGCTCTCATCTCGACACTTTTTCTATCATCACACCTCCCTCTTCCTCATTTCTTCTCTTTTCCTCTCCTTCTCATTCTCTCTCTCTTCTTTCCATTTCCCCTTCTCTTTGATTTGTCTCACTCTCTCTCTTTCCAACTTTTCTCTTTTTCTGACTCCCACCTCTTCGTCCCCCTGTTATTCTCTCCCTCCTTATTTTCCAGACATTTTACGTCATCTCTTTTCATATATCCTGTCTCCGTCTTTCTTTCTTTTATTCTTCTTTCATACCAATGACCGCATTACCGTTGAGCGGCGCGGTCAAAATCACTACGCACATATAGTCCTGGAATTTGTCGATATCATCTCGTATTTTGTGTGTCTATGCACCATGGAAATGCGATAACCATCAATACAATCTCTTGTCTTGATCTATTTAGAATTTACAAGCATCTACAATATTTCTTTATCTTTTTCTTTGCTTTTTCAGATAGATGGCCGGGACTCTTCTTCAAACGTCACGGTAGCAGCTCTCTTAAAGTCGGTGAACATGACAGGTGGTGAGGAAGACTTCTGAAATGGAATTTTGGGCATCCATCACACTAACAGTATTTTCGCTTGTCTTGCGTAAGTTCACATTTGACAATCGCCTTTTTTTATGATTAGTCTTTTTACCAATAGATGTATTAGGTCGCTCATCGGAGTAATTTTATGTTTTCCAAGATTCAATTCTTCATTTACCAAAATATTTTATTCATATAAATTTATAGCATCATTAGTCATCAAAGTATTTTCACTGGATTTCAAACACCAATTTTCGGATAAATTGTGCATTCCGTCACAAAAATGAAAGGCTTTCCTAGAATTAAACAAATTATCATTTGAAGATAACAGATTCGATATTTATATCAATTGTGAAATAACTTCTTTTAACAACTTCCTGATTTGGTTTTAACATCGTTTCTTCAATGAAAGAACGAAGGTTTTCATACAGCCTAATATTCAGTCAATTTCGGTGCTCATTGCGTCATTCAAACAAGCCAACTTTATTGTTTCTTTCCAGGCAAACTGACTTCTCAAAATTATGATGCTTGTCTCTGTTGGTAGTTGCATAATTAAAAGAAAAATTTGTAATTCCAACAAATGATTTATTTCATAGAAATATTTCAACTAACTGAATAGAATATTTCCATAAAATAAATCATTCTTTGGAACTACAATTATTTTCTTTTAATTATGCAACTAACAACGGAGACAAGCATCGTAACTTTGATACGAATAAGGCATGGACCTCGCTAAAAAAGCGTCTGCTCTTACTTTGTAAACGTCATCGACTCGGTTTTTTCATTGATTTGAATTCTTAAGCGTTTCAAGTTTCTTTGCATTGTTTTATTCAGATTAAATGAGTGACCAAGGCTAGCAACAGCTAGATGAAATATTTCCATGAAAAAAATACTTTCGTTGGACCTACAAGTTTTTCTTTTAATTAAACTGACTTCTGGCTGTTCAAAGAAGACTGTTCATCTTGTCGGTCAGAAAAGTCATCATCAGCAGATATGACATCATCATCACTGCGATACTGTCACACACGCATTACTGTTGCCACTGCTGAAATAGATTTCACATCTTACTCTGCTCGCATACACTGTTTGGTCTCCGTAAACATTCTGAGATTGTCTATTGATGCAATTTTTCCCCATGGAAGAATGTAATGATGCATATTTGCTTCATATGCACTTTCATATCAGAACCATGTTTCCAAAACTAGCTGTAACAAGACATAAAAGTATGATAGGTTATTTGCAGGAACATCCACCCGCTAACATCGCGGAGGCATTATTTTTCAGAATAATCCTTTTTCTGCGTGTAAACAAAAAAAAAAACAATCTGATAAATATTATAAAGTGTTAAGAGAAATGTTGATTTTTAATATCTTCCATTAAACATGTTTTACATGTTTTCTAGAATTTCCTTTGTATCGCTTTTTTTATACAAAGAGAGTTTTATGCTGATATCATTAAACGTTAAATATCTCCTAACCATAGAGTAAGTTTCATTTTTTTCAGAAAGCAATATTTCTAAAAGGGACTAAAATTTTTGAATAGTTTTTTTTTTCCTTGAAATGAAATTTAAATTTTATAAATCTGTTCATCACTCAAACCTCTACCACTTTCTCTTCTTTCTTACTCTTTCTCTTTTGAAAATAAAGAGGAAGAATTTTAAAATGGTATTTGAATCTTTAAAACCTTTAAAGGATAATAGTTTTTACTATTAAAGTTAGCAGTTTCCTTTTATGCTTTTCTCTCCCTATCAATGTTCTCTCTATGTATCTGAAAAAATCATACCCGCTCGGCCCGGTGGCTAGGATCAAAGTGTAGTATCTGTGCTTTGTGAGCTGCCGGGTCGGGTGTCTGTCAAACTCTCTACTTGCAGGGAGGAACTCTGACGAAGCTCCGCCGAAGGGTAGGGTTTCGTTGGGGGAGGTTGACGGAACTGGCCCCCCTCGGGGGGTTTGGATGGTTATTTATTTTTGGCTGAGCCTAGTGGCTCGGAGATACCCACATTAAAAAGGCCTTGTGCCACATTCAATCCTCGTGGGTGGATTGATAAATACCATCAATGATCTCTCTATTTCCTGACAGCCATTCCCTCTCTCTCTCCCTCTCCATATATATATATATATATATATATATATATATATATATATATATATATATATAAATATAAAAGTGAACATAGAAGTCAACACTTAGAGGCGACAGTCTGTTTCATGCTATATGCAATCGTCAAGCCACGTGTGCTCCTTTATATATATATATATATATATATATATCTTTCATTCTCTCATAATCATTATTCTCTCTTTCCTTCCCTCCTTTCTACACTTCAAACTCCTATTATCACTTTTCTCTCTCACACCTGCTCTTCTTTTCCTCCATAACTATCACTGTCTATCCTATCTTCTTTTCTCTCTTTTCTTCATTCACTCTCTGTTCATTCTCTATCTCTCTCTCTCTCTCTCTCTCTCTTTCTCTCCCCTCTACCCTTCTTTTTCCTCCATTCTCTCACTATCACTTTTCTGTCTCGGCTGCCTACCTTTTCTCTCTCTCTCTCTCTCTCTTCTGCCCCCCCCCATTCTCCCATTCCTATTCTCCTGGCCTCCTCCTTTCTCTCCTTCATTCTCTCACTATCACAGATAGATAGATAGATAGATAGATAGATAGATAGATAGATCTTGCCTTTACGCTCATTTTTATTATCCTATTCTTCTCTTCCTTTTATGTATCTCTCTCTCTCTCACTCTCTCTCTCTCTCTCTCTCTCTCTCTCTCTCTCTCTCTCTCTCTCTCTCTCTCACTCACGCTCAATGTTCTTAATATTTCTACATTTGCCTGTGTTTCTCTTTCTGTATAAAATAAAATAAAAATCTCGAGACTCAATAAAGGAAAAAAGAGACAATGGCGCGAAAGTAAAGTAGGCAAAACAGGTATCAGATAAACAAGCAGAAAATATATAAGAAACATTGGACAAAGGATAGAAAACTAAACAAAAGAGAGAGAGAGAGGTAAAGAGAATATAGTAGCTAATAAAGAAAGAAAGAAAGAAAGAAAGAAAGAATGTAGTGAGTAATTGATGAAAAGATAAATAAGAAATCCTCGTAAAAATAAACAAAGAGAAAAAGAAAGAAAAAATATAGAAAGGAATTGATAGATAAAAAAAAATCCTGGTAAAAATAGACAAAGAAAGAAAGAAAAGAGAAAAAAGAAGAAAGAGAGAAATAATATAGAGAGGAATTGATCGAAAGATAAATGTGATAGCCTGGCAAAAAAATAGACAAAGCAAGCAAGCATAAAGGAATCGATAAAAAGGTAAATAAGAAATCCAGGTAAAAATGGACCAAGGGAAAAAGAAAGAAAGAAAGAAAGAAAGAAAGAAAGAAAGAAAGAAAGAAAGAAAGAAAGACAAACAGACGGACAGACATTGATGGAAAGATAAAAAGGATATCCTGGTAAAAAAAAATAGATAAAGATAAAAAGAGAGAAAGAAAGAAGAAAGAAAGAAGAATTAAGAGAGGAGGTGATGGAAAGATAAATAAAAAAAATCTTTGTTAAAAAAATAAAGAGGTAAAAAGAAAGAAAGAAAGAAAGAAAGAAAGAAAGAAAGGAAAGAAAGAAAGATTAAATATAGAGAGGAATGGGGTTTACCGCATTTAAATCTACAACAGAAATATTTGAACAAGTATTTGACACCACCGAACATGAAAACTGATTTGAAAAAGCCCAATGACATTTTTTATTTATTTTTCCTGAAGGATTTTCTTTTCGGCCAACAAGGTAGACATTAGAATAAACCTGACAAAACAAATAATAGCCATTCGCGAAAAAATAATTTTTATTAAATGAGGAGGGGAATTATGGAATACGATTAACGCAATTTAATAGTAAATAATTAATTAGTAGAATAAAATTACGAAAAATAAATGACAAATGCCGTTGTACTTTTTACAAATCAGTGTTCATGTTCTATGGTGTCAAATACATGTTCAAATATTTCCGTTCTAGATATAACCAGAAATATTATCGACGAACTTAATAATTCCATCCTGCTGTGGCATAAGGTCAGTACCCTTAGAGCTACACGATCTTTTCTCCACTCTTGTTTGTCACGTGGTGTTGTCCCGTCGTTTATCAGAGTGAGGTTGTTGAATGTCAAGATAGGATCCTGTCTTCCAGTTGATCGAGCTTTTGTCAAGCATCAGTTAAGGAAATTATGTTGAATATTCCTCATCAAGCTTGCGTTTATATCGGTCAACTTTGACAGATGATTAGAAACAAGTTTCCTCCTTTGATTTCTTTGCGATTTTCTCATTATCTAACAACAATTAAGTTGTAATTCGAAAAGCGTATCAAATTTAAAAAAAAAAAAACATTTATCTTGGTTTTCTCGTTTCTAAAAGATCTGGTGTTGAAAATGGAGATTTAAATAAACAGTATTTACATTATTCGGACTATTGTCCTCATCTTGGTCGCCATATTTATTACAACGTTTCGGCCGTTGTACGCTCCGGCCTTCTTCAGGTTGTTGTAATGTCGAACTGAACACCATATTTTGCTCACTGGGGTAGACTATTCTCGAGGACACATGTCACAGTGGATAAAGGCGTTGGTTAGATCCAGTGACAGGACACAAAATGTGTGAGTTCAATACCCGGTTAAGGCAGTGGAGAACTTGCAGAGGGAAACTAACAGAAGATAACTGATAACTGACATCCATTAAACATGGCACGTGGAACTAGAACAGTCTACTCCAGTGAGCGAAATAAAGGGTTCAGTTCGACATTCCAAACAACCTGAAGAAGGCCGGAGCGTACAACGGCCGAAACATTGTAATAAATATGGCGACCAATATACTAAAATGGCAACAAAGATGAGGACAATAGTTCGAATAATGTAAATAGTGTGCATAATACCTCATCTCAGAAATATAGACAGATATTAAATAAACATATATTTAATTTCTCCAACGTTACTCTTACGCAGATAGAACGTCTTCTTCTTTCTCGAAGGTTGGATTTTTGTATTCCTCCTTCGAAAGTAAACAAAAACCATATCTTTGCTAAGTTTGAATTATTATCCTCTCAGTTAAATTTACATAAACCTTCCTCACCTGACAAGTCTTCCTTGTATAAAACTAGATTAGTTGAATTATCGAGTGAATATTCTTCCCTCTCCGCAGATCGTGATTTACTTGCGTGGCAGAGTGTTCACTTCCAGACTATTAAATCTTTAACGTCTAGAAGCGATATTTATATCACCAAGCCGGATAAAGGCTCTGGTGTAGTAGTTTTAAATAGTCAGGATTATATTAGTAAAATGAAAGTCATTTTACATGACTCCTCTAAGCTTAGGAAGATTGGTCCTGTAGACGTATTTGATAGCACCAACAAGATAGAGGTGAAAATACAGAGACGGTTGCTTTCTGTATATAAAGCTAACATGATTTCCAAGAGTGTGTATCAGACCTGTTGGTTCCCAACGTCCACTATTGTATAGCTTATCCAAGGTATATAAGGACAATCTTCCTCTTAAACCCATTCTTTCTATGATTCGTTCTGTGCAACACGAATTAGCACAATGGTTGGCTGAAATTCTCCAACCCGTTTCTGTATTGTTCTCCATCCATGGTATATCTGAATCTTCCAAATTTTCTGATTTTATTAAAAATCTAGAAATCTGTTCCAATGACAAACTCTTAGCGTCATTTGACATTGCTAGTTTGTATACGAATGTGTCCCTTCTAGACACTGTACAAATATGTTCTGATGCTCTCTATAGGGGTTGCTTGGGTCCTGCTATAATTCCAGAAGCTCTTTTTAATTAAATTTGTGCATTTAGCAACTGTGGTGAGTTTAGTTTTGTAAATACCACGGGCCACGGTGGAGTAATGGATAACGGTTCGGATTGAGGAATCGGAGAGGCCAATTCCACTCGAATCCATTACATTCACTTACGGGCTAATACCCTTGGGAAAGGTATAAATCCTCTTCTTCTCACCAAGCTATGGGTAAATAGCAGGACAGACCGGGTCCTATAGCCCTGGATGGAAACTAGTCTACCGCAGAAAGAAATAGCAACCTATTGCGGGAAAAAAATCTGCCTCGTCAGTCATGTATCGAAAGATACATGATCGCCTAAGCGTGTATCACACATGGCACATAACTGACTGAAATACTATATATGTCCAAATCGATGGGGTTTCGGTGGGTAGTCCTTTGGGTCCAGTATTAGCTAACATTTTTGTTGGTTTTTAACGCGTATCAGAAATGCTGTAAAACCCATTTATATTTACGCTACGTTGATCAGAGGTTTTCTATCGTTTATTCCATCAATGACACTACGGCCTTTTATACTCAACTTAATTCTTTTTATCCATCCTTGCAATTTACCATGGAAGTGGAGAATGATTGTACTTTGCGTTTTTTTTTTGTTTTTTTTTTGTTTGTTTTTTGTATTTTTGTATTTTTTGTTTTGTTTTTTACGTTCTTGTTGAACGTAAAGATGGTTTCTTTATTAACTCCATTTATCGTAAAACTACGATCACAGGTCTGTAAATTAATTGTAATTCCTTTGTTCCAAAAGCACATAAGATTAAACTGATTTCCACCTTGGTCTATCGTGCGTTCGTGATTTGTTCTCCCTGTACTCTTGTACAGGAACTGGAGAAAATTCATCCCATTTTCATTGACAATGGTTTTCCTACCAATGTCATTAAGCGTGCATTTGAGCGTAAAATTAGACATTTCAAAGAACCGGTAATTTTTGGCCTTAGTCTTTGTCCTATGTATTTGAAACTGCCGTGGCTGGTAGGAAGGATCAAATGTTTGCGGACAGATGTCCGCTTGCATCACATCAGTTTTCTCTACTGTTAAGTTGCGGTTGTTGTTTAGGACTAATACGGCGTTTCTATCTTTTGTAAAATATCGTCTGTCCTATTTTCAAAATAGTTCTGTTTTACACAAATATAAATGTCAGTGCGGTGCTGAATATATTGGATGGACTAGTGTGGGGTTGAAGGCCCGCATCAGTTAACATGTTCCGGCTAATATAAGATCAGTCGATCTGAGTCTTTGCTCTAGAATGACTCAGTCTGCATATGATTCGGCGATAGGCCAACATCTGCTTGACAATCCTGACTGTACCATTAAATATGTAAACAGTTTATTTGCTGTTTTGCACAGAGCCCGGTCTGATCACCAATTGTGCCTGCTTGAAGCCGTAATTATCAAAATACATCAACCGGATCTGTGCAGAATATTTCATTCGCTCTTTATATCTGTATGGAAGGCTATGTGATAATTTTTTCCCCTTTAGCATACTTTTGTATCTGTTCATTATTTATTTTAATCGTTAATTATTTACCATTAAATTGTTTTAATTGTGTTCCATACTTCCCCTCGTCATTGAATATAATTCAATTTTGCCAATAACTATTGTTTGTTTCGTCAGATTTCTGCCAACGTCTACCTTTGAAAAAGTGTTGGTCAAAAAGGAATCCTGTAGGAAAAATGAATGAAAAATGCCTTTTTTTTTTAAATATATATATATATATATATATATATATATATATATATCTGTCTATATTTCTGAGATGAGGTATTATGTACAGTATTTACATTAATCGGACTATTGTCCTCATCTTTGTCGCCATATTTGTCACAACGTTTCGGCCGTTGTTCGCTCCGGCCTTCTTCAGGTGGTTGGAATTTCGAACTGAACCTTTTATTTCGATCACTGGGGTAGACTGTTCTAGTTCCACGTGCCATGTTTGATGGATGTCAGTTATCAGTTATCTCCTGCTAATTTTCCCTCTGAAAGTTCTCCACTGCCTTAACCGGGTATTGAACTCACACTCTTTGGGTCTGTCACTGGATCTAACCAACGCCTTTATCCACTGTGTCATGTGTCCGACACTTCTCGTTTTCACTCTCGCGTGATCATGCATGATGTTATGAGCGGTGGTGCGATTTTCGCTTCCAGCGTCTCGTATGCACGAGTTTGTCGTTGCTTGGAAATATTCCATGCAAACAAAAAACAGACTATCATTATTGCCATGTCCGTTTATTATTTAATATATTGTAATGTTATTGTCATCTTTGATGATGGCTTATGTAAGCCGAAAGCTTAGATAGGATTAAAAAAACATGTATCAATATGGTGATTTTCTTTCGTCTTTTAATGATAATGTTATTAAACGATATGAAAGGAATTTGCATAAAATAAAATAGACAAAACTTGTCTATGTTATTTAATGAAACATGCATCAATATATATATATATATATATATATATATATATATATATATACATATATATATATATATATATATATATATATATATATATATATATATATAATAAAAAATAGTTCCATGATGAAACACAATTATTTCGCATTATATATTTTTCAGCATAATCTTGTTTTCTGGCACTGCACTTGAGCCAACACTTCTGCATCAGTCACAGTGATCGAACATTATACAGTGAAAATTTCAGATCAAAACTCAGCTAAGAGATGGTTCGGGCTATGAAGTTATTGATTCACTTTCTAATGCCATCAAGTGCTGGAATTTTATCGAGCCAACTAAGAAATGATTCCCAACAAAATTATTGTTTGGTCAGATTTGGGGAAGTGACAATTTTTCAGCACCTCCTCTTTTATGCCTGATGATGGAAGTGGCGGTTGTAGTAGAATCATGCATGAGAGGAAGCATAAATAGCGCAACTAAACGTGATATTGCTGCTGCTGCTGCTGCTGCCGCTGCTGCTTGTGTCGGAACGTGGGAAGCGTCTCGTATGCTCATAACAATATACTGTATTAAAAATGCCATTATCTATCAGACAATTTAAAGACATAAGTTTTACTGAACTCCTATTTTATTCTAGCCAATTGTGGTTGTCAAAGCACTCAGTATTTTTTCTCTTGAGTATTTCCTTGCTCTTTTTAGGTTTAACGCTTCAAACTGGATCTAAAAATAATTAAACGCATAAAAGCATCATTATTCTGAAAGCTTTTTTTTTTTTTTTTTCAATATAGACTGTCTAGTTATAATTGTGCTTTTTACTTAAGGTTAAAATAGTCTTCGTTATTATTGTACGTGTCGTACTCTGTTTATTTATTGAATTCGCGTCTTTGTAAGAAAAAACACTAATCTTGAAGTGTATCAAATGTATTTTCGTCTTTTACCCTCTAGAGAGCTCACGTGTGCCTTTTTAATCTTATATAATATTCAACTTATAGCATCTATCCATCTATCTATATAGCTAGCAGGCTATCCTTGCTCTTCTAAAAGTTTTCGAATGTTGGTGGCCGTGTTAACCTCTAGCTTGCGTTTTAAAGTCTCTGTAGTTAGTGTAATGTACATCCCAACACAGATCATATATATATATATATATATATATATATATATATATATATATATATGATTTTTGTATTTAGAAAGGAAATTCTGATTTAGGCATGTCTGATTGAATAAATTACAAACATTATATTTTTTTTTTATTTTTATTATAATCCATTCATATCCACGAATATATTTCAGTATATTACAATCAAATATTACAATCAAATCATTTCTTGCCTCGATTGTAAGAGACGGAAAAATACTCGTGAGTACGACAGGATTATGATAAAAATAAGCGGATATAATGTTTGCAATTTATTCAATAATAAATATATATATATATATATATATATATATATATATATATATATATATATATTCTCATTATACATTATTTTTATAGATACAATTTATTTAAGTAATTTCTCTGTAACAGTATTAATTACATTTACCGGCCTGAATGTTCGAAAAATTTCTTAGAAAATATGCGTTTCCGACAGGAATTAAACCTGTATTCCTATTCAGAAGCTGTCATTTGATCTCATGTGATATACTATTTAGCTATAGAAAAGCGTCTGGTTAGCAAAGTCCAAATTACTGTTTTTAAACAACACATCTTCTACGTTAAGATATCGTCGAAGATATGTTGTTTAATAGGGCATGTGTTCTAGAGCAGTGAAAAATTCAAAATACCCAATATCAGAGATAGGGCGTATCTGTTCAAGCTTTATATATATATATATATATATATATATATATATATCTGTTTTAAGCTTTATACATATATATATAAGCTTTATATATATATATACATATATATATATATATATATATATATATATATATATATATATATAACTTTTTTTCATTTCATCTTTTGGAAGTGCTATCTGATGACCCGGCGTCCTTTAAAAGGACTCTGGTGAAATAAATTATTATAATGGAACCTTAAAGTGGTCTGTTTTTCTTTAATATATATATATATATATATATATATATATATATATATATATATATATATATATAACCTTCATCTTTGGTCCTTGAGACCCGCGTTCGAATATCCTCATGCTCGATATGTCAGAAATATTGATGTTATCGGCTTGTTTGTGGCATGGCACCGATCAAAAGTGACTGAAAACCATACCAAGTGTTGACCCAATCTTTGTTAGTAAAATTGGCTAGACGGAACTGTTCCGATAGTTGTGCTAGCACGAAATCACAAGTCATCGTGATCGAGGTTTTGATCGTACTGGCCTTGTTCAGTCTGTTCATGCCGACAGATTATTATTATTATTGTTATTATCATTTTTTCTCTCTCTCTCTCTCTCTCTCACTCTCTCACTCTCTCTCTCTCTCTCTCTCTCTCTCTCTCTCTCTCTCTCTCTCTCTCTCAAACTGTAATTCAGCTCCGCTCAGCATAGTTATAGTATAAACTAAAGATTGTTTCTGCAAGCATCTATCCTAGTAGACTTAATTGAACAGTAAAACGATGAGACCTACTTGCCAATTTAGTTGTAGGCTTAAATTTATGCTTTCGGGGTATCAAGGAGAAGAGTGATATTTATTCCGCATTATTTACAGAAATGTGGCACAAGGCCAAAATGGGGAAAGAGGATAGTCTTCTTCTGTCTTAACATTAAACTTGGCTAGCAACGATCACTGACCCAAACATACCACAATATTCCTTCCACCAAAACAACGCATTCTTAATCACCAATCTTACAACATCCACCGTAATACCTCATTGTCTCTATGAAAGTCCTTCTTTTATCAGATCCAAAGCGCCAGCCACAACAGGAACAGTTTTAGTGTTGTAAGTGCTACATTTGTTTTTATATTTCCATTTCCAGGTCTTTGTATTATTAATTGATTCAAAGAACAGTATACGAAGGCGACTTGGGAGACAAATCTAGATACTTCGGAAAACCCTCAAATGGAGAACATCTGAGTGGAATGGAATACCTGATCGTATAGATTACCTGACCGCGTGCAAATATATGCGCTACTTGCATCAGTTGTAACCTGGTTACGCACAGTTGACTGTGATGAATATGCATGCTATACCTTCATCGCACTGAGTGACATGATGGGGATATTGGGCTTCGTAAATTTTTGTCCGTATGTCACTTTGTTGTTGGGGTGCTTTGTCACTCAATATTAATAATAATATGATGATGACGATGATTATGATGATGATGATGATGATGATGCATGTATCTGATATAAACTTATCAGAATGAATGACATGATGGGGACTTGGCTAGCCACGATCACTGACTCAAACATAGCACAATCTTCCTTATGGCAAAACAACGCATTCTTACTTACCAGTCTTACAACATCCACCGTAATACCTCATTGTCTCTATGCAAGTCCTAACTAGGAACCAAGGAGAAAAGTTCATTGGACCAACTGCCATGAAAATATTTATAGAAAACAACAAAACAAGGAGAAGCTATGTCACGGCGGTGGGGAAGTGAGTGAAAGTCAGGACCGGTAACATTACGGACACATCTTTGGATTTTGTCGAGAATCTCTAGATGTATAGCAGAAGCAGTGGACAAGATATAGCAACAGTATTCAACGTACGGATGAAAGGTAGATTTATAAATGTGAAATATGGATTCTGGCTAGAAAAATGGTCTGGCGCGACACGGTGAACCAAGTTTCAACAAAGAAAACAATATGTAGAAACGGTTCAAATGACCTGAAGCATGCAAGAGAGGGCGGCTTCTATGGGATTTTCGAAACAGAGACAAATCTCATCCGACCCACAAGACTAAATATAAACTTAATCGCCAATGAATCTTTTGAAACGATAACACGTGGCGCTCAAAGAGTGAACCCGAAATAGAACGATAGCGGATAATCGCGAAAAATGTTCGGAAATTGGAAAAACCAAGAATAATTGCTGTTCGAACAGTCTGAATGACGGTAACAATCCTGAACGTCTTCTCAAGAAGACACGAGTAAATATGAATTTCAAAGGATAAAAGATGTATAATACAAGACACACTAATACCATTCAAGAGAAACAAATATTTGGTATCGTATTCATTTCAGTAAGACACCAGAAATACTCATGTTAATACGATTCCTATTTCTGAAACATTAATAACTGATGTTTTAAATTCAAGATCAAGTGAAAACAAGACATCTTAGTACTTCAGTACTCTCTCTATTCTAATTATTTTATCATTGAATGATTTGTCGTCTCATCTCTTTCTCCTTGTTGTTGGCATTTTTTATTTTGTTGAGCGTTATTCTTATCTCATAATAATTATATTGTTATTAATACTTGCATTATTTACATTACGGTTATGGCAATTTACCCACGCACGCATGGACTCTCCCAGCTATAAATAGGAGCAGGTTTTGGAGAGGGAAGTTTCCAGCAGTCAGCTCTGACAGTCTAACCGAACATTCTTGCTGTAACACTCTCGTTTGTATATGTTTGTATCACTGTTTCTGTTAATATATTTAACTCAATTTCCTCTCTTGTGTCTTTATTTCTGGCCCTTACAAGGCCACAATAATTACTCGAACTGTTATTCTCATCTTCGTTGCAATATTCACAACGTTTCTGCCGTTATACGATCCGGTCTACTTCAGGTGATTGTAATTTCAAACTGAACCCTTTATTTTGTCTACCGGGGTAGATTGTTCTAGTTCCATGTGACATGCCTCTTCTGGATGTCTCAGTTATTTCTCTTTAACTCATCTCTCCAAGAAATTTGGTTCACCACTTCTGTGAACTGGTACTGAACTCACAAATCTTTGGGTCTAGTCACTGGATCTAACCAACGTCTTTATCCACTGGGCCATGTTTCAATCATCTGAAGAAGGCCGGAGCGTACAACGGCCGAAACGTTGTGAATATGAATGATGATGATTATGATGATGCATGTATCTGGTATAGACTTATCAGACCGAGTGACATGATGGGTACATTGGGTTTCGTAATGCTTTTCCCTAGCGCCATTTTGCTGTTGTGCTGCTATCTAACTCATTTAATGATAATAATGTTGATAGTGATGGTGATGGTGTGAGGATGATGATGATGCTTTCTGTTCTTGTTCCAATTCTTTAATTCCGTGGGTCTTTATTATCCATTTAATGCCGTCGAGCAGAAAACGTTGCCAACCTCTTAATCGAGGCAGAATATGCAGGCAATTATCGCATTTGTTTTAATACTTTTTTCTATTAATATATTAACGCTAATAACTAATGTCAGAAATAACCGTGTTTTTTCTTTTTGTTTTTTGTTTTTTTCTACCTTTTTTTCAGCTTCCTCGTTTGCCGATGAAGTGGAGCTAGCGTTAGTAAGCAAGCTGTTAAAAAATTACGACAAAAGAGTCCGGCCGTCTTTGAATTCCTCGGAGGCCATCAATGTGACGTTTGGATTGGCGTTAGCTCAAATTATAGATGTGGTAAGTACATTAACCTTTGTCTCCTCCTGTCGAATCTGGAACTGGCTTCAATATATTTCCTTCATTGGCGCCCACTTTAGAGCAATGGTCATGTCACGTAAGCCATTCCCAATGAATTCGTTCTTCGCTGGGAAGCCCACAACTGTGACCATATTTCAAACTGTAAATATTGAGGCACTTTGCTGGAGGGGGCAGTTAACTGCTTAAGTCAGTTCTCATGGGTTTTTCTTTATTCGCTGCCACACTATTGTGTCTTTAAATGCTAGATGATCAAAAACTCATGACTTTCGCTCGAAAGCACAAAGCTATTTCAAATCAATCTGTTCTTCGCTGGATACTTCACTTTTTCTTTGTGTCAGACTTGGTCTGGTTTGTTTTGTTTTACGGTATATCAATCTCAATGGGTCATTTAATGCCAACATTTTTTCTGGTAATATTTTTATTTTGTCAAAAATCTATTTCTGTTAATATTTTTTTATTCAAAAATGTATATCTGGTAATATTATTTTTCCAAAAACGTATCGTTGATAATATTTTTTCAAAAACGTATAGCTGGTAATAATATTTTTTCAAAAACGTAGAGCTGGTAATAATATTTTTTTCAAGAACGTATAGCTGGTAATCGTTTTTTCCAAAAACATATTGCTGATAAATTTTTTTTCTTCAAAAATTTATTTCTAGTGATAATTTTTTACAAAGTATTTCTGGTATTAAAATCTATTTTTACACTTTAATAATGCTTTTTACCTCACTTTCGGGGTTAACTATTTGCCCATAGCTGGGACCCTGACAAGTGCTACTACCCCCCCAGGTCAGGGTGCACCTGGGAACAACAGCAATTAAGAGGAGGTTCCACGCTACTCAAAGCCTCCTGATCAGAGGCCTTGCTGTTGGACGTAGTTTATCGTCTTACCCTGGACGCGGATGTAGTTTATCGTCACACCCAGGACGTGGATGTAGTCTCAGTTTCGGGGTTAACTATTTGCCCATAGGTGGGACCCTAACAGGTGCTACCACCCCGGTTCAGGGCGGATCTGCGAACATCAGCAATTAAGAGGTGGTTCCACGGTCCTCAAAACCTCCTGATCAGAGGCCTTGCTGCAGCACGCGGATGTAGTTTATCGTCATACCCAGGACGGGTGCCAGACTTGGCTAAGTAAATATTAGAGTACCTGCTGAAGCGGGAATATTACTTTTACAAGTCATTTATAGCCTATTATAGTTTATTTTTTATGGTACTGTTCTAATACTCTACTCTATCTAATTTCGTTTACCTGATGTGACATACACTTTAGGAAACTTAATGGTGACTCGACCAATACTTTTTAATAACACCCTCCTTTAATTAAGAAAAGTTTCATTCCAAAGGATCATTGAATATTAATAAAACCTCGTTTCTTAATGTCAGACAGCAATGTATCTTTGAAGATCTTCAAAAATCTATCAAAATACAAGGACCTTGAAATCGAAATCTCAAAAATGTGGCTCAAGAGAACATCAACAATACCAGTTGTAGTTGGAGCCCTCAGATTGATTGGAAAAGATTCCAATAAACTCGCTGAAGGGATTCCTGGAAGCCCATGCCTTAAAGAAATACAAAAACAAATTGTACTCACAAGTACAGCTTATGCATTACGAAAGATTTTATATATTGAAATGTGTGTGATCGTGGTTCCTTTGTTTTGTGGGAGGGGGGATTTTTTACAAAAGTGATCAGTGAAAAATGTCATGATGCCATTTCTGACCTTAGGTCTCTGGTCGAGACCCGGAAAGAAATGAGTACAAACCGGAAATTAAAGTAATAATAATAATAATAATAATAATAATAATAATAATAATAATGATAATAAAGTGCCTCCTTATTGATATGGCAGTCCCTGCAGACTGCAATGTATCTTTGAAGATATTCAAAAAGCTGTCAAAATACAAGGACTTTGAAATAGAAATCTCAAAAATGTGTCACATGGGAAAATCAATAATACCAGTTGTAGTTTGAGCCCTAGGAATGGTTGGAAAAGATTCCAATAGGCTAATCGAAGGGATTCCTGGAAGTCCATGCCTCAAAGAGATACAAAAAATTGTTCTGACAAGTACAGTCCACACTTTACGAAGGGCTTTATATCTATGTAATTTTATTTTTTTATTTTTATTTTTTTTTTTTTGTTGTCTGTGGAAAGTGTCATGGTGCCATTTCTAACCTTAGGTCACTGGGTGGAACCCGGAAAGAAATGGAAAAAAATTAAGAAATCAAAGGAAATAAAAATAATAATAATTCTGAAATCGAAGTTTTTATTCTGAAAACGGAGGTTTTATTTTTGCTGCACAGGACCAATGCTTGTTAACTAGAAATTACCAAGCAGACATACTGAAAAATTGTGCTGACCCCAAATGCAGATTCTGTGATAAATATCCAGAATCAATTGACCCTCTTGTATCAGATTACAGTGTTAGCACTCACTAAATATAGAACTTGGTATAATAGAGTGGGCCAATATCTGCACTAGAAATTATACAACTTTTACGGGAAGGAAACTGGTATGAACATCACCCAGGCCCGGTTACAGAAATAGGATCTGTAACAATTTTATGGAACTCTATAATAAAACACAAACAGAACAATCAATAATAATCGTCCAGACATCATGATCAAAGACCACAAAACAGAATGTCCTTTCTTATTGATATAGCAGTCCCTACAGATTGTAATGTATCTTTGAAGATCTTAAAAAAAACTATCAAAATACAAGGATCTTGAAGTGGAAATCTCAGAAATGTAGCACATGAGGAGATCAATAATCCCAGTTGATTGGAAATGGTTCCGATAGACTCATTTAATGAGTGCGTCCCAGTTCGAATTTCCATTTCTATAGTATCCCTCCTATTCTCTTTTCACATTGTCCATATAATTTTCCTTCAGTTACGGGTCACTCAGGAATTTTTTGTATTGCCATTTGGGTGCGGCGTTAGACGTCTTCAGTTTCCGTAGTTTTACTCTTAATTTACACATAACAGGGCGATGGTCGCTTCCGCAGTCGGCACTTGGGTAAGTTTTGCAGTGAACCATTACACTGATAATAATTGGAAAGCCTGAAACGTTACTGTAATCCTTCACATAATGCACAGATACTACACTGATGCTAAGCAGAAGATCTGAAAGTAAACAGTAATCCTTGACAGAATACACAGATGCTATACTGATGATGCCTACGGACACATCATACTGAAACACCAATTACTGTACGATCACCGAAGTTAAGCAACGTCGAGCATGGTCAGTACTTAGAAGGGTAACGGTTGGGAATACCAGATGCTCTAAGCTTGTATGTGTGGACTGGGTAATGGATAATGACTCAGAATTGTTAATCGAAAAGCCGAGTTCCAATTACCGTTGGCTTCGTTATATTCACTTTTGTGCAAAAATCTTGGGATGGCTATAAATCCACCTCTTCTACCCCAGCTATGGGTTAATTAGTAAGACTTGTATCACTAAATCATTTTTGTCTAAAAAAAACAATTTCTTGCAATCAAAACATATTTTCTGGCCTTAAATAACCTGATAATCAATCAAGAAGACGAATCAATCAATCAATACACTGATGTTAATCAGAATGCCCGGAGACGACATTGCTATCCTCATATTGTATGGATAGATGCTACATCGATACGAGGCAGAGACTCCAAAGCCACACTTTGATCCTCGACAGAATGCACAGGCACTCTGATCTTAGGTAGAAGTGTCGTTTCAGGCGTAAATAATCCCATCATTTTTTACGGGTATTATGCGCGAGATTATGCTAGTAATCAGTGATCATTATGTAAATAAATAAATAAGCCGTGTGGTGGGGATAGTAAACGGACAAGTTAAGTAGAAAAAAAAGGCGGAATGTAAACAAATCTGTTATGACGTTCGTTTTCAGTGGTTAACTCCGAAAAACAAAAAATAGAATCTTACCGCCCAAAAAGAAGAATGGACTGTTTATAATAAATATTGATAATCAATGGGTATCGTTTACAAATAAATGAATAAACTGATTGGATGACGAATTATCGGTGACAGAGGGGGAAAAAATAAAAGAAATAATAGAATCCTTTATTTTTCTTACTGTCATTTCCTACCTTATAATTTTCTCGCTGTATTTTTTTAATAGGTTCTCCATCCCTTTTTCTCTCGTTCCATATTTTTTGTTCTTTCTTTCTTTCTTTCTTTTTAATCTTTCGTTTTGTAAGAAATAGAATCAGTCAGTATATCGTCTGCATTTTAAACTGAGTTGGTGAGAACGAGTTAGAAACAATGGAGAAAGCGAAGCGAGACGCTCAAGTTTTGTTTCAGCGTTCCATTATCTGCTTGACTGATAACAAATCTCGGCGTTCTTTATCTTTATATATATATATATATATATATATATATATATATATATATATATATATATATATAATTTCCCGCTCGCTGAAACTGACTAAATATGACGGAACTACTCGAGGGAAATAAAAAGAAATAGAAAACTCACTAACAGGAAGCAGATTACATACATCCATAAACGCTTCGAGCTTGGGTCTTAGCGAAGACCACCCTTCATCGAACCTCATTGACTGGCGCTACACAATCACAAATAAAAATCTGTACCAAATAACAGAAACAATATCACTTGAGGACTTTCAACAACAACAGTCAGTCAGTTATGTGCCATGCGTGATACACGCTTAGGCGATCATGTATCTTTCGATATATGACTGAGGAGGCAGATTTTTCCCGCAGTAGGTTGCCATCTCTTTCTGCGGTAGACCAGTTGCCATCCAAGAACCTGGTCTGTCCTGCTATTTACCCATAGCTGGGGGGAGAAGAAGGGGATTCATACCTTTCCCAAGGTAATTCAAGTGAATGTAATGGATTCGAGTGGAATTCGAACGCGGCTCTCCGATTCCTCACTCTGAGCCACTATCCATTACTCCACTGTGCTCTCTAACAATAACAACAACAAAAATGGATAGCACTTGTAATACGAAGAGAAAATAATAACATAAGCAATATAATATTGACGTTCCACACTGAATCAAATAAAAGCGTAGGAAGGAAACCTTCCATTCTTACTGTGAAGAGCGATAACAGTTACTGGACTTGAGAAACCTATTTTCCTGAAAAATTGTTTTAAAAGAAAGATTCTATAAATTTTACCCCCAAAGTAGCACTGGCTGCTTGATCAGTGAATGCCAAAAGTTTCCTTATAAGGAAACGGTTAATATTACCATTACTGTAGATGGATGCTTACTTCGCTATTCTCGTACAGTCATTCGCCAGTGTACAGAGTTCGATCCTCCCTATTAGTTTCACTTCTATCATCTTGTACACGACTAAGCTTATTTCTCTTTGTGTCTTCTTCTTGTGTCGTCTCTTGAAGACGTGGCCATCATGGCTCTCTACAACTTTCTACCCTTTTCAGCTCTAACCAATGTTTGTCCCCATACTATCACTCCCAATCCTTGTTCTGCCATCCATTTAAACAAGTTCGTTACGTAAGTTACCATTTTCCTCTCTTACATTTAGTATGTCCTCTGAGCGTCAAATTCTCTATCTCTTCTCCCCCCAAACTAAGGGTTAATTAGTAAGACTTGTGTCACTAAACCATTATTATCTCAAAAAATATTTCTTACAATCTAAATATATTTTTTGGCTTTAAATAGCCTGCAAAGGGTTGATAAGCCGTAGTAAATGAATCAATCAATCGATCTATTCCAAGAGCATTTGTGCTAAATTTGACATAACAGACTATATTGGAATACACCTCTTCTCTCCCCAGCTATGGGTTAATTAGTAAGACGTGTATCCCTAAACCATTATTATCTCAAAAAATACTTATAATCGAAAAATATTTTGTGGCTTTAAATAACCTTCAAAGGGTTGATAAGCTGTAGAAGATGAATGAATTAATCTTGGTAGGCGATTATTTATTTTAACCCAACAACCGCTTTCCCACTACTCTATCGCTATGTCTACGGAAAATGTTCTGTCGTTACTTAATCCCACCATTTTAGAAGTTTACTACTTAGACCCGCCATGCCACGTACACAGGGTTGAATCATCCTCATTTCCTTCGTATTCCATTGTTAAGAGTTCCACTCGGACAGACTCTTCACAAGAAGTGCTACTTTTTTAACAGACTCCCAAGAGGATGCTTACTCCATTACTACAATTATAACCTCTTGAAGTCTCGGGTTATTTCACCAACATCATTCAGTAATCTTCTGTCCGTTGGGCCTTGTACTTGATGAACAACAGTAGAAAAAATATCAACTGGCGTCCTCTATATTTGAAAACTTCCATTCATCGTTATTATTTGTCACTTTGTACTGGAACGAAACCATTAGCAACACTGAAACTCACAAAACTGACAATTATGGCGGTCATGGTTCAGAAGATCCTCTAACTTTGAGTAGGTCACATGTCAAGAATGGGGGTCTGCTTTTACATGGTCGGAACTGCACTGACTGAACTGAGTCCGTTTTCGTATGCCTTTCGAACTAGCTTGCCCCATTCACATATATATATATATATATATATATATATATATATATATATATATATATATATATATATTGATAACCGTTTAGTGTTTCGTCTTTTTTGGCACAAAGATCTGTAGAAAAATACTGGTCTAACGGTTGATAGCACTTCACCATCAGAGCCTGTTTCTACCCCGGTACAACTCCCACCAACAAAATCGCTAACAGCTAATGACAGAAAAATTTGCATCAACGTCTTCACCTAGCCACCACCACTGTGAATATTCATTCGCTT
The DNA here is from genome assembly GCA_963932145.1 of Acanthosepion lycidas. Taxonomy (NCBI): domain Eukaryota; kingdom Metazoa; phylum Mollusca; class Cephalopoda; order Sepiida; family Sepiidae; genus Acanthosepion; species Acanthosepion lycidas. The sequence continues at coordinate 79,377,354 of OZ010584.1, read as the reverse complement.
CCTTCCCCCACTTTCATCAAATACTCCCCCACACATACACATATATAGGTATGTATGTATCCATTGTGGCTATCAGCATCTATGTGACAGTTAACTAATCGAATTCTATTCATTCCGATTGATATTTGAACGAAAGCGAACGGTATCATCGTCAACTCACGAAGATCTGTGTTACAAGTTTGAACATAGAAAAGGAAATTTTAGAATCGACCGTCGGCTTCTGTCTCCATTTCAACATTCTGGTGAATCGACTGCGAGTCCATTTTTTATTTTTATTTTATTTATTTTTTTTTTTCTTCCAGTCCACTGAACTAAAACAAAAAAGATTTTCTCCATCGGTGCGTGTCCGCGTATCTTTTTTTCTCTTCTGCCATCCAGAAGCCAACACAAACGAATCCCTTAGGACTTACAGCTGGCCGCGGAGTTACTAATATCTAGTTTTGCTTCGATGATGTAACACAGAAAAATGCTGCTACTCTCGCGCAACTTTCGCCTTCTCGAAGCACTCGCCGAGAATTTAGTGAGATGATTATTTCTGACTTGTTTTCTCGGGCCTGTCTGAGGCGAACAGCGGCAAACTTGTCAAATTCGCTCGGCGTACGGAAGGAGAACTTCTGAGCAGTCAACATCGGTTCACGTTTGCTGGTTTATTGTTAAATTATATTCACATTACATTTCCTGTTCTGCATTTTCTTTTCAAAGAACTATAACTATGTATCTTCAAACCAGAAAATTTCTGATGTCCATCACTTGTTTGCATGGAAGGAGAATTAAATAAAAGCAAGGTTCTCCAAATACCTGTAACTATATTTTGATAATTCTTTCTGTTTCTTTCTTTCTATCTATCTATTTTGGCCGGTTCATATCTATCTATCTATCTATCTATCTATCTATCTATCTATTTTAGCTGGTTGTTATCTATCTATCTATCTATCTATCTATCTATATATATATATATATATATATATATATATATATATATATATATATATATATTGGTCTATTCATAGCTATCTATCAATATATCTATTTTGGCCTCTTCATATCTGTCTA
>OZ010584.1:79208801-79373801 GCA_963932145.1 Acanthosepion lycidas | reverse complement strand
ACACATACACACACACATGTAGGTGCCCATCAGTCAGCCAACCAGTCAGTTAAGTGCCATACGCGATACACACTTGGAAGGTTATGTCTTTTTCGATTCATGACTGACTAGGCAGAAGATTTTCACACAGTAGTTTGCCGTTTCTTTCAGCGTTAGACTTGTTACCAATCAAGGCTACAGGACCCAGACTGGCCTGCTATTAAACCCATAGCTGGGGTAGATGGATCCATGCATTTCCCAAGGGTATTTGCGCGTAAATGAATATAACGAACCCAACTGGAATTCGAACTCGGCTCTCCGATATTCATCTGTACGATAGCAAAAAGAAAGCAATCCCATAAAACTTGAGGAATGTCAGAGAACTTATCGGCCAAAACGTTGTAAAGCAACAAGGATGAAAATATTAATCCAAATTTTGAATCCTTTATCTGTTTATGTGCTTAATCGTTTGCCTACTACTGTGTTCTGTAACTCAAAAAATAAAAATAAAATGAATCATCGAAGTTTCAAGGGCGAGCACTCAACACAGATAACTCGTGGAATGATCAATACTCATCCTTTCTTTCTTTCTTTCTTTCTTCACAGGACGAGAGGAATCAAATCCTTACAACGAATTGCTGGTTAAATCAGGTCAGTCTATCACTTTTATAGATTTCTTCTTCATAATTTCGTCTTAAAAACAAATAAAGAAACTACTAAGTACTAATTTTTTTTTTTTTGTTGTTTTTTTTTTTTTTTTCTATTTTTACAGTTGACTTATTTATGCTTGTGTAGAAGACAGAATGTTAGTCACGAGCAAAAGAAACAGCCCATGATGCGAGTCGCGAATTGAGGACTTTAAACTCAAGCAAGCACCGAAATTTAACTATCCGGAAAGTGTTTTGAAGCATAAATTTGAAGGCGTTTTGAAATAGTGAAAGATGCCCTACCAAAATACAAAGTATTAAGAAACAAAGCAAATTGTCTGAAACAAAGAAAAGAGTCCTGAACTGCTATGTAACATCAGTCCTCCTATATGGCAGCGAACAAACGCTGGAAGATGAGGCTTGAGACAATAAAAACGTGGTCCTACAGAAGGATACTGAGAATACCACGAACGAAAGATAACAACGGATATTTTTTTAGGAAAATGGAAAGAAAAGCACACAGAAAGAGACGGTTGAAATTTCTAGAGCAAATAATGAGGAAAGAAGTCTTGGTGAATTTGATACACTTGACCTGAAGGAATACGGCGCGTAAAACAAGTTGATTGTTTGGCTCCAAAACACAATCACACTTTATGTCTGTTTGGCAGTATTTTTTCAAGGGTTGTATAAGAAATATCTCTTTATCCTAATACACCAATACTATTCCTATATTTCATAAGTATTTTTTAAATTTGTTAAAACAATATAATGAGACAGGAGTTCTTCTCAACACACCAGCACCCTCCTCGCTATAGTCTGTATTTTTTTTTTCTCTCGAATTTTAAGCTGTTTCATCAAGCTTTTCAGAATTATTCCCAGTGTTCCAACTACGACTGGTACAATTGTCACTTTCACGTTTCAGAATTTCTTTTGTTCTCGGGCTTTTCGTTCTCTGTTAATTTTGCTCTGTGGTTTGTTATGAGAAAGAAATCGATGACCTGAAAGATTTGTGCACGTCAATTAGATCTGGTCTGGTGTCCTGGACTGGACTGGACTGTCCGTTTGTATTTCCACAGCCCGGAGTATTTTCTGTTTTCATCTTCTAAAACAGATTCTGGTTCGTACATTGTTGTGGTAGGATCCACCTAATTTGCATAGTGGAGTACCGACCATATAAATATGGTTGGTACCGGGAAGAGAGGGGAGGAATCAAGAGATTCCTCGGCGATTGTCGAACTCTCTGCATTAGCAGAGGGGAACCCGGACGAGGCTTTGCCGAAGGGCAAGGTTTCGTCCGGGGAGGTTGACAGGGCCTGAACCCGTCTAGGCGGGTTCAGAAAGGCCATATTTTTGGCCGAGCCTACGGGCTCGGGGATACCCACATTAAAACGGCCTTGTGCCACATTCGATCCTCGTGGGTGGATTGATAAATACAGGAATCCAGAGATTCAACCAGAGACTCTGCCCGACTGCGACTCAGTCAATACATTCTCCAGGAACGGTCTTCCCAGGAATATACAAAAGACTATATGTAAATATTGTGTACACTTTCTTGTTTCAATACATTTTGTTCTAAGTACATTTTGTGTTGCATTATTATTCCATGCATTAGTCAAGTTTCAACATACATAAACCGTTGTTCTATTTCTACTACCACTCCTCCTCCTACTACTACTACCACTACTACTACTGCTGCTACTACTATTATTATATCTGCCTGTTTGCACAATCTGTTGGTTATCGCTGGGAATTGAATTATTTTCGAGTGAATTACTTTTCACTCGTATAATTTCGTTTATATATTCCATATGCATTTGTAAAATTTATTAAAATGTTATCCTTTCTCAGTCGGCGTTGTTTTCTTTCGAAATAAATGTCGTATTGACGCTAATGAAACCGGTTTAGTGATATCCAGAAAGATAAATGATTGCCACAAAATATGTTTTTTGCATGCTTAGAATTTTTACATAGAACAAAAACGCAATTATAATTCTATTATTATTTGTACTCAATGTGTTTTTCTATCAGTTCCGACTGAAATTTAGTAATGCGGTCGTCTGCGGCGCTTCATTTGTTACTTGGACTGGATATGGTTGAGAAACGTTTCCATTCTAATACTCATGATTCCTGGGGCTCCTATAACTACTGGTTTTATTTCGGTCTTCACACCTAACCTCCTTCTGATCTCGATCTCCAGGTTCTTGTACTTGGATAGCTTCTTTGTAACATTCTGAGACGAGTCTTCCTTCAAGTGAAATTGTTTCATGGTCATATTGTTGTCTATACTCTTGGCTCCAATCTTTTGTAGGTGCCAGACATTTTGGCACCAGCATCTTGGTTGTTAGACATTCTGGTGCCAGAAATTTACATACTTAAATATCTCTTGCTACTAGAAAATGTAATGTAACTTTTGACAGCAAACTCATGTGAGACAAAGAAGAAAATCAAGTCACCTGTTCGTAAGTGACCTCAACTATTTAATTTTATTAGCTTAACACTTGGCACTAACACCAATCGATGAATCTCTCATTTCTTCTCTCCGGAAGTATGGGTCAAATAGCAGGGTAGACTATGCTCTCTAGTCTTGATTAACAGCCAGTCTAGCAAAAGTACAACTCTGAATTCAAAACTGCGGAAAAGGCAACTGGAAACCACTCCATAACGACCTTTTGCAATCTGTGGAGAGTCATTATTACCAATATCTTAAAATGAAATAGCATTAAAAAAAAAACAGCTAGATAGATATAGTTGAAATTTGTAAGGCACTGTTGTGGAATAAATAGTACACCCTGGTGACTAAATAAACTTGTCCATAACTATAAAAATCTCCAGCTCAGAGGTGAGTGGAGAAAAGAAACCGTTTGGAGTCAATCTTCAGACTAAGTAATACAGGCGTCACGGCAAGTTGCCGAAGTATTACTTATATGCGCTACGAAACGCGTTATATCAGTGGCTACTAATTTATAATCGTTGTGACAAAGATTCAGAACTTTTACAACTTATAACAGTAACGATGATTCAGGAACTCATATGAGCTGTATTTTGGAAATACATACTGAGTGAAGAAGTACGGGAAAAATATATACTTGTTGCTTCGGGAACAAGGATACGGGTGATGACAAGAATTTTAACAATATTGGTTTAAAATAATTTTTTTCTTGTTCGGTTGAATTTTTTTTTTTTTTTTTTTACTTTTGGGTGTAGGAGAAAACATTATTGCGAATATAGAGCTAATTTTGATTTCAATAGCTGAAATTCAACAACAACAGAAACAGCAACAACAAAAACATCAACAATTGCTAGAACTGCAAAAACAACAGCAGGAGTTGTTGGGTATGATTCTGAAGAAAACAACAAATTTTCAGCGTCTCTTACGCCAGACGCTTTCCAAAATACCATATCAGAATTTGTACACAATCCTGACGAGGAGCTGACATTTCTGCGTATTTTCGTAAATATGAACAAATATTCAGTCAAGAATAGAGTGGCTGGGAAGATGAGAAAAAACGGAATTGTTTTTGAGGAAAATAGCTTCAATAGAATATGAAAAATACTGCAACTACATATTACCGAAAAAGCAGGTAAAATCGTGTTTGAAGACACGGTACATATTCTGACGAAAATCTTGAGTGACAAGAGCTCTCCGTTCAATGCTCGTTGGAGGTGCATGGATCTAACCAAGAAAGAAGACAGAGATTTTGTCACATATGCTGGTATCGTCAACAAAGAATGTGACAAGTTTAAAATAAAGGAAATGATTCCAGATATGTCATAAGGTTAATTTTTGTTTAACAGCTAAGAAAGATGTTGAAATATAAGCGAAGATTTTAACGAAAATTGTACAAAACAGTAATATTACTCTGCAACAAATAGTGGGCGATTACCAAACAATTCTAAATCTGAAACACGATGCGGAAGAAATTCAGAATGTTCATTAGTGCAAGCAAGGGCAAATGTACAAAAAGAAGAATAAATCCTTGTTTCAGATGTGGTAAATTACATCTTGGAAATTACTGTCCATTTAAAAATGCAGAATGTTACAAGTGTGGTAAAAAAACATATAAAGTCACACTGCAAAACCAAACCAAGAAAAATTTCTCACAGGTAGAAATTTTAGGTTGCAAATGGATTACAGAGCTCTATTAACCAAATATGGTTCAAAGAAAGGAATACCTACGTATACAGTTAATAGACTACAACGCTGGAGTACCATCTTATTAAACTATGATTTTACGATGGAATACGTACCTTCTAAAAAATGGATTATAGAGATTAATACCTACAAATGCTGAACCATTTAAGGACACGGTCATTGTATCACTAAAAAACGAAATGGAAATTAAAAAAATTGTGCAACGTATTACGAGAGGCACCAGTTACTCTAGAAGAAATAAAATAAAAATCGGAAAATGACGTCTTTATTGCGAAAATGAAAAAGAAAGCAACAAAACAAAATCAAGACTTAAACGTTTATTCGATATGCGACAGTGTCGTAATGTTTGGGCAAAGGGTTTTAATACCTAGTGTGTTACAGAAGGCAATATTAAAGGATTTTCATAGCAGACATCCTGGTATTTCAAGAATGCAATCTTGGATGGGAAGTTTCGTATATTGGACCAGAATGAATCAAGATATCGACAAAATAGTGGAAGTTTGAAGAGGTTGTGCTCTGGCAGCAAAACTACCTACCACAAAAATAGAACCTTGGTCAAAGACAGACACGCCGTGGTCATGATTCCATATAGATTTTACAGGTCGTATGAATGGCCGGAAATTTATAAGCGCAAAAATCCAACATCTTCAGTGACAGTGAATTTCTTGCATGAACTTTTTGCGAGATATGGCATAACAGATACCATAGTCTCTGATAATGGAACGCAATTCACAGGTAAATAATTCAAAGATTTTTGTAAGATGTTTTCTGTTGAACATATTATGACCCAAGATCGAATGGAAATGCGGAACGATTTGTGGGAATGTTCAAAAGAGCGTTGAAGAAAGCAAGTGTTGAGAAAGTAAATGAGGAAGCACTTCAAAATTTTCTGAGAGTTTACCAGGTAACACCTAACCCCAATACACTAACAGGCATTTTGCCAGTGCAATTAATGTTTGCCAGAATAGTAAAATCAGTGTTCAAGAAGTTGTTATCGAGTCAAAATGCATGAATGGTTAACAAAAGTGACACCAAAAGTTTCAAGATCAGTGATAAAATGTTCTTTAGAGTATATAAGGATGGCAAAGAGATGTGGGAAGACGGCATAATATCAGCAAGAATCGAGAAGTTGATTTACACGGTAAGAGACTAAGTAAACCCTCGATCACAATGACTTACGATTTCGTGCTAGGACAAACCTCGACGGCTCCCAAATAATTCAGTCTTTCCAGTTTGACTCACAAGGCTAAGGGTCAACGCGTGCTATGGTTTTCAGGCATCTTTCCAAAGGTCACGCACACTGGGATTGCCTTCCTGACAAATCGACCATGATGGGATTCAAACCCGGATTCCCATTGAAGAATAGTATTTATCTAATATGTTTTTTGTTTTTTTTTTTTTCCTAGGTGTGGCTGGATGTAAACTTACGATGGGATCCAGACAAATACAATGGAATCAAAGTTATTCGTATTCCGTTCACGGACGTTTGGAAACCAGACATCCTTTTATATAATAAGTAAGTATTTATAATGGAGATATGTTATAGTGAACCCCGGTCAGTAAAAGTTTTACCTCATGAAATCTTTGCCTTACATCAGTATCTCGCATAGAAATTTTGCCTTCAGGTCATTAGTCTTCAAAAGAGAATTTCCCTCAAGTTAATACTTCTATTATTATGTTGGTGCAAAAATAATGTCGTTTTCTCACATAGTAAAATATGTAAGAAAACGACATTATTTTTGTTTTGTTTTTTTTTGTGGTGGGGGGCAACCTGTAATAAAGTAGTTCGAAGGGGAGATAACTCTGGTTGCCTTCACCACACCGGCCGGGATTTTTTTTATCAAACCGCCCCTCCTATTAGGTTGGTGCAAAAAAATAATGACGTAATAATGTCGTTTTTTGACGTATTTTTTAACGTCAAAAAACGACATTATTACGTCATTATTTTTGCACCAACCTAACATTATGCGTTTTCCTCTTCTCTTCCTTTATTCGGATTTTTGCTCTTTTCTCTGCCTTCGTTTTCTTTTTTTTTCTTTTTTTTTTCCTTTTTTTTCTTTCTTATCCTCCTCATTTTTTCTGCTTGAATTTTCTTCTCTTTTTGAAATTGCCTTCAGCTTGTCTACATTTATTTATTCGTGTCGCTTCCATTCCGCAGTGCTGATGTTACGTCGTACTTCTCATCGTTGAGTTCAAATGTGATCGTCACCAGCGAAGGGAATGTCACGTGGCTGTCGATGGTGATTTTCAAGAGTTCGTGCAGAATCGACGTGCGATATTTTCCGTTTGACGAACAGAACTGTTCTATGCAGTTCGCATCCTGGACATACGATGGTTTCCAATTGCAGCTGCGCATGAACTCAGAAGAAGGGGACATCTCCAACTACATTCGTAACAGTGAGTGGATTCTCATCAAGCTTCACGTCGAGTGGAACCTAGTGTACTACTCCTGTTGTATTGAGCCCTATCCGGATATCACCTATTACATACAAATTCGCCGACGCCCACTTTTCTACGTATTCAACATGATTCTACCCTGCATTCTTATTACACTTGTGGCGCTTTTGGGCTTTTATATCCCATCAGATTCGGGCGAAAAAGTGACTATGGGAATAACCACGTTGCTATCTATGACAGTGTTTATGATGCTTGTAGCTGAAAATATGCCTCCCACCTCGGACGTACTTCCTCTTATAGGTAAGACTTTCTTTCTTTCTTTTTTTTTTTTTTTTTTCTTGACTGTACAATATCCTCAAATTTCCGGCAGTTATATTTTACTCTTTGGGGACACCTGCCGTAAAGTGCATTTTCGGCTGATGAACTCTTCCGCCTCCTACAAGTATATGAAAGAAGTAAGTCTTTTCTCTTCTTTTTTTCTTTTGGATGTATAATATTCCCAATCTTACAGCAATTAAATATTAGGTTGGTGCAAAAATAATGTCGTTTTCTCACATATGTTACTATATGAGAAAACGACATTAGTTTTGCCCCAACCTAATACAATACAAACTAGTATATTTTACTCTTTGGGGACTCCTACCATAAAGATTTCTTTGTACTGATGAACTCTCCGGCCTTCTTCAAGATTATGAAAAAGGTAAGTTTTTCTTTCCTTCTTTCTTTCTTTCTTTCTTTCTTTCTTTCTTTCTTTTTCATGAATGTATAATATTCCCAAACTTACGGCAGTTAAATACAATACAAAATAGTATATTTTACTCTTTGGGAACTCCTACCATAAAGCACTCTTTGTGCTGATGAACTCTCCGGCCTTCTTCAAGAGTATGAAAAAAATAAGTCTTTCTTTCTTTGATGTACAATATTTCCAAGGTTACAGCAGTTAAATAAAATACAAAATAGTATATTTTACTCTTTGGGGATTCCTACAGTAAAAAGCGCCCTTTGAGTTGATGAACTCTCTTTCTGATATGTTCGACATACCTTAGTTACAGTTTCTGGGAAAGAGCGTGTTATCTAGCGTGATCAACATTTCGAACAAAACCAGCACGCTCAAGCCCTCGGCCACGATGACATGTGACTTCGTGCTAGCACAGCTATCGACGGTCCCAAGGATTCCGTCTACTCACTTTCACTCACAAGGCTTGGGTCAACCCGTGATATGGTTTTCAGACACTTTCCAAGGGTGCCGCGCGCTGGGACCAACTCTTCCAGTCTCATGGTGAGATTCGAACCCAGGTCTCATGGTCAGAAAGCGAGCGTGCCCATTCTCTCGGGGTACTTTTGTCCAAAATTTAAGATCTTACAAAGCCAAAATATTAGTCTGAGAACTTGAGTCATTTTCTTATATTGCCTCATCAAATCCAGATTCTTAAGATGCCATGTACGGAATTCAGCTATTTCAGAAATCTCTAAACTATCATCTATATACAATCATTTTCTTTGATCAATTATTAAAAATGGTTTCAAGCAAATTAATTCTTTAGGTCATCACCAGATTCTATAGACTGGTACCACACAATCACAAGCAAAGAGATTTGCCAAATATAAAAACCAATTCACTTAAAGACTTCCAATAGCAACAACAACAAAAATGGGTAGCACATCTAACTAGAAAGGAAAATAATTATATAATTAAGATGTTCACTTTCCACAAAATCATAAACAAAATGCTTGGAAGGTAACACCTATCAATACCAGGAAGAGTGATAACAGTCAGTGGACTTGAGAAGTTTTATATTCTAAACACACTCCAAATACCTTGGTCTATGGATCAGTTATAACAAACTTATCATAGGAGAAAAGGAAATTGAACACAGGATACAATGTGCTAAGGGAACTTTTGTCCAAAGCCTTAAGATGTTCAGTCAGTTATGTACCATGCGTGATACATGGTATGATAAAGGGCATTAGCACGTAAGTGACTGTAATGGATTTGACTAGAATTCGAACTCAGCTCTCTGATTCCTCAATCCGAGCCACGATCCATTATTCTACCGTACCTTATTAAAGCAGGTACAGTAGTATTATTCAGTCAGTTATGTGCCATGCGTGATACACGCTTAGGCGATCATGTATCTTTCGATACATGACTGACGAGGCAGATATTTTTTCTCCACAGTAGGTTGCCATTTCTTTCTGCTGTGGGCCAGTTGCCATCCAAGGCTATAGAACCCAGTCTGTCCTGGCATTAAACAAGAGCTGGGGGTGGGGAGAAGAAGAGGATTCATACATTTTCCAAGGGTATTAGCACGTAAGTGACTGTAATGGATTTGACTGGAATTCGAACTCGGCTCTCTGATTCCTCAATCCGAGCCACGATCCATTATTCTAACGTGCCTTATTAAAGCAGGTGCAGTAGTATTATTCAGTCAGTTATTTGCCATGCGTGATACACGCTTAGGCGATCATGTATCTTTCGATACATGACTGACGAGGCAGATTTTTTCCACGTGGTAAGTTTCCATTTCTTTCTGTCGTAAATCAGTGGCCTTCCAAGGCTATAGAACCCGGCCTCTCCTGCTATTTACCCATAGCTGGAGGGAGAAAAAGAGGATTCATACCTATCCCAAGGTCATTTAGCACGTAAGTGAATGAAATAGATTTGACTAGAATTTGAACTCGGCTCTCAAATTCCTCAATTCGATCCACAATCCATTACTCCACAAGTATTTCAAGATACATGTTACAAAACCAAAATATTGTGCTGAATAAAAAAAAGTCAGTCATTTAAATAACCTCATCAGATCTCAATTTTCATATGGATGTCATGCACGGCATTCAACTCATTCAAAGATGTTTAAAATATTATCTAAATTGAATTCAGTTCAATGTTTAAAAATGTCTTCAAATGAATTAATCCGGTAAATCTTAAAGAAGGCGATCATTCACCAAACCGTACAGATTGGCCTTACATTATTATAAACAAAGATCTTTTCCAAATAACAAAAATAAAAATGCATCACTTGAACGATTCCAGCAACAACAACAACAAAAATAGCACATGTAACTAGAAGAGTATATTATGATACAATTAAGATGTTTAACTTAGGAAGTTGCATCTAGATACTTGGAAACAGCTACAATCAAAGACCGCTTGCTTGGATAATGACCATTTACAAGTCTGTCCTTTTAACCTTAATTTTAATAAGCTCATCTTGCAGACCAACTTACCAATGGTAATAAAAATTCTGAATCTAGTTCGGCTTAATGTGCATTTATTAAACGAAACTGAAGTCTTGCCGTTTGGGCTAGGACGGCGTGGCTTATTTATACAAATCTTAAGACAGGGGAGGTAATCCGGTTGTCTTACCACACCAACATAGTAATTTCGATTCTAAACAGGTACTCTAAACTTGTAAACCTGTGTTAGATTAAACTAATGTTTCCCTCCGACGCTACAAAATTCTTATGACATTATTTCATGATGAAATTACAATTACTTAACTGCTTTCTACAAAATCAAACGAAAGGTGAAAATTTCTTTCTCCTTACGACAAATGAGATTAATCATGGCCAAATTATTTGTTTGTATTAATTTTTTTGACAATTCATGTCATGTCTTCAAATTTACTATAAATTACAGTATTTTTGGTCATTTTGTTATAAAATGTATTGCTGATCATTTTTCTATAAAATGTATTGTTAGTAATTTTACTATAAAAATGTATGGTTCGTATTTTTACTATAAAAATATTTTGCCGGTAATTTCACTGCAAAAATATATTGTTGGTATTTTTTTTTTTTATTATTAGTAAAATATATTGCTGGCATTTTTACTATACAAATGTATTTTTGTACTTTCCTAGTTCTTGTTTGGGGGTTCACTATTTGCCTATAGCTGGGACCCTAATAGGTGTTATCACTCCGAGTCTGAATGGACATGGGAACAACAGTAATTAAGAGGTGTCTCCACGCTCTCAAAAACCCCAATCTTCCGATCAGAGTACTTGCTACCGAATATAGTTGAAGCAGGTTGAGCAATAACTGAGCGAAGCATGGATATCAGAACAAGAACAATTCATCTCCGTAGATTAGATAAAGGATTCAGTTCGAAATTCCATGAAAAATGAAACGGATCGACAAATACTGAAGAAAATCGGAGAGCACAACAGCCGAGACGTTTTAATAATAACTGTTGTAGCAGTTATTATTGAATGGGGACATGCCCATTATCGTCTGATAATGGGTATGTCCCTATTCACATAAATACAGTAGTAAATACTGTATGGTGGTCTCCAATTGGAGATTCGTCTCCAGCTGTGCTGGTCAGACTCACTGCCTCTGGACAGAGAGGATACCCAGACAAAGCTATGTCGAAGGGCAGAGTTGTGCCATATCTGACCGCGTGGGACGGTTGGTAGATATCCTGCAGTTGGAGAATCATTGTGGAATTCACTTGACTCAGTTCTAGTAGTTGACTACTACTTCTACGCGCTGCTGGCGAATCTTATATGTGTTGTTCTTGTCCTAAGTATTATCGTTCATTACCAACCTTCGTGTGATTATTCCATTCAGTAACCTTCCCTATGTTACAACAATAACGATAAAGTTTAGGGTATTAGTCCGAATGTAAACAGACTATAATTAATATCTTTTTTTTTTCTGTTCCATTAAGAGAATCTAAGCGGTAAAGATCATTGCTAAAAGTAGACGTTATCTCCGCCTGCGGCAGACTGTGCAACTCACTTGTCTTAAAAATTTCACTCATTGTACGTTTTTACGGGTTGACCATACCCACGAGGCTGCTGAGGGAAGAATGTGTTTTTTTTTTATCGAGTCACCAGAATGGTTGGTAACCAAGTGTTGAGAATCCAGTCTGTTCTACTATGTAGTGCATAGCTGAAAGTGTGGAAGAGATGGATTAAAACCTTTACCTCGTATATTTGTGTGAAAATGAACGTAATGAACCCGACACGGCGATTTGCATTTCGCACCCGGTAACCTCCACACTAGCCGCCAACCTTCTCAAGATTTCCTCCTACACTGGGTAAATTCAAGAAATATTAATGTTTACAATGGTTTTGAATATTATGTTGCTGCATCCTTCTTTTTTTTTTTTTTTTTTTCTATTTTCATTTTCAAATAACTGTTTTCTTTTGTTTCTCTTGCAGGCATTTACTATGGTATTACGATATCAATTGTATCTTTCGCTACAGCTATGACGGTGTTTACCTTGAATATCCACCACAAGGGAGCGCGTGGTCATGAGGTGCCTGTAATCATTAAAAAAATTTGCTTCGGAATACTGGCAAAAATATTCTGCATGCGCCTCGAAAAACCGACCAACAAATCTTCAAATGTGGTGAGTAGATTCTCCAAGACGGATCCCTTCACTCTAATCACACTTTTCTTCTCCACAGGTCTCGCTTCTTCTTCTTCTTCTTGTTCTTCTTCTTGTTCTTCTTGTTCTTCTTCTTCTTTGCCTCGTGCCAGTCTTGATTTTCAAACACCAGGAAAATTCTTCCTTGATCTATCCAAGCCAAATCCGGAATGGTACGAAATCTACTCTACTCCAATTAAAAACATTCGGGAATCGACACAAGTGGTTCAGAGTTTTCCACTCCCGGGGGAATGTTTTCCCGATCACTATAATCTTAATCTCTTCAAGTATATGGTTAATTGTTATCTTTCCTAATAATTTGTATTTCTTCACCTCCTCATTGTCATTCATACAACAGCATCCTTTAATAATCCTATCTTGAGTGGGTCCTTATTAGGTGAACATTAATAATATACACGCATATATATATATATATATATATATATATATATATATATATATATATATATATATATATATATATATATATATATATTAGATGAATCATTTATACAAAAAAACAGACATCCTCAGGTATGGAAATAGATTTGTTCTTGTTTTATACTTCTCGGTAATAAGAGGACAACGAAAATATAGATGTAATCCGAAAAAATGATATGAGAAATGTGTTATTGTTTTGCAACGCTAAGTTTGAATTTAAATTTTAAGGTTGTGCGTTTTTGTACAAATATAGTAATAAGAGAATTCTTTTGTACTGGTAGGTTTTCCGTCAATGTGGCATGAACTATATTGTTCAATAATTACAAGAATGTCACACTTATTATCCGAAAGTTGCACTGCCACTTATTACCGAGAAGTAAAAAACAAGAACAAATCTTTTAAGATTAAAGGAAAGATAACGGTTAACCCTAGTCTTCCAGTGCTTAAGATTTTAGTGATATGGGAAGCACCCACTTGTGAAGTAGCTGGCCGTATTGAACTTCCACCTTACTAATGGAATACGAAGGAAATGGGAAAAGGCAGTAATTTTTTATATGCTATAGTAATGGATTTATAATACCGTGGGGGAAAGAAATATTCGTATAACGTGATTTTTTTTATTTCACAGATTTTCTAAAAGAATTTTATAATCCATACAAGATTTTTATACTATGAAATAATGCTGCAATATGCAAAAAAGATTCAGAAAAAGTTTTTATATTAATGAAATTATATGAAATTAAAAATTTGAAGACGAAAAAAGTATTCGTACAAAACTGTAATACCTATTTAATACTTTGTTGCATATCCCTTACTCAATTCTGCAGCAATTCTAAGCTTTCGACTTTTTAAGTCATCATCAGGGTGAAAGAAAGTCGAAAGCTTGAACCATATTTTTTCCCCTTTTCTTTCAAAATGAACCTCAGCAATTTCCCACGGAATTTCCTTCTTGTCTGAGAAGGATTATTCGTAATTTGGAAAAGTCGATCATTAAAATTAATTGGCGCAAAATATCTGCTGTCTTTAATAATATTTTCCTTAAAGAACATTTGCCGTGTAAATACACAGAATACATATATATAAATATATATATATATATATATATATATATATATATATATATGTAAGCACACACACACACACACACACACACACACGTATACGTATGTATATACACACACAGGTATATGTATGTATAAACACACATACACATATGCTCTTCCCTGCTCGACACGTTGAACTAATTGTCTACTTCTTCAGATGAGTGGTCCACTATAGATAGTTGAACTTGATCAATAGTTAATATTTTGAGAATCGTATCTACTAAAATTGTTTCTTTTCTGAATTTCTTTTTTGTTGTAAAAGCTTTTTTTACTTAGTATCAGCAGTTGCATTAAATCGTGATAGCTTAAGTCGAGTTGCAAGCTTTTCTCCATCATGCGTATAAAAGGTAACATTGTAGCCATATTTGTTAGATATTTATTTTCCATTTCATAACATTTCCATACTTGTACTGTTTTGCTAAACATGTCTTTTCTGTCTTGAATGATAACTCAGCATTAATGTGTTTGTTGAATGCACAATAATATAAACAGCATTCGACAGAACAAGAATATTTATATCAATCTTAGAAGTGTCGCCAAGTAAGGTAACTATGCCTATTTTTACATTTTTCATATTATGTAAGACTGAATTATCTCCCTTAGTGGGATTAAAATGTATTTATCTCCCCTAACACTGCCATATTGTTTTTTTCTGTAAAAAAAATTATTTCCAATATTAATATCAAAATTTAGTGAATTTATTAAAATGAAGAAGTTTTGTCGTAAAAGTTTCAGAATATTCGTTGCATATAAAATACATTTATTTTTTTTAAATGTATTTCTTACATTTCTAATGGTGAGTAAATGGCACAGAACGAATTTCCACGCGTTATTTCTAGCATCCAGAGATATGGATTTTCATATTCTTAAATGTTTAATTCAATTCATTTTTTTTGTTTCACCAGAAAATTATCCAATTTAAATATTGTGGGGAAAAACAAAACATTTAATCTTTTCATTACAGTAAAAGAAATCAAATTTAAACTTTCCACTTTGAACTGATTCACTGTTGAGTAATATTCGTGGTTTCTGCTATCATTCTCTAAACTTGTTCCCCTCAAAGCATTTGGGTCCGAGAGGCATACTTGTAATAGTCATTAAGAAGTATGCTCCTGAACTGGCTCCTGTGGTCTCTAAACTGTATAATAAACGGCCCCTACTTTCCTCCCTGCCTGAAGTCATTGTCTGTTGTTCCAGTTCTTAAGAACTCTGGTGAACCGTCCGATTCATCCAATTATCGGCCTATTAGCCTTCTGCTTCTCTTTGGGAAACTCCGAGAGGCCCTAATCAATGCTGAATTAGTTCATCATCTCTCATCGCAGGGCCTTTCTTCAGACAATCAATACGGTTTTCGTTTCTATAGGTCAAATTTTGATGTACTAACGATAATTGCAGAAAGAATGGTTTGGTTTATTTTGTTTTACGGCATATCAACCTCAATGAGTTATTTAATACCGACAAATTTTTTTATTACTGGTAATATTTTGTTTTGTCAAAAATCTGTTTCTGGTAATATATTTTCTTGAAAATTGTATTGCTGGTAATAATTTTTTTCAAAAAAGTATTGCTGGTAATAGTTAACTATTTTCCCATAGCTTGGACCCCTAACAGGTGCTACTACCCCGGGTCAGGGTAGACCTGGAAACACCAGGAATTAAGAGGTGGTTCCATGATCCTCAAAATCTTCTGATCAGAGGCCTTGCTGCTGAACGTAGTTTAACGTCTTACTCAGGACCAGGATGTAGTTTAACGTCTTACACAGGACGGGTGAAAAGAATCTGTCATGCTTTAGATAAAAACGGTGAAGCACAGACTGTAGCAGTGGACATTTCGAAAGCCTTCGACAGGGTCTGGCATTCAGGTCTTTTCTAAAAAATTACGATATCTTCGGAGACATTTTTGAGCACATCCAGTCGTTCCTATCAAATTGTGAAATGAAAGTTATCTTAAGCGGCCACTCGTCTAGATCCTTTCGTACTAACGCGGATGTCCCTCAGGGCTCCATTCTTGGTCCTACACTGTTCTTAATCTTTATTAACGAACTTCTCGATGACAACTGTTTTCAGTTTGGCATCTACGCTGACGACACTACCATTTACTCCTCCTGTCTCGATAGTGAGGCTAATGATTCCGACGAGGCCAAAATGGCAACTGATGTACAAAACAACATCAAGAAAATCATTAACTGTGGCAAAAAATGGCTTGTCGATTTTAACACCTCCAAAACTTATCTCCTTTAATCATCTGAGAGACCTCTCTCTGCCTTCCATCAGCATGGCTGATGCTAACCTCCAGGAAAGTGATTCATTGCACCTTCTTGGGCTGACGTTCTCAGCTGACATAAAGTGGAAAGACTATATTGTATCCATTGCTAGGTTAGCTACTAAGAAAGTCGGTTCATTGTGTTGGGCGAGACAATTTTTCTTTCCGGAATCTATCTTGTATATCTATAAGTATACCATTTGTCCATGCTTAGAATATTGCTGCCATATATGGTCCGTTTCCCCTTCTATTTACCTTGAGCTCCTTGATAAGATCCAAAGAAGAATCAGCAATATTATTGGCCCTGGTCTGGGGGCTCGGCTTCAGTCACTTGCCTACCGCCGTAAAATTGCTTCTCTGTGCCTTTTTATAAATATTTTCATGGTAATTGTTCGGATGAGCTCTTCACTATGGTACCTAGACTATATGGATTTAAGCGCAATACTAGACTGGCGGCGAGATCTCATCAATTTACAGCTTAGCTAGCTAAATGTAGCTGTAAGTTCTATGTTAACAGTTTCTTTTCTCACACTTCTCGCTTGTGGAATAACCTTCCGGCTCGATGCTTTCCAGCCAACTTTTATCTGCAAAAATTTAAATACAGTGTCAATCGCTACCTATTGTTCTCCTGATTACTCTTTTCTCTTTCTACTAATTTTTCTGCTTCTAATTCCTTCACACGCTGTAACCCTTTGCGTCTTAGTGGCTGTCCTGCCTTGCTTGTGGTGATACCGATTTTTAAAAAAATATCTATTAGGTTGGTGCAAAAATAATGTCGTTTTCTCACATGTGAGAAAACGACATTATTTTTGCACCAACCTAATATTTCATGTTGCTAGAAAATACAATATAATTACGTTATATCAGTTTCAAGGGAGATTACTCATAACAAAATCAACAAAATTTATCTCCCTTTTTGATTTTTTTTTTTATTTACTCAGTAAGGAAAACAATGAAAGAACAGTATTCATGAAGAGGAAAAATGACGATTGAGATTGCATCGATTTTTTTTTTAAGATCGTAGTTATCAGGAAAGCAGAAAGCCGGAAGAGAATCCCCACTGCAAAAGTGCGAGATTAGAAACTATTACTGTATAACTTGCGTTTACATCTATCCATCTCAACGGTAAAATGATGAGACCTAGCTGCCAATCTAGTACTGCGCTTAAATTCATAAAGTCGAGGCACCAAAAAGAAAATCTCATCATAATAATCAACAAGAAAATATTTATAGAAAAAGCTCAAAGAACTTATGTTACGCAAGTGGGGAAGTGATTGAAGCCGAAATGCCAATTAACTTTCCAGATTCTTTGGATTTTTCTCATCTCAGGAATTTGTTGGTATATCGCCGAAACAACCGACCATATATATATATATATATATATATATATATATATATATATATATATATATATATATATATCATTATTTATTCAAAAATTATAACATAAATATGTTATAAAATCACTACAAAAATAGCCATTTTGTTTCAACACCTATTAGTTAGAATAAATTATATTTTAGTATAAAACCACCTTTAAAACATTCAATAGTTATTATAACCTTACATCGTTGTCAAGTTTTTTGAATTCTCGTATACTTGTATTTTGATTGGTCATTTCAGCTCATGTGACAGAGTTTTCCCTTACGAGGGGTGGTTAATTAATTTGAACCTTTTAAAACCTTTATTCTACAATCTACATTCAACATCATCACTTGATAAGACACCAGAGGTGTTGAAACAAAATGGCTATTTTTGTAGTGATTTTATCACATATTTATGTTATAATTTTTAAATAAATAATTATATTCGCTCTACCCTGTATTGAGCACTCTTTTAAGATTTTTCTTTTTTATGTGCCCTTTTCATTGGTGCAAGTTTTTGTTGTTTTTTTTTTTCATGGTATATGTGCGTTTGCGTGCACTCGTGCTTGTGTGTTTGTGTATGTGTGTGTATGTATGTGTGCCTATGTATATATGTGTATATATATATATATATGTGTGTGTATATATATGTATATATATGTATATGTATATATGCAAACAAATTAGAAATACTATTTTAATCTATAAAACAAAAATGAATAATCCCAGAATTCCCATGTTTTTTGGAGTTTTTATTTTAATTACATTATTCGCAAGCTTTTCCATATCCTGATAAAATATTTCCAGTATTTAAAACTCACGCAATATTCAAACCACCGGCTTTTCTGACACAAATACAAAAAAAAGAGAATTATGTTGGAGAAACAGGCACTAAATTCCGTCTTTAGTTCAATAACCATAAAAGACATCAACAACAATTAACCGGTCGCTTCAAACTTCAACCAACCGTTTCATGTCACTGATGATATCAGATGCTTGCTTCATTTAAGGGCCGACAGGAAAGAGGCAGATCGGAGTTTAAATAGATTTTCAAAATCGGATAGCATATTAAAGAATTAAACTGAGATCCGGTTTTACTCAGAGAATATAGTTTCAGCGAGGAGCCCTCTACAAAACGTATGCTGACAGAGTACTAGGCGAAAATCACATTTCTTACAGAAATACAACACATGAGAGAAAAAAAACAACAAAATTACCCGAAAAAGTTGTTTATTTATCGTCTGGTTGGAAAAGGACACAGGCGTGTCCGAAAATTCCGACTTTAAAATCTTTCTCTTCTTATCTCAATTAAGTCAAAAGGCTAATATATAATAAATATAATCAACCTTATTGCTAATATCGTTATCATTTTGCTGTCTTCTTATTTCTCAAATTTAATTAACTGGCCAATTGAATTTACATATTATATGAAGCACACGTTGACTATCTTTCGTTTTAACCATGCACACACACACACACACACACATATATATATATATATATATATATATATATGTATATGCAGATATGTATATATGCTTATATATACATATATGTATATATATGCGTATATATATATATATATATATATATATACAGATATGTATGTATATATATACGTATATGTATATGTATAATATGCTTATACCTATATATATTAGGTTGGTGCAAAAATAATGACGTAATAATGTCGTTTTTTGACGTATTTTTAACGTCAAAAAACGACATTATTACGTCATTATTTTTGCACCAAATTAATATATATAGGTATAATATGCTCATATATATATAAATTCTATATAAATCATATTATCAGAATCATCTTGCTACTCGAGAGGCCCTATATATTAAACAATTCTCTCCTACCATCAACCTTACATTATTTAATAATCGAAATGGAATGCTGAAATTAATTTTTTTTAAATAAAAATAAAAATAGACTGATGCTCACGCAATTCCACATGCGCGCGGCACGTGAGAGCTTGGAATGAATGCTCCTTTAAAAAGAAAAACAAAAAAACAATGTGAACATAATTTACAACTTAACAGTCAAAAGTCGAGAAAACATAAGTCCAGAGTCAAAAACACCCTTGAAAATGGCTATAGAAGTGGACGAAAGTGGTTTGGACAATAAAAATTAAAAATATAAATTTTTTTATATTGCTCAACTCTTACAAAATGGAAAAATGTCAAGATGATGGAAAAACTTAATAAAAAGATTAATTCAATCTTCCTTGTCGGCCGTATTCCATGAAAGATGTTTGAATGAAACGTTGCTGCCAAAATGTGCACAGAAGTTAAATAACTGTTTAAATGAGTAAGATACAGATAGATAAGAGTTATTATCAGATGCATAAATCACTACCGATTCGTTGACCTAAAATTATATTATAATCTTACTCTGACTTGTACAGAGAGCTCTACAAGAATTTTAACCTCTTGGAAATATATAAAAGGAAGAGGTTATAGTAGTCCCAACGAGAGACCGGAAACGTGTGTAGCAAATTTATGGAAAATAAAACATATTTTTTTTAAAAATCCACGTTACCACCAAACATGTTTGCGGTTTCTCTCTTCTTTTTCATATATATATATATATATATATATATATATATATATTAAGCGCTAATATTATGGCTACATATAGTAAGCGCGACAGTCTCGACACCGAAATAGAATTACAATGGCATATGTATATATGTATGCTGGAACACATGGACGAGTACCTGCGCCTAATCTCGGACTGTTTATATGGGTGTGTTTGTGGGAACTAAAATGCGTACTCCTGTATGTATGTCTCTTTGCGCGAGAGTGTTATCTCAAACGGACACAGAGAATTTCACCGCCCCTCACCGCCATGAAACATAATCAAACACAACAAGCTTAAATAAATTCAGTTTAAAAAAAAATAAACCACAATTTCTGATGATCGCAAAATAAAATCATATATATATAGTATGTATACACATATATATAGCATATATATATAGTATATATAGTATATATATATATAACACATATGTATAGCATATATATATGTATATATCTAGCATATATATATACTATGTATATAGAATTTATATAGAATTAAATTTAAATCCATAGTACTGTTTCATTTTCAAGCGGTTTGTTGTAATAACTCATTTTGCATATATATATATATATATATATATATATATATATATATATATATATATATATATGCAAAATGAGTACATATAAATAGTATATATATATATATATATATATACGATACATCTATATATGCTATATATATATAGATATATATATACATATATATATACATATATATATAGCATATATAGATGTATCGCATATATATATATATATATATATATATATATATATATATATGTATATGTACTATTTATATATATAACATATATATACATATATATATGATTAATACAAATAAAATGTGTAACTTAGCTGATTGTTATTATATTCAGCATCTCGACTACATATATATATATATATATATATATATATATATATATATATTTCTCGAATAATCATATCGATAGACGTAACACTGAAGTAAAAATTAAAAAGTCATCGTACATTTCAATATCGGGTAACTACTTTAATAATGTTTGAAGTTTTAAAATGTAAGATTAAAAATAAATACATTTATTCTTTGGAAATTGTATGTGTCTTTCTGTATGTCTGTGCGTGTGTGTGTCTGTACTAACGAAGCTCTTTATTCATTCTGTAAAAACTGCTTGAGTCAACACTTTCAGTTTACCGAATGCGACAGAACCCTGACAAAAATCAGAGAATACTTCAACCAAAACATTGTGACAAAAGCAACAAAGACGAATTTATTGAATCCAACACATATTAATAATAAATTGGCTCTCGTTTTGTGCTCTGCTCAAATTATATACTATTTTCTGGCATTCTTGAATTTTTCGAAACAGTATCGCTCTATCTTGAAGAGGACGTATCGCCGTCTTGTGTACTCGAATATCTTATCATTACCACCAACCCCACATGTAGGGAGGAATGATCACTTTGTTTTCCCTGTCAAATCTAACATACTGTATGCAAAACACATGGAATCGGTTATGACCACTAAAGAAAATAAAAATGGATGGAAATTATATGAATGGACATTTGTCACAATTCTCTTTAGGTTTTCCTGAAAAGAATAAAATCGATTTTTCTTTATTGATTTATTTACCATGGATTTCCAAATTCATTATCTGTTTATATGTTTATATATTTTTAATCGATTTCAGTTTTCTATGAATTGTTTCTCTTCCAAAACTATCGATCCTAAATGCATAAATATGTTTTTCCTCTGTTGTCTTTTTCCTCCATAGGCACACCTACCCGATATGGCGACAACCTCTGAAATCCCCGAGATGGTATATTCTTACACACAAACATACACACACAAACATACACACACACACGTACACGCACACACATACACATTATGCACATACATGCATATGCATATATATTCTCACAGTTGATGTATATATAAAAATGTGCATATATATATATATATATATATATATATATATATATATATATATGTATGTATATATATTCATCTTCATCTCCACAGCGATTTAGAGGTAGATTCTCTGACTGACGCAGTTCAGCCAGTTTCGATCCTAGCTAGAGGCAACCGGACGTCTATATACACTGATGAGCTGTGATACAGCGAAACAGTATGTGGAAAACAATATATATATATATATATATATATATATATATATATATATATATATATATATATACACAATATATATATATATATATATATATATATATATACATATATATATATATATATATATATATATATATATATACATATATATATATATATATATATATATATATATATATATACACAATATATATATATATATATATATATATACATATATATTTGTAGTGATTTTATAACATATTTATGTCATAATTTTTAAATAAATAATTATATATATATATAATATAGATTTGTATATATATATATATATATATATATATATATATATATATATATATATATATATATATACATATATATATATATATATGCATATATGTAAACACCTATATATTTCATATATATGTGGTGGGGGTGTTTGTATACAATTAAATAACTATACATATATATATATATATATATATATATATATATATATATATATATATATATATATATATATATATATTGAAACATATAAATGTAAGATGGAATTCATTTGAAAAAGGAAGAGTATGGTGCTTAAAAGTTTTTATTCAATTATCAATGTTTCGCTCTGTAAGAGCTTCATCATAACAGATTAGGCTGATATACAGCCAAATGATGACAACGGAATACAACATCCTACCGTTTTTTACAAAATCCAACTTACATACTATTTCATATAAAAAGTTTTATACCATAAATATATACATCTACATAAATATATATATATATATATATATATATATATATATATATATATATATATATATATATATATAAGCATATAGAAATAGCAGTGGACTGACACCAGTGTTCGTACTTGTTTCAACGTTTCAAACAGTACATCTAACAAAGAAATCAATTTCTATTAATCAGTTTAATTAACGATTATTTAAAACTAAGATATTGGCCTCCGGACCAAATCAAAAGTGAACATGGCAACACACTGTAACAGCTATATGTATGAACACACATCTTGTTACATACAAATATACACACAGATTTCCATTGAATTCACACACACACAAACACACACACGCACACGCACACGCATACGCACACACACACACACATATATATATATATATATATATATATATATATTCATACTTTAATGTGATTATCTGCTTTTATTTTCCCTTCAGTATCTTTTTATATTTTTAGTAATTACAGTCTAGTATGGCTTTTAATTATTTTTATTGTCATTATTGCTGCAACCATTATTATTATTATTATTATTATTATTATCATTATTATTATTATTATTATTATTATTATTAGGTTGGTGCAAAAATAATGACGTAATAATGTCGTTTTTTGACGTATTTTTAACGTCAAAAAACGACATTATTACGCCATTATTTTTGCACCAACCTAATATTATATGTCGTTGTTGTTGCTACTATTTGTGTTGCCTTCTTTCCTTCTTTTCAACAGACACGCATTTGTGATATCTACTTTTGCTGCCGCCAGCTATTATTATTATTTGTGTGTTATGTTTCCTGCTTTGTATCCTGTAGAGCCGGGTCCAAACTATGGTCCTTAGGCCCTATAGGAGAATTGTCATTTGATTAATAGCGCTTTTCCTAGTATATAAGATGTTCCTAGTAGGGAGATCTTCTGGGCAACTTGTATGTTGATGTTACATGGGACATTGTTATTAAAATTGTCCATTCCTTTTCTCACGTGGCCCAGGGCTCCGATTACTATTAGTACAGTCTCAGTCTTTATTCCCCACATCCTGTTAACCTCGATATTATTATTATTATTATTATTATTATTATTATTATTATTATTATTATTATTATTATTATTTACTTTGATTTTTGGTGTGTACACATTTCGTTCCGGGTCCCGCACAGAAACCTAAGGTTAGAAATGGCATCATGACATTTTCCACTGACCAATTAAAAAAAAAACAAAGATATTATTATTATTATTATTATTATTATTATTATTATTATTATTATTATTATTATTATTATTATCACCTTCCTCCTTGTATGTATCTAAATGTTTGCTTAACCCAGATGGGCCGTAAAAGTACGTGTCATCCGGGTTATAATTTTTGCTATATCAGCCTTGAGATTAAATCAAAAATTTTATATATATATATATATATATATATATATATGTCTGATTGAATCATTTACAAGCTTTGCTTATTTTGATCATAATCCTTTCATATTCACGAACATTCTTTCGTATATTAAAATTATATGAGGCAAGAAATGCACTATAACAGTGAGAATCACTTTCATTTCCCAAGTACTTGAGAAATTGTAATATACGGAAAAATATTCGTTAATATGAAAATGTTATGATCAAAATAAGCAGACATAATGTTTGTAACTTATTCAATCAGACATGCCTAAAAGAGAACTTGCTGCCTAAATATACAAATATATATATATATATATATATATATATATATATATATATAAATAATGCCATAATTTGTGAGGTAAAATGTATATATATATATATATATATATATATATATATATATGTGTGTGTGTGTGTGTGTGTGTATGTGTGTGTGTGTGTGTGTGTATGTATGTATGTATGTATAACAATAAATATTCATTTTTACTCACAAATTATTTTTTGTTTTTTACTTAGATGTGTATATTTATATTTAAATTATAATTTTTGTAACTTGATGTAAGTAATTTGTGTGGATGTTCGTGTTTTTTGTTTGTTTTTTGTTTTTGTTTTTTTTTGTTGTTTTGTTTTTTCTTCTATTTGTTTATTTTAAATACAAAGTCATATTTTTGTATAACAGCCCTCGTATATAAATATGGACTCCGCTTCGACAATCCGATACATATGACAAAACTTGAATTATGTAACGGTCAGTCTCATTTCAGTACCTGTAGGTTTCGTTGTGCATGAAACACAGAGTCTTGCAACCAGTGAGGAGAAAATATATATTTATTATTAATACATAATTTATAGCTCTGTTATCTTACATTGAGCACTATTTTATTAACACCAGCACACACACAATGTGTGTGTGTGTGTCCGAGTTACTAATGAAAAGCTTGAGTAATGTAAGGCGCACATTGGCGGCTGAGAGAGATATAGAGATCTGAAACATTGAGTTATACCAATGAGCTGAACAAAAACTTCTGGCACCAGTACAACCTCAAACACATGAGAGACCACACTACTAAAACTTCTGTAAGCAGATGATGCAATATACACAGAGAGGAGTTTACAACTCCAGACAATACATACCTAAAATATATTTAATATAAAAAATAGGATACGACTTTCGTTGTCGAGAGGCCAAAACAGCTTAACTTTTTACCTATTTACTTAATTTGCTTTTTACATTGTTACACATTATTCGGACTGTTGTCCCCATCTTATTGTCACATTCGCGAAGTTTCAGCCGTTGTACGCTCCGGCCTTCTTAGTTGAAACACGTTAGAATTTACGAACCCTTTATTTCGTCCACTGGGGTAGATTGATCTAGTTCCACGCGCCATGCCTTTCTGGCGATCTCAGTTTCAGTTATTTCCTTTTAGTAACACAACTCCCCAAGTTCTTGTTCACTTGTTCTGTGTCCAGGTATTGAACTCACAACTCTTTGGGTCAAGTCCCTAGATTACTTTAGCCAACGCTTTCATCCATTGGGTCAGGTGTCCTTAAGAACACATGACCATGACACAGTGAGAACAATGTAAATAGTGTAAATAGACACAACACCACATACCGGAAATATAGATAGGTAATTTGCTTTTATTCAGATAAAATATAGGGTGACCCAAAAAAACGGGAATTTTTGATGTGCGTATTGCCAGACATGAGCAAGTGGCAACACTGCGAGACAGTGACCTTGAGCAAGTAAACCTTTCGCCATTTAGAATTCAAGATGAAATTCACCGTATCCCAGCTGAGATGCTGCAGCAGTCAATGAGGAATCTCAACAGCAGATTTCAAGAATGCATTCGTACAGGAGGACACTATCTACAGGACATAATTTTAAAAAAAATGAAAATTCTATCATTGTTTCTTAAATGGCATGTTTTAAGGTTTCAATTACTATGAATAAAATATTTTTCTTCCATGACTCTTGGTTTTATTGGATTGTTAAAAGTTCCCGTTTTTGGGTCACCCTGTATTTGAATAAATAAATAAAAAATATCCTTAAAAATTGATTAGAAAACGCTACCTCCAGGTATTAAGTGATTTGTCGTCCCGAGTCTAATGGTGATATGTCTTAGTAATAAGTGTAATTGTGATGTGTCATGACTATAATGATGGTATGTCTTGGTCATATCTGTAATGGTGAAACTAGAATTACACGAGTTAAACACAAGATAACCCCACCTAAAGCTAACACGGCCAACCCCAAAGTGTTTAAGCAATAATATATCTGGAAGTGTTTTATCAAAGTTTTTCATCAAGGTGGTGACAATAGTCCGACTGCAAATTAAGGAAAATAATATATTTTAATAATGGAGTAAAACACAGAAATATTTAAAATATAATGTTAAAGCAAGAAAAAAAATAAAGACTGGCATTTAAAATGAAAGAAATATTGGGATTTAACCGATTGTCGTTCCTCAGAACTCGATCAAGAAATAAAGTATTAGGTTGGTGCAAAATAATGACGTAATAATGTCGTTTTTTGACGTATTTTTAACGTCAAAAAACGACATTATTACGTCATTATTTTTGCACCAACCTAATAGTAAATGTACTTACCTACTAAAAATATATAGGAAAAACTGATACATCGTTATTAGTAATATACTAAACACAGAATATCTACAAGCAGATCATATTAAGTCCTACCAGCCACTCCTCCTGTTTACAGCATGTTCTAGCGTTCCTTAGAAGAGGTCAGCTTCGAAATAATTTGCATAAGTCTATTGTGCTATCCGTGTCTACAATTGCAGAGCACCTGATTAAACACCGAGACGTATCGTGAGAACATGTTCTACGTGTTATGGTGATTTGCTGAGCACAACTAAGATGTGGCACAAAGCTGAAAGTAGGGAGGAACCAAGTGAGGATCGAACTCACTATTCAGTTTTAATTGATCGAGCGAGACAAGCTTACTATTACACCCTATCGAAGTAATGTAATGTTGTGTTATGCAAATCACCGTCTCAGTTCCACCTTAAAGTCCTTGAGACAATTTTCATGAAGTACAAGTAGCCTTCCGTGGATAAATAGAAGGAAGAACTGCTAACCCTAACTGTGCATTCGTTTTCTCCTTTATCTTTTTAATCAGTACGTACGATCGATTTTTGACGGGCTGAGGACCGAAAACCGGTATACACCCAATATTTTTTCTTTCGTATTAAATATCAATATTATTTTTTCCTCTCTAGTTTCAACTGCATATTTTAAAGATGGCTGTGTTTTACGTCATTATTAAATTTTGTACTGCAAGCAAAGTTTTCAAATATATTTCAATGACCGTCATTTGAATTTGGCACCAATCAAAACAGAATCGTCTTCAGTACGTACACGGTGCATATTCATTGTCAGGCAATATTTAAAGGCGGAAACTTTACATAATCCGAATTGTTTTTTTCAGCGAACTCCATCGGATAAATAAACTTCAAAAATCCGACGCCCAACCGAAACATGGCACCAAAAGAACAATCTTGAATCATGAAATAAAAATTGGTCTCCAGCCATTTTCTGGAACTTAGCTTTTGTCATTTAAGTAGCCCTCCCGACGCACTTTTTCGGTCAATTCTTGTTTCAATATTGACTTCATTGTTCTTTATTTGTCTATTCCATTCTTTCCCACGATCTCTTCGTATCGTCCATTTTTGTTTTTACGGTTTCTTTTCTTTTATTTTGCTTTTACTTTTCCAGCATCGTCTATTATTTTCTAAATGGCGGATCAAGTCCTGCATTAAAGTCGATTTGCCGAAATTATTCATGAAGCCATTTCGAAATACTGAAAATTCTTGAATTTTTACTTAATGCCCGTATGAAATTTTCATTCTATTTCCGAGAATAGAAATTTACCGAATCGTCAATATACAGGGGTACACCAATAAGTTTGCAGTGTAAAACTTGTTTTGATCTTAATTTATTACTATATAATGTTTAATATATGTTAATAATATTCACAATTGAATGAAATACAATGAAAGGGGTTATGTAGAAAAATAGTTGCTGTGTAAAATAAATGCTATCTTCATTAATATCTTCCATTTACACACATCGATGTACCCATATATATATATATATATATATATATATATATATATATATATATATATATATATATATATATAAAGAGAAAGAACAGACAGATTAAGAATCCACAGTTCTCAGCATTTAATTTTTTTTAAAAGTGCTCAATTATGGAGCAAAATATTATTAGAATATTTTTATTATAATATTTTACATCGCTACACAAAAATTTCCATGTTTCGAAACTTTAAGATTGTCCCTTATCAGAAAACAATTCGATATTTGCGAATGTAGAAGTCTTTTGGGGAATCTATTATATGAGATCCAAGATATTTGAAGTCCTCAACTCTTTTGATGGATGTAATGTTGAGTGACTTCAACTCGGATGGTTCAGGGGAGGTTGTGATATATTCTGTCTTAAACCCTACCCACTATTAGTCTGATATATAGACTTGCATATCATATCTCTCATGTAGGTATATAATTTGTTTTTTATAAAATCAGTTTCACTTGGATATTTAAATTCTGACATTAGTCGAAAAATTGTTGCCGTGTTATTTTAATTAACAGTTTCACTTGCTTGCATGACACCCATTAGCTTTTATATACAAGATGTCTAAGAAGATAATGCGTGTTTTTTTGTTTTGTTTTTTGTTTATTTGCATGACGATATGAATCAAAAATGGCGTTTTAACTGTTTGAATTTTCTTGTCAAAATGTATTTGTGTCTCTTTCTAGTTTGACTACTCTTTTTATTTATTTATTTTTTTATTGTTTACTTTATAAACGTTACAGGAACGTGTCTTCTCTTTAATGGATTCATTCATTTTTATGGCTTATCAACCCTTTGTAAGTTATTCAAAGCCGAAACATATTTTAGATTGTATGAATAATTCTTTCTTCCGAGTGAATATTGTATTAACAATGTTTTTTAAAAGAATAAAAATGATTTTTCCAGATGCGATATTTACTCTTTAACCCATATCTGGGGAATCAGATTAATTCATACCTTTTTCAAACGGTATTTACGCGTAAGTGAACGTAACGAACACGACTGGAATTCGAACTCGACTGGGAAATTTATCATAGTTTATTACTGTTGTATGTAATACTGATCTTAAATTTTTGACGAATTATAACAACATAATGTAAGCAATTTAATGTAATTAAAAGTTCCTGTCTTATTACGGCGAAAGTACTGTTTCCAAGTTTGGTACAGCAAATAACCTTGTCCTCTGTTGGCGGAGATTTCTTTACTGTAACATTTGCTATTGAAAGTTAGAGAGTTGTGTCCCTTTAATTGTTTTTATCAATAGAAGGCAAGATGGTGGAATCCGAAAACAATCGCAATCATGAAAAGTTGGGAATCCAAAATTTCAGGATTGCTGTTCCGGATCTGGTTCGGAATGTTTTTCATTTGCTTAAGGAGTCAGCCTGATTCCAAAATTGTACATGTTTGGCGACGGCCTCTAAGAGTAAAGTTGAAAAAGTGTGACACAGTGACACACTGACATTCGCATTTATTATATAGATAATCGGGTATTATTCGACCGAGAATTACCTCAATGATCCATACTTGCTGAAGAATGAAGAACAATCAACATGTACAACATGCCAAGCTTCACTCACAGTGAAACACATTTTAACTGAACGTAGTCACTAAACCACTTTAAGACAGAAATACTACAAGGAAAACAACATGAGAAAACTATTTGAAAATACTGAAACTGTCAACAGAATGCCCTACCTTAAAGAA
Source organism: Acanthosepion lycidas (assembly GCA_963932145.1). Classification (NCBI taxonomy): domain Eukaryota; kingdom Metazoa; phylum Mollusca; class Cephalopoda; order Sepiida; family Sepiidae; genus Acanthosepion; species Acanthosepion lycidas. The sequence continues at coordinate 79,343,416 of OZ010584.1, read as the reverse complement.
ATAGGTTTATTCCAAAACATGTAACACCTACAATAGATAATCTACAAAACTATATATCTATAAAACATAAGATTCCCCTGAAAATATTAAATTATGTACAAAATATCTGTATTTGAAACCATAAAATTGCGTTCAAAATATATAGATTTTGGTTGATACGCAGCTAAACAAAAACAACCAACCAACCATCAATCGACCGAGAATGATGTAATAAAGGCAAAAATAAGATTTTTAAGAAGGAAAAAAAGATCTTAGAATGTGTAAGAAAAATACTTATAATTCAAATAATTTGATATTATTCACTTTTAAATTTTATTTTCCAAAAGATATTGCCAATTAGACGACCAGATTAGACAGATTTTTATTGTAACTTACCTCCCTTTTCATTGTTTTTTTTTTTTTTTTTTTTCTGCAGTTTGTTCCTTGTTCTTCCCAAAGCAACTCGTCCTATATCAGATTCAAACTTTCGAACCAAGAAGAGAGCGATCAGAACACCAAGCCACTACTGGTAAGTGTTAACAGCCAACCAGGTATGACTCTAAACAAAATCTGAACAAAATATATTAATTAATTGATAATTTACAAATCAGTTGATCAGATTAATAGCCACAAATGACGCTTTATTTTCTTTATTGTTCGCTGTCTCACTATCATTTTTTACAGGGAATAAAAATTTAAAAAAAAGAAGATGCAAATGAAAATGATTCGCGGGAACTATAAAAAAAAAAAGAAACTAGTGTACTCGTTCCGTCAAAATTGACGGCAAGAAGGAATGTATTATTAGGTTGGTGCAAAAATAATATCGTTTTTTGACGTTAAAAAATACGTCAAAAAACGTCAAAAAATATTATTTTTGCACCAACCTAATATAAATAATATGCGTTACATTGTAATTTTCGTTTAATCCAAGTACATTTTTTTTCTGCATAACAGTTGAGTGGGAGTGTGTAAAATAACGACGATGACCCATCCACCCAAATTCAATTTATATTTGATTTTGAAAAGAAAAAAAAGAGATATATTTAAATAAAAATTATGAGAAACAGACATGAGTTACGGGCAACATTAGTCGTGTTGAATATATGTTTTATGAATTTAACTATATTTTATTTCCGTTTTAGGTTCAAATAGGAAGAAATAAATATAATTTATGTACGTATGTGAGAAACAGTGAAATGTTGTTATATGTTTCTTTTTTCTTTTCAAAAACAAATATAACTTGAATTTGAGCGGATGGGTCATCGCTTGTGTAAAAGAGTCAGTACGTGTGTACGTGTTTTTACAAGAAACGGGAGATAATTAGATAGTTAGAATTTAGTTGTTACTGTGAACTGTGTCGCCATTGTTCGGGACGGTCTGCAGTTTTCAGCGCGGTAGCTTTTTGCGTGTTGATATGAACGGGCGGGGGGGGGTCTTGATTTCTGTGCATCTCATGTCAAAATTTTGCACGCTGCCCCTCTATTGTTAAACACACAAAAAAATTTAAATATAAAAATTTATATTATTTGAGACTATATCTATATTAAAAGCAGGGCCAATATTTTTTGAGTCTGAAAAAATGTTGTCACTTGAAGAAGATTTAATAAATGCTAATCTACAAACATTATTCAAAAGATTCCTTTTTTTCTAGTCTTTTACGAGCGGACCAATAAATTTAAGTAGTTCCCAACAGTCTTTCCCAACCAATCAAGCTGAAGAACCCATAATCCCGTGAATGTCTTTCTTGAGATGGATGATTGATGTGTGAATGAGACGAGAAAAATAAAGAAATAAAGAACGACTACAATAGTAGTTTTAGTGCCTTTTCTCTGTGTTTTATATTTACATAAATTTATATTATATTTTTATAAAAAATTTATGTTTAGTATATTACGGTAACCCGTAAGAGACCAAAAATAAAAACAACAGGATTTTCCCAACCATGTAACAACAAAAGGAACTTATGCTTTAATCACATTAGACATACCAATTGGTTCACTAGCTCAGTCACTAAATCTGCTTTGAAAATCTACCACAACTCTAACTGTAGAAGTCATAACAAAATTTACCTATTAGAATGCAGACTATGCCAGAAACAATATGTGGGAAAATCTGAATGGCTCTTTCACTACAGAATTAATAATTATCGGAATCGGATCAAGTCGGCTCCCTACGAGATATTATTACCTGTAGAACATTTCCGCCTAGAAAAAAAACATGATTTTAAAAGCCATGCTAAATTCAATATAATTGAAAAAATTGAAATAGACAGAAAAGATAATGTTAGAAAAATATTAGAACATGAAGACAAATGTTTTTTGCGCCTCAAAACACTTCGTCCAGACGAGCTTAACCACAAATTTAACAAGATAGATAAAATTAATATATAATCCCATAAATCCAGCCCTACCCACATTTGTCACCCACACAAGACAGAGATGCTTGCAAAGGTGTTGACGTTTCACACTTATATACACATTCATACCAATATATAGACTTACACACATCCTACACATTCCAAAAGAATTAAAAGATAACATACACTTAACACACACATCCCCCTCCCAGCAACCAATAAAACTGTCAAAATGACCAAAAAGGGAATTCTGCTACTTACGAATCTCCCCAGCCTCTTTTTTTAAAAACAACTTAAAATTAAGGATAAAAAACAAATGAAAACTACAGATAAAGTTCATTTTCTTCATAAACAGTCATTCACTCCTGTAGTTCACTGCTACTAACAAGCGAAATTTTTTTCTCCTAATTTTTTATTTTTTTCGCCTGATGATGGCCATGCTGGTCGAAACTATCGAGGAACATAACTGAAATAATAAAACAAAAAATATTAATATAAAACCCATTGTGTCTGAAAATTTTAATTTTTTAATATTTTTTATTGTCCAAAACACAGACACACATATATATATATATGTATGTATGTATGTGTGTGTTTGTGTGTGGCGTATTATATTTAAGGATATCCAATACAATTTTTTGTTGTTTTTTTTTTCGGGGGGGGGGTATTTATTTTTTCATTTTAGTCCAATCCTTTGTGGACATAGACGATCCTTGCTCTCCAAAGATTTCGTTTCTTTCTTTCTTTCTTTATCTGTGAATTGCCATAACTTTGTGGGAAAGATGGTGGAGTGATTTCTCCCTGCCTTCTCTGCGGTTTTGAATTCAAAGTACTCTTTATGTTAGACTGACTGCCACCAAGTTTCGTTATTTAACCCATACCTGGCGGAAGGGGGAAAGAGTTGAGATAATAACCTTTATAAGGGCATCTATGCGAAAATGAACGCAAAAGGCTAGACTGGAATTTGAACTTGGACGATTCCGCTTTCCGATAAGCTTTACGCTATTGGCACATACAATGTATAAACTCATTGAAAACTAGACCATTTAATGCACTTAATGTAGAACTCCGTGTTGAGTCTGGGACCCTTACCGACAAATTCGGGAGTTCTTTTCTTATCAGAACGATCAGAGTGAGTTTTCCGAGCTGCCGTACCTTCGTAATCACCATTAGACTCATCCAACTGTTTCCGAATCGTCTGCACTGTCCTCAGATTGGAACCAAGACACTGTGAAATGTTCTTATTGGAGCTTCACTCGCAAATGTCAAGCAGTACAGCATGCCATTTCCAAATTTCTGGTGTGATGAATTGCGCCATAGCGCACATCTTCTCACAGATGATGCCCAACTGCCCCTACTATAATGTACTGTCGAAAAAATCAAAAATAAACAGCGCGCATGTGCGAAATTAAAAATATAAATTGGCGATAATTTACCCATCTCACTCTGTATGCCTCCTGATAAATACAGTTGTCAAGTTTGAAACTGTGCTTACGTCATTGGTTACTGTGTTCTGTTACGAATTTGGGGAAAAGGCGATATTAGTGTAATAATGCTAACCTATAAAAAATATTACCGAAACATTTTCCCCTGTCTTTTTTTTTATGAGTGGGCCAATTAATTTAAGTAATGCTGGCTGTTCAATTACATCCCAAAAATCAAGTGGCACTCCAACGTTATGTAGTTTCAAGGACCTACACAAATGAGGAAATTTCATTATGGAAGATATTAATTTCATTATTATTTTCCGCCTAGAAAGCAAAATGACGTTGCTGCAACGGTTCTGCGACGTTACATAGAGACAGCAGAATCGTTCATTTGTAGACTCCACTCAACGTACCCAAAACGTTACCTTTATAAATTTGCAGATACATTACATGTACAGTAGCGTTAACAAGAAATGGATAATAAATTTCAGGGAAGAAAAGCTATGCTGATGTCATTTGACCAGTGCGTAATTGTTCAATTATGGCACTTTGCAACGTTATGACAACGATGCGGGGGAGAGGTCAGTTTCGGATGGGGGGGGTGTCATGAAAATAGTTGACTGCAGCGTTAGACCAACGTTGCGATAACGTTCCGTATTATCTCATCGTATGTCGTATTTTGCATGTGCGGGTGCTGAAAATACAAATAACGTAATGCCGATATTTTTTTTTTTTTTATTGTCTTTGCAGGAGATGAATCCCACGATAACGCAACCTCAGTCAATGATGCGGGAAACTCGTTTCCATGGGGACCTGGACACCAGCAATGGTGGTATTCTGTCGCCCAGATTCAGTCGGTTACGGAGTTTACAGAGTCGCCTATCGTCGCCAACACACTCGTCCAGTGACGACTTCGAGAGACAGTTCAAACGGGTACTGACAAAAGTCTACCAAACCATCGAGAGAAACGAGATCCGATTGGCTGAACAGGACCGGCGTGACGTCATCAAATTAGAATGGCAGCAAGTGGCGCAAATGGTGGACCGATTGTTCCTCACTGTCTTCGTCTGCGTCACGATTATTATCACCTGCATAGTCATGTTTAAAGCTCCCCACTCTACTGAGAGCCTTATCAGTTGATGTGTACATTTTTAACAGCACCTTCAGTTTCAACATTCAAAACTTATGCAATAGATTGAAAGACGAAAGAAATAAAGGAGAAAAGAGACAAGGGAGGTAAGAAGGAAGGAAAACTTTGATGGAATGATGAAAGCTTAATAACGAAGAGGTGAAAACGAACGAATCAAGACCGAAGGAAACTTTAAAAAAAATCTAAAAAAAAAAAAAAAACGTTGCAAAAAGAGACAAGATACTGAAAAAAAAAAACTGAATGAATTAAGCGAAAGACAATAGTCAGATTTCAAAGATGATATCACGAGAATGTGAATGATAATGAAAAGATAGAAGTACTAAAAATATTGATGTTGATAGATTTTCCCGATAAAACTGATAGTGATGATGATAATATTATTGCTGGTGATGACGATGATGCATTAAAGTTTGATTCTGTCGATAAATTCTGTTTTCACAAACAGTAAACGAGCTACCAAGGGTAGAAAAATATTTAAGGAAAACGCATTTAAAATATTTGGACATCGGTTTATTTTTTTCCTCTTTTTTTATTTGTTACTCGATTCAAAAATGAGATAGACAATGTGACAAATTAAGTTTTGCTGATCGTGGAAAACCGGCAACTGACCAAAGTTTCAATAGGAAGGAACTTGAATTTTTTTTTTTTTTTTTTTTTTTAATATTTTCTGCGTTCTTTCCTTCCATCAGCTTAAATTAGAACTATAAATTAATCTCCGTAAATCTTTCTTAAAGAAATACCATCATAATTTTTTTCGCTTTGTCTTGAGGTTTGTTTGTTTTTTTGTTTTTGTTTTTTTGTTTTGTTTTTTTCATGATATCACCTTCAAGAACTTCCAGCCGCAACTGCATCAATAACCTCCGAAAAACAAATTCTCAGAATTCGGATTACTCTAATTCTTTAAACGATTCAAAAATGATCAAACTTTTTTTCTTTTATCTTTTTTTTTTTTTTTTTTTTTCTGGCAGACGAGAATATTTTTACTTGGGTTAAGAATTCGATAGGCTGGTGAGGGGAACGCCTGTTTGGTCAGTGTAATAAATTCTAACTTCTTGGAAAGAGAAAAATGTATTTCTTTCCGAAATTTTCAAAAAATTTCTTACCCTTTCCCCACAAAAAAAAATTAAAAAATAAATAAAATGATACGAAACAACAATTAGCTTGAAAGAAAGAAAGAAAGAAAGAAAGAAAGAAAGAAAGAAAGAAAGAAAGAAAGAAGAAGGGAAGAAACAAACAAACAAAAGAAAGAAAGAATGAAAAATGAAAGAAAAAACAAAGAAAAAGAAAGAACGAAAGAAAAAGAAAGCAAACGAAAGAAAGAAAAAGTAAAAAGGACAGAGAGAAAGAAAGAAAGAAAGAAAGAAAGAAAGAAAGAAAGAAAGAAATGGTAAACGCAAATATTTTTCAGCATTACTTGATAACGAAAGGGTAAGCGGGAAGGTGAAAAGATACACGAAAAATAATCAGTTTTTAAAATTAAAAACATCTTCATAGAATTTTAAACTCTTCAAAGTTCTACTACTTCTGTCCCATAATAGTTGCTACATTTAACGCATAAAATGTACACGCTGATGTAACAATTATTATGGGATAAAAGTAGTGCAACTTTCAAAGTGAAAAAAATGCTATTATATATGTTCATTAAGTAAAGACTATTAGCAAGTTAACGCGCATTTAAAATACTTCTCTCTCTTTCTCCCCCCCCCCTCTCTCTCTCTCTCTCTCTCTCTCTCTCTTCATAAGAATGTGTAACCTCAAAGTAGAAATTTTCTCACCCAATGAAAAAAAAAACACAACAGATAAAGAAAAACAGACAACCGTTTAAGATTGTACTTGAAGCTTATTTCAATGCAATTTGATGACTGCCCATGAGTGAGGTTCAACCATTTCTTTTATAGTCGAGTATTTCGAAGGGGAGACAACTATGATCGTCTTCCGGCACACACATAAAGAGATTATAAATTTCAATAAAATTAAGTAAGCAAAACTTATTAATTTATATTAATTAAGGCCAGTCAATGTTCTGTGTTTTCTTACTGTTCTGCATAATTTGAACTCCAAAAAGAGAATTTATTTTTAATTATTATAGTAATTTAGACTAAATTATGTACTGCTACAATAAACCAAGTATTTGAAAGAAGATTTTGATTCTAATACACATGACATTGTTTTTAGCATTTAATACGCGTACCTGTATGAAGGAATAGGGACATGCGTAAGAATTTTGTGTGATACTTAAATCTCATATATACGCGAATGACTTTTTATTAACTATTTTGATCGTCTCAGTTTTATCTTTTAATTAAAAGAGAAAGACAAACTGTTAACGTAGTTTATAAACCATGTTCAAATATTCAATAAACTCCTCCCCTAGCACACTCTCTCTTCTCCTCTCTCTCTCTCTCTCTCTCTCTCTCTCTCTCTCTCTCTCTAAATTCAATGATTCGGTACACGTTACACCCTCTTTTTATCCCTCTTCCTTCCTTTTCTCTCTTCCTCCTCTCTCTCTCTCTCTCTTCTCTCAGTTACAGTCAATGATTCGCCAATCTACACATTGCTCGCTATTCCTATCACATTCTCTATTTCTCCTTCTCTCTCTCTCTCTTTCTCTTCTCACTCATTGGCAGTTAATGATTTACGAATTACATTACTCAATCTTCCTACTTCCATACACACACTTTCTTTCTTTCTTTCTATCTGTCTTTCTCTCTCTCTCTCTCTCTCTCACACACACACACATACATACATACATAAATACATATATACATACTCTTATATTTATACTTAGTTTCTAATATCTTTTTCTTTAATAAAAAAAAAAAAAAAAAAAAAAAAAAAAAACAAGAATAATTGCAAAAATATTTTATCTCCCAGAATACCTTGTCATTTTGGAGAAAATGATGTCTGAAAAAATTTGAAATTACCCAACAGAAAGAAGTGCTAATCGTTATTGGTCAACATTAAAATGATAAATCAGAATTTGGTTGAATATAGGATGTGTGTGCAAAAGTCTTTGTTGATGGATCGATTTATTTGAAAGCTGAAAACACGGTTGTAAATTGGATTTTCACTGTAAACTTTTGCACACGTCGATGAATATACTATTTCAAATCATTTTTCCCATAAAAATCTGGATTCAGATTGAAATTATTGAAATTATTGAAATTATTATCCCCACAAAACTCTAATCACTATAGTTACATTTTTTCTATTTTTTCTTTTTTTTCTTTTCATAATTCCTTATGTATTTTTTATTTCAATTAACGTTCTTCTCCCAACTCTTAAGTTAACCTCATAAATTTGGAGATTTAAAAAAAACTTTCCACGCAATTTTTAGCCGTTATGCTTAGGAGCTTGTCATATCGTAACAACACTGTTGCCGATTTTTCAGCGTGAAACCGGCTTCCAAATATAAGCAATGCTGGTTCAAATCTTGCTGGAAACTTAATCTTTATATCTGACCTATACTGCTTGTTTAACAATCACGCAATAAGTGTCTGAGAATTGCGATTAAAAAATGCAACAGCTGAAATCAAGATTAATAAAAATAAGATTATTAAATTAATAATAGCGAGAAGGCATCATTCGGAGATTTTTGTAAATTGCTACATGAAAAAAACGTGATTGGTAACATGGAATATTCTCAATTCCTAACTTTGTGCTGCTACTGCTATTATTATTATTATTATTATTATTATTATTATTATTATTATTATTATTATGACTACGTCTACAACAATTATGATAACATTTTCTTTTTATTTCTTTAAGGCATGTGCTACCAAGGATACCTTCAATGCGTCTATCGGAACCTTTTCCAATCAAACCCAGAACCCCAATCGGAATTATTGACGTCCCCATGTGCCACATTTTTTTTGATTTCCACTTCAAGGTCCTTTTTTTTTATATATATATAGTTTTTTGAAAATCTTCAAAGATACATTACAGTCTGCAGGAAAGCAGATTCTGTTTTTGTGGTCTTTGATCATGACGTCCGGGCGATTAGCTTTTATTGTTCGGTCTGTGTCTATTGTAAAGTCCCATAAAATCGTTACAGGTCATGTCTCTGTAACTGGATCTGGATGGTGTTGGTACCAATTTCTTGTAGTTTTTTTTTTTTTTTTTTTTTTTTCTGACCGTAAAATCTGCAGATTTTCCAGTGCAGATATTGGCCCACTCTGTCATGCCGGGTTTTATATTCGGTGGAAACTAATACCTTGTAACCTGATACAAGATAATCAATTGTTTCTGAATATTCATCACAGAATCTGCATTTGGGGTCAACACAATTATTATTATTATTATTATTATTATTATTATTATTATTCCTTTCTATTCAATATAATCACTTACCAGCTATTATTAATTATAGAACACTTCAAGTTATGTGTGCGTACGTAAATGTGTATGTGTGTGTTCACATACAACTATAAAAAGATCCACCCAACGAAAACGATAGACTCACACACGTACGTGTATTCAGATCCTCGTATGCAACCATTTATAGAAAGGTATATCATTCTATAAACCATGCCATTTATTCTAATATGCTTCATTTGTTCGTTCTGAACGCTTTTTATTTTGCATGTTCAACTTGTCCCAGGAAAATAGTGACATGAACCAGACCTATGCGTGTAAGCACTGTTTATATTGATATAAATTTCAAACATTTCAATTAATATATATGTGTGTGTGTGTATGTGTGAAATGTGTATGTATATAAATATACATACATATATATATATATATATATATATATATATATATATATATATATATGCAATTTATTATATATAGTATTTATATATTATATATGCGCGGTACTTATTGGAAAGCGGCCAATATTAGTGATAGAGCTAACACATTTAGTTGGATTGATGTGAGTTTGTGACCCTCGGTTTCACGCTTTTACGATCGTCAGACAAACTCAGAAGAGAGTTTGTCTGACGAAATGAGTGAAACCCAGGGTCACAAACTCACATCAATCCAACTAAATATATATATATATATATATATATATATATATATATATATATATAATAGGTCAAAACGAGAAATACCTGCATAATGAAATACGACTGAAAGAAATGGTGTCTAATGGATGGGAACAGGAGATCTCTAAATAAGCAAAAACGATAACGCTTACTACTAAATCGTAAGGTACCAATGCCACTAAGTCGTAACGCAAAATAAACTGGTAATTAATCAACATTATAATGTTGTGAGAATGATGTCAATAAACATTGACATTTATCAATTAGATATTCATTAATTAAATCATAATCAATTAAGTGTTAATAAATTCATTAAATATTTAAATAATAATCAGATATTGATAACCTTCAACTAATTGTTCTCTTAGTTACTTTCATCTTTTATATATAATATAGACCTGAAGATTAACGTAATGTATTCTCACATCATAGCACTTTCAATATATCTTCGTCTGTGAAACAAAAATGCATTGGAGATGATATGATTTTCTACGATTAATAGACGACAGGGAAATTTCCGATTATTTATTGCCTTTTCTGACTAAATTCATACAGGTATAAACGCACTGTAATTTTGATTTTAAACAAAAATGATTTAGTTCGAAATCCATTATGCTTAAGTTAGATAATTTATCTTTGCAAGAGAATAAATAACTGTAATAACCAAATCTATAATCGCTTGCATGTTAACAAGAATGAAAACTGAAAAAGAAGGAAAATTAAAATGAACAAAAAAAAATGTCGATGTATTTGTCCTTTTCGCATTTTTTTTATTGTTTTATATACGCTTTAATATATACACGAAGATTTATCGCAGAGCATTCACGGATCACAATACATTCAATGCATCTTCATCTGAGAAATACTTACTCTAAGATACAAGGAAAGTGTCATGATCTATGATTCCCCTAGTACAAACATATATATATATATATATATATATATATATATATATATATATATATATATATATATATATATATATATAACCAGGCTATTTCTGTTTGTTAATTGAATTCTGATTTGAAACTGCTTTTATACAACATACCAATACGTCAGAGTATTACAGCTAAGATATTCGGGTAAAATTACATCTGGAATTCTAACTTGTCTTGTTTATTGTATTTTGTTTTTCTAGTTTTTAACGTTTATAGTTATTTGCATGAGTCATTTGTATGTTTTCTTCGAATAATATTGATACGTTAAAAATATTTAAGACGATGACAACTCAATTCAATATACTTTAAATTATTTTTTATTTTAACAAGATAACTATATGAATAAGACTTTCTCCTATAAATCTCAAGCATTTCTGTTCTAATTAAGAAACTAATGAAAAAACAATTACACACTTGCACACACCCGCGCGCACGTATATTATTATTAATATACAAAAAACTAAATATTGGTGCGACCAACAAACTACCTACCTAAAGACCTAAAACAAAAAAAATACAAGAAAAACGTTTTACAAGAAAAAAATCGAAACTAAAACAAGAAAAGAGCAAAAGGTGAACACCTACATATGCAGTAAATTACAGTGCTCAATACCTAGGCTATCAAATAAACGTTATAGCGTCAACCTTCAACGAGGCACAGCTCGAATCGCTACTTAAGTTTCACGCTCTCGCGATCTTCAGGCACCTATATATATATATATATATATATATATATATATATATATATATATATAGGTGCCTGAAGATGACTTCCACTCTCGCTATTGACCACAATTTTTACATTTCTCATTTTAAACTTTCATTGTATCCTTTTTATTCCTTTTCTTTGTCCATTATTATTATTATTATTATTTTGTGGACCTTGTGGCACTTAGTGCACCAGGTCTCTGTATTCGGCCCTTCAAAAAGTGTGGATGGTCCTGCACAAAACCTTCACCACTATAATCAAATATCATGTATTGGTGTCGAGCGTCGGTTCCTAGGAACTGATCTGCTTGACCCTCATACCTCGGATTCGACGGAAGAGTCGAGCGATATATATATATATATATATATATATATATATATATATATATATATATATATTAATGTGGATAAATCAAATAACTAGGTATTATCAACCCTATACACGTGCGTTTTTTTGTTGTTTTTTTTTTACAATAGCACCCCTACCTACACTCTGCATTCTGTATTTACACTCCAATATTATATTAAGTTTATATTAAATTTGAGCTTTGAACCTGCGTTTAATTTAGCGTTCCTCTCATGAGACCCAGTATTTTTTTTTAATCAAAAGTAATATTTCGTGCCTGATGAGTTGGTAAAACAATGAAACTTTAAGATGCACTTCGAACGTAGGTATATATATGTATTTATTAATATATATTTTTTCGTCCCTATTCAAGAACTCTACGGAGTATAAGAGTAGTCCCAAGGGTGCAGTCTTCTCTCAGTGTCCAGCTTAACACTGACATCCAACAGTTTCCAGACACTTTAGAATTTCAGTATTTAAGTTTCCCAGAGCACCAATAACGATGGGGATGACTTCCACTCTCACTATTGACCACAATTTTTACATTTCACATTTTAAACTTTAATAGTATCCTTTTTATTCATTTTCTTTGTCCATTATTATTATTATTATTATAATTACACAGTTCAACAAGGATGACATCCTTATCATCATAAAAAAAATACCTGTCATTTAGTGAATGCCGTTTTTTCAGCAAAGGATAGAACAAAATTGAAAGTGAAAAACTAGAAAAAGATCTGAACCTTTTATCGAAATGAAGACATCATGGAAGGCAACGATTGCACCCATCATTATTGGTGAGCTTGGCATAATCCTGAAGAGTTTGTAGGAATTGGAAAGGTAAAGAAAAATCGAAACTATCCAGAGAACAAATAGAATAGTGACATGGGTTGTTATTATTAGTAGTAGTAGCAGTAGTAGTATTATAATGATGATGATGTTTCTAGTATACATTTATCAGACTGGGTGTGATGATGAGTATATTGGTCTTCGTATATTTGTGCCCCAGCATCACTTTCTTGGCACTCAATAATAATAATAATAACAATAATAATAATAATAATAATAATAATAATAATAATAATAATAATAATAATATGTCGTTGAAAAGAAAAACACGCCTCCTCGTTGATGTAGCTGTTCCTGCTGGCCATAATATCAAGCCCAATGAAAATCTTAAAAATACACTGACCCCCTCATCTCCCTCGCGCACACACACACACGGATTGAGGCTCCTAGAATTTAGGACTTTCATGACACTATTGTCCCAGTTATCATTGGAGTGTTGGGGTCTATACCACGGAACCTAAAGATCTACATCCGAATAAAAACCTAGAATCCCATCGCTTCAAAAGTCTGCATTACTTGCTTCTGCAAATATTCTACGAACGATGCAATCTGTTTGAGGTCTTAAGAATTCATGGAGAACACTCATAATGCAAGATCTTCGAATGAGAGCAAAAAAGCCGCACGGAAGAACAAACGCTAATAATAAAAATAATAATAATAATAATTTTTTATCTCAGAAATAATCAAAATTTTATGACTGTACCAAACAAAGATTTAGGGTCGCATCACGTTGAAACATCGGTTTCCGTACGATTCACGCACCGTCGAACCTGGTCAGTACCTAGATGGGTGACCGCTTGGGTATAACAAGTCAGATTGATGTCATGGATAATAGCTCAGAGGTGATCGAAAACGACCAGGTCAAGATATAGGATTTCAAAATCCAAACAGGTTGGGGTCTATAACTACTGGACCTACATTAAGAAAATCGGAATAAAGCCTAGTATCCCATCGCTTCAGAAGTCTGTGCTGCTCGGCTCTGCTAATATTCTAAGAACGATGGCATCTCTTTGTGGTCGTACGACTTGATGGAGAACACACATAAGGCCAGATCACCGGATCCAAACGAAAAACCATTCAGAAGAGATAATAATAATAATAATAATAATAATAATAATAATAATAATAATAATAATAATAATAATCTGCACTGGGTACAATAAGTGCCAAACTTAAAAAAAAAAAAAAAAAAGAAATATTCACATAGTTATGCAAAATAAAAATAACACTATTGATAAATATAATAAGAATTATAAATAACCGTGAAAATTTCACGATTTTCCTAATTGAATTTTCTGATGAATGTTAATGCTTAAGTTAATCATTGAATAAGATCCTTGTGAGTTCGACGACTATAAAATGCACGTGAAAATTCCCCTTTTGCATTGTTAATTATTTGAGCTTAACAATTTTAACAAAATATGGGGGAAAAAAAATCACAAATATGATTATTTAAAGAAGTAAGAGGGTACAAATGAAGATTTGAAATTGACATCTTTTCCGTTTCACTGAAGCTGACATTAATCTCATGAAAGTGTTATCATATCATATATATATATATATATATATATATAGTAAAAACGAACACACACACACACACACACACATATATATATATATATATATATATATATATATATATATATCATTGTGCATCTATTGATAAGAATTAACTCCCTGACCACTTAAAAGAAGGAAAATAGTCTAGCCACTCCCACAACAACAAATTCTGTAATGGACCGTGCCTAAAAATACATGTAAACCGAGAGATAGCTTATTCCTAAAATTTCGCTTGAAGATGAAACGGGACTAAACACCACAATCCAACTTAATTTTATTAATTATTTGGATGATTTCGGCTCTCGTTTTTGAAACATGAGAACTCTTATGTAGCGAAGGAATCATATTTTTAAACAAAAAATATTAGTATATATATATATATATATATATATATATATATATATATATATATATATATATATATATATGTATGCATATGTATATGTATGTATATATTATTATTATTAATAATAATAAATAAGAATAATAAGAATAAATAATTTCACGCCGGGGGGCGAACATCAGCGGCATAGTAAAACCAGGTGTTGTATTTTAAGACACCTTAATTCCATTTTTACAATTCTTCATAATCGTTTGTATTTTATTTCTTTAGAATTCTTTTAATTCTTCCTTTTTATTATTATAGCAGATCTATCTGATTGAGCGTTGTTTTGTTTTGTTTTTTGTCTTTGAATATTGACCGTAACAAAATAATATATAAGACTGTGACAAGCAAGTGTTACCTCTACATTGTATCTATCTTGCTATCTTTTTTATGCGTAATTGCGCATGCGTATTTAAAGGGATAGGCTTGCATTTGCAATGTGCCATTATACTTATATGTATATGCTCATTTTAACCAAAATGATCGCATATACACACACGCACACACATGCAGGCACACACACATACACATACACACACACACAAACACGCAATCATCCACATTCATATAATTTGTGGGTAAAGAGAGAGAGGGAGAGAGAAATATTGTATTTAAAACTAATCATGCTTTGTTTTTTGGGAGGGAGTGGAGGTTTGTATGTGTTTTTTTAATCCGATTAACTTATTCACAGTAACTTTAAGTAAAAAGTTTTACTAAATATCTTAAAATTAATTTGAATTTTACCGGGGTAAAAATTGTAAATTACATCAATTTTCGTTTTCAGTAAATTCCACTTTTTCTTAAATAGGATGACAATTCTTTCTTCTTTTTTTTTCTCTAAATCAAAATTTTTATTTTTTTTATTTTTGCTTTTTTCTTTCTTCATGCGCTTGAAAATCTTTCAAAAATTGTCTTCAGGTAGCATTAATGGATGTATTTATTAAGTTCAGCACAGAACCACAAATGCCGGGCACCTGTTGATATTGGAACTCACGTTGTTCTACAGCAGGCGCATTGCAGAGAACTAAATTATTTGTGCGCTTTTGGTTAAAAACCGAACAATCCATTTCACTTTTTCAACGTTAACACAAAATAAGTTAATATATCTTAATGGTAATTTCTAAAACTAGGCGAACAGTTTTGACGAGAGGTTTTCATACTTACACTCTGTTGACTAAATAATAATAATTTTCTACCTTTTTACACTGAAAATATTTTTAATAGTAAAAATCAATCATAATTATCAACCTCGGACGGCAAGCTGTTACTAAACTGTGTTATCAAATGTGCCGTTTTCGCTTACTTGAACGCATGTCTGAAAAAAAATTAAATCGAATCATTTTTTTTATTTTTTTTTTATTACATTAACGCAAAAACGGGGATCGGCTTCGTAACTAATAAAATAGAAAACATAACTAAAATTTTTAAAAAATAAAATTTAAAAAAATTAAAATTAAAAAAGACACTCGCACGAGATCGATGTGACAACATATCTTTACAGCTAAAACCTATAATTTAGAGAAAAAACAAATTGAAACAGCCTTTGCTTGGTAACCTAAAAAAAAACTATGAAACAAATGAAATTCGAATAAATTTAATATTGTCACTTTGTCTAAAATTCTCACCATTTGTACTGTTTACGTGCCAATGGCACGACAGTTTTTACCTCCATACTGCAATTAATATTATTATAATCATTATTACAGTCGACATACAGGATTTTAAATGCAAGAATGAGTCGTGTATGTGTTTAGACGTTAAATATTTTTATACGTTTTATGCTAACCATACATAAAAGCTGAATAAAACTATGTATATGTAATTACACTCAAACGTGTACGCGTATGTGTGCGTGAATGTTTGGCGCAGATACAGAGCTCATTTACACCGTGTGCGTAATGCAGATTTTACAAGTGCACTGAACTAATGCCTGCTAAAAGAGGAGAAAGATTACGCTGCATCAAGCTCCCAACAGAAGACGGCATTGAAAATCAGTATTGGAATCTTGGATTTGCCCTGAGCTCAAACACACACACTCGGGTAGCAGGGACAAATACCTAACTATCACAGCTACCTGGCAGAACCTTGCGTAACAATCTAGACTGACCGACAGTGTACGGATATGGATGTATTCATTTATTCCATGGTTAAGGGTAACCTGTTTCGGATCCAAATCCTAATACAAAAACAGGGCCTGCTCACCCTTGTTGTAACGACCCTCCCCGATTGCCAATGTCTTCAGGGGTGTAGCCGTACTCACCACGCTTGGCCAATTGCGGGTTGGATGGTTTGGAGAATTCAAAGTTGTCCTTCTCCTAGATCGGATGCCAACCAAGGCTTTAGGACCCACCCTGTCCTGCTATTTACTCATAGCTGGGGGAGAGAAAAGATGGATTCATACATTTCCCAAGGGTATTTGCACTTAAGTGAATGTAATAATACTGTATGTGTGTATATATACATTTGGGATTATGATATAAAAACTTTTATATATCAAGAACAGTTTTAGAGGAAATATGTGTGTGTGTGTGTGTGTGTGTGTGTGTGTGTGTGTGTGTGTGTGTGTGTGTGTGTGTGTGTGTGTGTGAATTGGCGTCAATTCACAAACATGCCTCCCAAGGTAAGCCCTAAAGATGCAAAGGTTAAGCGGAAGCCTGTCTGTGCTGTTGGCAAGAAAATTAAATGTAAAAGGAAGGAAAGCACATCGATCTACTTCTAAGTGATGAAAAGGGTTTACCCTGACACCGGCATTTCCAGTCATGCCCTGTCCATCACGAACAGCTACGTTCAGACCGCTGTCCGTCTTCTTTTTTTTTTTCGGAGAATTGGCCAAACACACACACACGCACACACACACACACACGCACGCTTATATATGTGTGTGTGCATGTATGTATGTATGTTTGTATGTGTGTGTGTGTTTGATAAACAATGACTGAAAAGGTATTTATGCTGGGTTATTTTATTGTATTTTTCTGGTGTATGACAAAAGATTTCTTTTTTTAGACTAAAATTGTTCGCATGCACGACGAGTACCTTTTTCATTTTTAGTGAAACACGTATTAGGGAGTTGTGATGGCCAAATATACAACTATCTATCTGTTCTTATGTTAAAACGCTGAATATGCAACAGCAAATAGATATGTACGTATAGACAAATTTACATGAGCATAGATATGTAATATGTTGTTTGTATGAAAATATTGTGACTATAATAAATTTAATGTTTCTGCATATGTGTGTGTGTGTGTGTGTTTGAAAATTTCAGACAGAGTTTTGTCCTGTGTAGGAATTCTATGAAGGCAAATGCAAGAATTTTATTTTGTCGCAAGTATTTATATACAAAAGCAAAAATGTTATTGTTTTTCAAAATTTTTAAGTTTACTTTAGCCAGGTGAACGTTTCTAAACTAAAAAATTTGAAGAACCAAACACGTTTTTGCTCTCGTTTATAAATACATATAAAACAAAATCCTTGCACTTGACATCATAAAGTCCCACAGTGCACGAAAAGCGTTGGCGGAGTTTTCCTTTTCTCTTTATATATATATATATATATATATATATATATATTTCTGAAATGAGATATTATGTACACTATTTACATTATTCGGACTATTGTCCTCATCTTTGTTGCCATATTTATCATAACGTTTCAGCCGCTGTACGCTCCGAAATAAAGGGCTCAGTTCGACATTACAACCACCTGAAGACGGTCGGAGCGTACAACGGCCGAAACGTTGTGATAAATATGGCAACAAAGATGAGGGCAATAGTCCGAATAATGTAAATAGTACATATATATATATGTGTGTGTGTGTTCTCTGACGCATATGTATGAAGAATATATATATGGTATATGTGTGACACCCGGGCTTCACCATGATCGATTTCTCCGGGAGATGACTTCTTGAAAATATCGGCCTTGGGGAGTCGATCCCAGCGCGCAGCACTTTTGGAAAGTGTCTGAAGCCCATACAGCGGGTTAACTGTGGGACCTTGTGAGTGATATTGTTTAAAGGTCAAAAGTCATCGTGACCGAGGGTTTGAGCGTAGTGGCCGTCTTCAAGAAAATGAACACGCTTGATTTCTCTCCAAGAAACTGTAACTAACTTGCAGTATAATGCGCAGGGTGGAGCTGGCCTTCTGTCATTGGGATTAGTTAGCCGACCTGACAGACAGGTGGGCACGGAAACGAATCATAGGTAGAAATAGCAAACGTGTAAACGTGGGAGGGTGCGTGTGGACGTGTGTGTTTGCGCGCGTGCGCGCACGCGTGTACTACATAAAAATACATTAGTCCGAATTTACTCATAAGAATTTGTAATCAAACAAATAACTTAAACGCTTATTGCGCCTGTTCAGATACGCACAGTATATAATTAAATGCATGCATATATAAATAAATACATGTATATACTTATATATATATATATATATATATATATATATATATACATACATATATATATACATATATATACATATATATATATATATATATATATATATATATATATATATATATATATATATATATATGGTCACACTTCACCGTACGTATGTACCAATTCATAAACACATACATATATATATATATATATATATATATATATATAATGGCGGGCACCCGTATTTGAGTAGACGCTCTGTTTTATCTTAAACAGTATTTATTTTGTCTACCGGCCTGCACACTCGAGAAAATAATTATTATTTTCTAGATTCTGCATGCCGATAACCAAAAAAATCCTTTTTAAAATAAAACGTAGCGTCTATTCAAATACGGGTGTCCGCTATGAATAACATTTGGAGTAATAAAAATATAAATATATATGTGTATGCTGTAAATACATATATATATATATATATATATATATATATATATATATATATATGCATGTTTATGTATTTGTATTAACTAATATAGGGATATATATATATGTGCACAATATATGCGTGTATTTATATTCGTATGTAAAATCTGCGTGTATATGTGTGTTTGTATGTGTATGTGCATACACACACACACACACATTTCTAGTGGTATAAATTGCGTAGGTGCTTGTGTGAATCTACATGCATTTCTCTAAATGCGTTTGTATTATTCGATTTTGTAAACAAACGGAAATGTTGTCCTTTCCGATGATTGCAATGTTTCTTCATTTTTGATAACTGTTTTTAAAAAGACTAAACAAAAGGAAAACAGAAAATCGTTCATACATTGTTATTATTAACGATTATCTTTTTTGGCAATAACGAAATTAAATTGAATGGTCGATACAGAGAATTTAAAAAAATAATATAGGAAAAAGAAAACGATCTCCTATTTATTTGACGCAACAATTCATCGTTGTATCAGAATTTCTATGCTCTGAAAGAATGCAAAGATTTTTATGCAGGATTTTACGAAAACGAGTATCATATTAAAAAGATACAGACGAAGTAAATGGACAAATAATTACAAAACAAATACGAAGAATGAAATAAAGAAATAATATATCGACGACACGGACCACATTTCCTACATAAAATCAATTAAACAATGAAAATGAATGTTTGAATTGTACACGTCAACAAGTACCGCAGCAGAATGAGAAGACATTTTTTTAATGAAAAAAAAAAAGAAATTGGAGTTTAAACTGTTAATGACTGCACTTCTTATTGCTTTTCTTGGTATTTTTTTCCTCTTTATTTATTTATTTATTTTTTAAAGAAAAGAAATTGGAGGTGCAGGACATTCATGACATCAAAAGTGATAAGAAACGTAAGATAAACTTTCAGTCAAGCGACCAATGAATGAATTGATGAACAAACATCGTTTTTTTTTTTTTAATTTTCAACAAGAAAAACATATATCATTTAAAAAGTTTTTTGATTTTTGGGGGGTGGGGAGAGATTTTTTTTTTTTTTTTTTTTTTTTTTTTTTTTCGAGATTGTAAAATGTAACTAGATGAGAGTTTGAAATACACCAAAAATGTAAAACCTTTATAAGTATTTATATATGTTTAATCTGATTTTAAGAAAGAAAAAAAATATGAAATGAATTGTATGCATGGTTTTTCTTATATTATACACCTTTCCCACCTGACCCGATCCCCACGTTTTGTTTTGTTTTGTTTTTTAATTCATTTATTCTTTTTTGTGTGGAGAGAAATGTTTTACATGTTAATATTTTTAAATGTTTATTGTTGTGAATATTTTGTAATCGGCTGCAAGTACAACTTACTATCGTTATTCATCTCAATTTCCATCTCCACTCGTGACATTATTAATCATTAATTTCACCTTCTTCATCATCGGTAATAAATTGTAATGAAAATTTTCCTTCGCCCATTTGGTTGAGTGGCAAAAAGGGAAAATGGCAAGTTTTTTTTTTTTTGTTTTTTATTTCCGTTTTTTTTTTTCGTTTTCTTTTTTCGTTTTTTATTTTTGTTTTCTTTTTTTCACAGACCTGTTATAAAAATGTTTTTAAACAAATCGTTAAAGCTCTAAATCTTTTTCTATTTTTCATTTTTAAAGACCTTTTCTTACTTTAATAATAGGTAATCCGGTTAAAAAATTTTACTTTCTTCTCATTCTGTGATGAAATAAGGCTAAAAAACAGCTTGTAATGGAGGGAAAGATGATATACGATAGTAACAGCCTGATTAAAATTCATTTTACAATATACGTACAAAATTTCCATGTTTTCTTTCTAATAAAATTTACCAACGATTTATTCGTTACTTAATTTATCTTTTTGTTATAAAACGATATTTAAAATATATTGTTTTTGTTCGGGAAAATGGAGAATATTATTTCTCTACAGACAACCAGTATTTATTAAAAAATAGTAATTTAGATTATTTCTTTCTAGAACATCAGAAAAAAGTATTATTACTAAATAGGAAGCCATTAAAAAATAACTACGGCCCATACACTTATTTAAAAATATCGGAATGATAATTCTCATCGAATTCAAAGCCGAACTATCGAAGATTCGGATCACTGAATCGCATATTTGCAAACTCAATATATATATATATATATATATATATATATATATATATATATATATATATATATATATATATATCCAAGTATAGGATTGGTATATACGGAATAAATTCCAATAACCAACAATTACTATTCTTAAAAGAGTGCTCAATACAGAGTAGAGCGAATATAATTATTTATTTAAAAATTATAACATATGTTATAAAACCACTACAAAAATGTAGAATAAAGGTTTATAAACCTTTATTCTACATTCAACATCATCACTTGATAAGAC
Organism: Acanthosepion lycidas; assembly: GCA_963932145.1. Taxonomy (NCBI): domain Eukaryota; kingdom Metazoa; phylum Mollusca; class Cephalopoda; order Sepiida; family Sepiidae; genus Acanthosepion; species Acanthosepion lycidas. The sequence continues at coordinate 79,321,452 of OZ010584.1, read as the reverse complement.
ACGAGAGGTGTTGAAACAAAATGGCTATTTTTGTAGTGATTTTATAACATATTGATGTTATAATTTTTAAATAAATAATTATATATATATATATATATATATATATATATATATATTATATATATATATATATATATATATATATATATATATATATATATATATATATATATGCAGTTTATATATATATATTATTTATATATTATATATGCGTAGTACTTATTGGAAAGCGTTCAATATCAGTGATAGAGCTAACATATTCAGTTGGATTGATGTGAGTTTGTGATCCTAGGTTTCACGCTATTTGCGATCGTCAGACAAACTGATTAATTTTTAAATTTTGGATTTATATATGGTTGCGTATATCGGTATTTTTAGGAAGTGGAAAGGAAAAAATCCAAAATTTAAAAATTAATCAGTTTGTCTGACAATCGCAAATAGCGTGAGAACCAGGATCACAAACTCACATCAATCCAACTAAATATACATATATATGTGTCTGTGTGTGTGTGTGTGTTAGTAAAATAGGATGCAGCATCTAAACAAGGTTTTAAGTATATGACAAATGGAAAGCCGTTTCATTGAAACTAGATTATGCGTTTCAACCTTACATCAGATCAAAAACGAAAGAAAGGAATAAAGCGTATTTGTGTGTATGCTCAAAAGAGATACGCACACACACATATATTTCCTTCTTTCATTTTTGATCTGATTAAGTCTACTAATGTCGAAACTGTTTTCCATTTGTTATGTATGTTGAGTAAATATGTATAGATAGATAGATAATATTAGTGGTCAATAAATATATATATAGATTTCCAAGAGGATAGAATCTTGGTAGAGCTCAATGTCCAGAAGAGAGCAAGAATATAATATAAAAGACTCAAATACTAATATTCCATGGCTATAATTTATTACATTTGAATCGTAATCTCGATCCAATTCAACAGACTTTCAAAAAGCTTTTTGAATTTGTAGGTCTGATGAATTGGATCGAGATTACGATTCAAATGTAATAAATTATAGCCATGGAATATTAGTGTTTGAGCCTTTTATATTAAAATATATATATATATATATATATATATATATATATATATATATATATATATATATGGTTGGATAGATGTGAGCTTGTGACCCTGGGTTTCACGCTTTAGCGATCGTCAGACAAACCGATTAATTTTTTTTTTAAATTTAGTTTTATGTAGATTGCGCGTATTAAATAATTATACACACATATATATATATATATATATATATTTATATTTATATACACACACTTTTCACATATATATATATATATATATATATATATATATATATATGATGGAATTCAGTGATACAACAGCTTCGGTGGTTCGCGTTTTAGTTTGATGGTAATTTTGGTTTAAACAAAAACATTTAATCGGAAAATCGACTCGTGGGGAAGAAAAAAAATGTGTAAAGTGAAACTTACCCTCAAAATCTTCCTGATATGAATAAGATGGAAAGAGTGGAGACATTTTTGATATAAAAAAAATCTGTAGATTCTCTGGAACCGAAGCTATTTATGAGAAGTGGATACTGAGAAAAGTTTATCTGAAAACAAAAATAATTTACACTAGAATATTTTAAAGTAGAAAACACTTGAGTTTTAAAAGCTAGAGTTTGATACATTATTTTCGATTTTACTCTTTTTCTTTCTTTCTTTCTTCCTCCAGAAATTTCAGTGGTTTTATAAATCCACGACTTAAACACCTATCCGGTCACAAGCTTTCCCAGGTGAGTGACGAGCAGATTGGTATACTTAATTTGAGACGGTCGTGTATTTGAGGCTATATACCAAGTCAGTTCTTTGACAAATACATGTAGAAAGTAAAATAATTAAGAAGGTTAACTTATTGGCTTTCACATTGTCTCTGATTTTTTTCACGAATTTTGTTATTATCTGCCAATTATTTCAGTTAAAATTGCCCACACAATGATATGTTAAAAAAAAAAATCAAATATTTGAAATCATTCTCCGTTCTAATTATATTATTTTGATTTCTTCCTTTCTTTATCTTTCTTTTGATGCCTTTCTCTTTTCATTGTTCATTTGTTTCCTTTTCTCCCACTTTCTTTATCTCCTCTTTCTCTCTTTCCTTCCTTTTCTTTTTTCTTTGTCTTTTTCTTTCTTTTATATTCCTTCGTTTTATTCTCCTATCTTAATTTCTATCTTTCGTTTTTATTTCTCTTTTTTTCTTTCTTTCACTTTTCTTTGCTCCTTTGTTTCCATTTCTCCATTGTTCTCTCTTTCTTTCTTTCTTTCATTTTTCTTTCATTTTTTTTCTTTTTCTTTTCCTTCTCTTTTATGTATTCGATTGTTTCTTTTTTCTCCAATTTTTTTTCATTTCTTCCTTTTTTTATCTTATTTTTCGCTTTCTATGTTTCTTTTTATTTTCTCTTTCTTTCGCTTTTCTTTGTTCCTTAATTTCTTTTATCCCATTTTTTCTTATTTTCTTCTTTATTATATTTCTCTTTCTCTTTCTTTTTTTTCTTTATTCTTTTGTTTCTTTTTCTCACATTTTCTTTCTTTCTTTCATTCTTAATCTTCCATCTATTTTTCTTTCTTTCTCTTTCTTTCTTTCTCTTTCTTTCTTTCTCTTTCTTTCTTTCGCTTTTCTTTGTTCATTTGTTTTTTCTTAAGTTTCCTCTTTCTTTATCTCCTATTTATCTTTCTCACATTCTTCTTTATTTTATTTCTCTTTCTTTTCTTTTTTCTTTTCTTTGTTACTTCGTTTACTTATCACCAGTTTTCTTTCTTTTTTTTTCTCTTTCTTTTTTTTTCTCTTTCTTTTCTTTTCTCTTCTTTGTTCCATCGTCTATTTACCTCCAGCTTTCCTTCTTTCCTTCTTTCTTTTAAACAAATCATACCATATCTTTTTATCTTACACTACTTACCATGTTCTTATAGCCCAAAACTTTCTCTCCACCCCCCAAATGCCCCGCCCAACCACTTTTATTGGCTACCTTTATCACCAAAGTTTACCGAATTGTAAAATAGTCGTCTTTTCGGTACTTTGCCTATACATACTTATATATGTATATGTTTATATATACACAGACACACATATATATTCATACATATATGTAAGCATGCATATACATACATGCATATATGCGTACTTGTGCGCGCATGAAATATATATATAATATGCATATATATGTGTATGTTTGTATATATCTATGTTTGTACATATATATATATATATATATATATATATATATTCTGTTGGATTTTTTGTTATTTTCCCAGGCTGTCAGTTGAATGAAAATGTTTTAAAAATAACCCTTACTTAGTAAGATGTCTACATGAATAAATTGCATCTGGCAAACTATGTTGTTTTTTTTGTTTTGTTTTTTGTGTTATTTTTGTGTTATTTTTGTTTTTGTTTTTTTTTGGGGGGGGGAGGTAATCATTTCACCCCAAGTGCGGAAATAAAGTCACCAAGTCGCAAAGGCTTTACTGAGCGTGAGAGAATATGAGGGAAAAAAACATTATTAAGTTGAGAGAACAATAAACGAACGGTAATTAAGAAGATAACAATTGATATTGCGCTTAAATTTTTGGAGATCAAAATTGGCTAAAAAGCCAGATGCCAGAAGAGAGTTCCACAAGCGAAAAGTGCGAGAAAAGAAACTGTTAGCATAGAACTTACAGTAACATCTAGATATTTCAATTGTAGAATGTTGAGACCTTGCCGCCAATCTAGTACTGCGCTCAAATTCATAAATTCTAGTATCATAGAGTAGGAGACACAGTGGCTCGGTTTGAGGAATCAAAGAACCGAGTTCGAATTCCAGTCGAATCTATTACATTCACTTACGTGCTAATACCCTTAGGAAAAGTATTAGTCCTCTTCTTTTCCATCCAGCTATGGGCAAATAGCAGGACAGACCGGGTTCTATAGCCTTGGATGGCAACTGGTCTACCGCAGAAAGAAGTGACAACCTACTGCTGGAAAAAATCTGCCTCGTCAGTCATGTATTGAAAGATACATGATCGCCTAAGCGTGTATCGCGCATGGCATGTAATTGACTGACTGACCATAGAGCAGAGCACACAAGAGCAATTACCATGAATATATTTATAGAAAAGGCACAGGGAAGCTACGTTACGACAGTGAGAAAGTGAATGAAGCTCAGATACCAGGTCAGGACCAATAACATTGCAGATTCTTCTTTGTATTTTATCAAGAATCCCTAAATACATAGCAGAAGCACCAGACCAGACATGGCTGCTACTTTGTACACTCACATTGTTTTGATCTTCACTTTGTTCAATAATGTCTTTACACAAAACCAGCTGAAAAATTCACTAATAGTTTAAAAATAGTTTATCATATTCCCTCACTTGTCTAGTTGTTAGATATACTTTTCTGATGACGAACTAAACTCCTTTTCCCCTTTAGAACCGCCTCAATTCTTTTTGGATTTAGACTCGACGATCATCTGGAAGCACTATTTCAAAATGTGCGTCCATGCTACAATTACGGCATCCTGCAATTCTTCTAGACTGATTTGCTGCACATTCAGAATTCGAATCTCCCAAAGGTGATCTACTGGATTGAGATCTAGGGACTGTGGGTGCCGTTTTAACACAAAAAAATATCATTGCTCTATTCTATGAACCAGTCTACTTTTATATTTCTTTGATTTGTGTGTTTGTCCTTCTGAATGTCTAGTAGTCATAAATTGAGGTACGTGGCCAGCCACAATACCTAAGTAGACTTCTGCATTTAAACGATCTTTTTATTGGCACCAAGGGCTCCAATATATACCAAGAAAATATCCCCGACGTCATCACATCACCACCACTACCACCACCAGCCTGAAGCAATGATACGAGGAAGGACAGCCTATATTGTCATGTTGCTTACGCCAAATTCTTGCCTTCTTCGTCGCAGAAGAAATTTGCATAAAACTGTGTTAATCACATGTTGTGTTTCGTTACTTCCAAAACTTAATTCTTAGTTTACAACTTGTTTTTTGTTGGGGGGGGGGGTCGCATTCTTCCACTACTTTCTTGACTCAGTGAGTGTGTGTTACACAGTTGTAGCTTAGTTACCGTGCGAGGCAGACGGCAGGAAACAATCCATTTTCGGAAATCCGAGGTGACTAACGCAGGGTTAATGAGGACACATCTGCAGAATGTATAAGTGACACCTTTGGTTTAAAAATTTAATCAAAACAAAAATCGTCCTATTAAGTTTATTATGCCAAGAATCTGATGGGCAAAACGCAAGAGGACTTGTATGTGTGACCTTTGAGGGGAAAATGTGTCTTAAAGTCCGTTAGTGAAAAGTTTTTTGGGTTTTTTTTAATATTTTTGTTTAAGGTTTTGTTTCCGAGTTCAAGTGATTGCTTCATTGTTTGACTTCTCCACACCAAAATTGATGTCGACATCTGAAAAAATATTTTGCATCAATCACTTCAACTTTTCATGTTTGTTGTTTGCTAAAAATTTCAGGTTTCACGGCACGTTTTCTTGCAACATTTGAATTTCACAGAAATCACTAATATATATATATTGGTATCTGAATAAATGATCACTATTATGGTTACGTATCTGAAAGCACTCGACGAAAACATATTTATTATTTATCAATGAGCACAGAAAAGTAAGACAGGATTCGAAATCCCTTCATAAAATTACCTTCTAATATTGGACTGCAGTTTTGTTGAAGACGAAGAATTGGCGTTCATTTCTAGTGATCGAGGGATCAAAATAAAACATCCGACCGTACCCTTGATACATTTTGGATTTCAATACAAAGGAATATCCCAAATTAGCCTAAAAAGGCTTTATCAGTTTTATTGCAATTTTCTACTTCATATTTATGTGAATTAGGCTTCTCAAAATAACATCCAAAATAAGACACTAAGCTTAATCTTCAGGTGACCATCAGATAATAATCATGGTCTGAATATACTATTCAAGTATAAATTATATTGTCGACACTCGATGTTGAGCTTAGCTTGAAGATTGTCCGAAGTTGTCCTGAAAATTGCAGTCAAACATGAATCAGACTGTCGCCACTTGGTGTTGATTTCACTGTCTACTATTATATTTACACAAGCTCTTTCCCAGATACTGAGCACCCATAAATAATTTTTCACGCACACATACGCATATATATATGGAAAGAATTTAAAAATAATATGCAATGCAAAAAAATAATACCATATTTTCAAAATATATATCGCCCATAAATAAATTTGATCATATATATATATATATATATATATATATATATATATATATATATATATATATATATATATATATATATATATATATATATATATATGATAGGCTCAAGCACTAATATTGCATGGTTATAACTTATTACATTCGAATACTAATCCACTTCATCACACCTACAAATTCAAGAAGAAATCGGTCGGAAAATAAACTTGAATTTGTAGGTCGGATGAATTGGGTCGTGATTACGATTCCAATGTAATAAATTATAACCATGGAATATTAGTGTTTGAGCCTTTTATATTATAGTTTTACTCTGTCCTGAACATTGAGTTCTACCTGGATTCTATCCTCTTGGGAATTCATATATATATATATATATATATATATATATATATATATATATATATATATATATATAGAGAGAGAGAGAGAGAGAGGAGAGATAAGCGTGGATATAAACTAAATAACAAGATATTTGTAACTGCAAATGCGTGCGATAGCGTGCATATGCAGGTAAGCAAATAAGTATTTATTTAATTTACAGCTTAAACAAAACAGTGCTCAATGTAGTTAAACGGAGCTAGAAGTGTATTAATAAATGCACAATACCTACGTAGTATATTAATAAATGCACAATACCTACGTTTACTGTGCAACTCAGAGTTCCATGGTTACCCAACTCGTCAGGCACAAATGGTAAATGAACCACTGAATACAATTGGTTTTTTTTAAAAAAAAAAAAAGAATACTTGGTCTCATGGAAGGAACGACAAATTGTATGCAGAAACTGAGTTGCACGATAAACGTAGGTATATGTGTATTTTTAATATATATATATATATATATATATATATATATATATATATATATATATATATATATTCAAACTTATAATCTACCCCCCGCCCCCAAACGGACAAAATCTGCAGGCAAAATAAAGAAAAAATCAGTAAGGAAAAAATTCCCAAATCGTCAGCGATGTATTTCAAAATAGCGGAACGAGTCGTATTAGTTCTCAAAGTGACCGTTTGGCAGCGGTGGCGAGCTTTTCAATTGTAAACAAAGACGGGTGTACAGTATATAAAGTACAATGCATTAACGCGTGCGTGAGAAAGTAGTTGTGAGAAATGTATTATTTCTATTATTTTGATTAATATATCTATATTAATTATATATTTATGCCATATATACATGGTCATAGTATTTACATCATGACTATAACTACTGGTAGTTACTCAAAAATAATTCCTTCCCACAGACAATCGGCTTTAACTATTAGTCCGTTGATGAGAGGTTTGTATATATATATATATATATATATATATATATATATATATATATATATATATATATATATATATATACCTTTTCACCATGTGTGATATTGATGGTATTGAGTCCTTTCTCATGAAATCACAATTGCGCTGGACAGGTCATGTGTTACGTATGCAAGACAACAGAATTCCAAAAATGCTCATGAATGGTCAACTTGACAATGGTCATTGAAACGTGGATCGGCCTTTGCTTAGGTACAGGGACAAGCTGAAAAGTAACCTCTTAGCTGCGAATATAAATCACACTACCTTTGAGAACATCGCAATTGATCGTAATGAATGGAAGACTACATGCTACAATGGCATCAAGAACAAGGCAGCATCAAACATTGTCAAGCTTCGTCAAACTAGGGAAAGGAATAAAATATCTGCTGCTGTTCCAGCCATATACTCCAAGAATCCACACTCTTGCACAATCTGTGGACTTCTTTGCAAATCACTAGCAGGACTGAAAAGTCACTTGCGACTCACACAAGGTTAAATAAACGAAGTTGTCGGAATCTCATAAGTCGAAACCGACGGGAGAGTCCGTCATATATATATATATATATATATATATATATATATATATATATTCTTCGAATCCATTATTATTATTATTATTATTATGAAAATTAGTTAATTAGTAATAACTAGTACATATATTTATCATCAAAATATTTTCCAAGATTCTTTATGTCAACGCTCTGGAAATATTTGAACTGCACGTTAATAAAAAACGACCCTGGTTTCGGAGCAATAAAGTTGTCAAGGAAATTTTGAACAGTTTACCAAGCATTATAGATAAGGATAGGCATCAATAGTTCTGATATTTAAGTTAATTACGACAAAACAAACCAATTTCATCGTTACTAATCTTTTCCCCTTGTTTCACTGACAGATTTCACGTCATATTTGGAACAGCACGTCATGTCGGTTTATAAACTGACGTGCCCACCAACAGCTTTAAAATGAAAGGTTTCATCATTTCACAATTGTAGAAGTAGATTCAGACGGGTTAAGTGTATCTTTCAGCGCGCCCACGTCGCTACCGAATGTGATACAAATTCGAGGTTTAAAATGGTTTTAACGGCAATACCGTGGAAAAATTCCCCAAGCTCCCTTGTCACTTCTCCTTTTGGGGATACCTCAGGCGCTGGGTAATCACATCAGCCCTCTCCCGAAAGTGAAGTACTGTTTGGGGCTATCTCACCCTCGGAGGTTGAGCTTAATATTATTTTGAAACTTACCCGACAAAAGTGCGTGATGTAATAGTTAAAGGGAAAAAGGGAATTTATCGTAAATTGCGGTCAACAAGTCGACCCGGCCTACAAGTCGACCCGGCCTACAAGTCGACCCGGCCTACAAGTCGACCTCAAGATTTTTAGCTCAAAATTCTGAGTTTGGTCTATATCTACCGTATAGGTCGAACTCCAAAAATACGTTTGGTTTCCAGTGGCCCAAAACTTAGGCCTACCGGCAAATGAAGTTAGGCTACAGTATATGATGACTTGTGCCAAAACTGTATAAATCACACCACTTACCCGCATATTGAGACACTAACAGTAATATCTTTCTATATGCGTTGTATAGCACACAACTTACAACACACACTGGATTGTACCATATATTGTATCGGTATAACTTAGCGAACATTTAAAATTCGTCAGGTCTACTGGTAAACCCATTCAAGTCAATATCAACTCCTATAAAATATTAGTACTGTAGATTACACAACATACCAGGTAGGTTTTTGATAGTACTGTTAAGTGTCGTATGTTATTGTAAAACACATTATCACTCATCTGCCATTTGCATCAGTGATGTAAACAAACTATGGCTGCTGTAACGTTAATAGAATACCGAATTTGTATTACTATTTTGTTACCTTATATGAATTTCTGTGTTGATATGCGAGATATGTTCATCAAACATAAATTTTAGCGGCTATATTTGTAGCAGAATGCTAGACGTACGGCACGGTGGTGTACAGTAATTGCTAGGAGTGCTGTCCCATTTGTTTACAACCCGATGGTAAAGTTTTACATTATACCTGTCATATAAGTCGACCCCTATTTTGGAAAGATTATTTAGGCTTGAAAACTCAACTTGTGCGCCGCAATTTACAGTAATTTATCTTAATAACGTGCTTTCGAGTATTTAGTGCATCCGGTTAAAAATGCCGATTCTCTCCTTTTTCTTGCGATAGTCATGTGACGGCCGGCGAATGACGTCAGGAGATTGATTGACGGTTGTGATGTAAAGCCCAGAGAAGAAGGACGCCTCTAGCCCACTAGGTTTACATGGAAAAAAATTACATGGCCTAACCTGGTTCGTAGAGATACCGACGTAATTCCAGTTATCCCTTCGGGAAATATTACAAGTAAGGGTCCCGTTTCTTACACACCGTTTCTTGTTGCATATGTTGCAATTTCTCTGTGTGGGACACGTGTATATGTGTATATATCTAATTTTTTGTACTACGTAGCATTATAAACCTCTCCGAGAACCAAGAATGTTTATTTTTTTTTTCCATTCAGCTATTCCATAACGTCCGTGAACTACCGTGTTGTTAGATCACGGATATAACAAACCCATAACGAGAGTGATTAGGAAAATAGATTATTTGTTTCCATCGTTGTTGTTGCAAGTGAAAGTCAAAGAGTTCGATGTTTTCAAGTGTTTTTCAACGCTGCATCTTCGAAATTCGATTGATACATTTCTTGATCGAATGGTGTCTTGTGATACGAAATCGATCCTTTATGACGATCGTAAACAATCGGCCCAGTGGCTTCATCATGATCAAGCATCCAAGAACTTTTCAAAACCAAAATTGCGCCAAAAGAACATGTCATGTGGTCGGCCATTGGCGCTATCCATTACAGCTTTCTGAACAAGAACAAATATTTATTTTCAGCTTTTACGTTCACACGCACTAGCGTCTATCAGAAGATCAGAGTTCGACTGTAAGATTTCCCTACATTCTCATTTATGTGCCACGTCCCCTCTGCAGAATATAGACGATCCAGGCTCTCCACAACTTCCAGTTCTTGTAGCTCTTAGCAACATTTGACTCTTTACCCCCTTTGTCCCTTCTCTACTATCCATTCACACAAACTCGTTAGATAATTTACACGACGTTTTCGCGCTATCCTTCCTGCCTGTGCGTGTCAAATTCCCCAAGAACTCCTTCCTCGTTATGAGTTCCTTAAATTTCAACTTTCTTTCTGATTGTATGTGTAAGTGTTCTTTTTCGATCCCATTTTCCTTAAAAATGTCCTCGTTACTTATATATTTAGTCCATAATATTCTCAACATACATCTGTAGAACGTCGTCTCTGTCTCTTCGAGTCTATTCTTCATCAATAACGAAAATGTCCAGCATTTGCTGCCATATAGGAAGATAGATATAACATAAATGTTCAGCACACTTTTCTTTGTTTCTAGCGAGATTTTTCCTATCAGCTGAAGTTATCTTTTTTTTATAATAATTTTCATTCTATCCAAGGCCAAAGAGACGTTGAAGGTAGAGGGTTACAGAATAAGAGGTACAGTTTATGAGGATATGCTGAGGAGATAACGGCTAACCCTAGATTTGAATATGTTAAAATTGTATTGATCCGGGAAACATCCTCTTGGTGATCGGTTCCACAAAAGCAAGGTTTCGTAGGAAGAAGCTGCACGAGTGGAACTTACATCCCACCAGGGAAATACGAAAGGAATGACAGTAGTTTGCTACAACATGCGTGGCATGGCGGGTCTTAGTTGTGAAGAACTAGTAGGACTAAGAAACTAGTAGGACTAAGAAATGTAGTTCTTCTGAACACTTTCCATGGAAATAGGGATTTGAACAGCGAGAGTCTTGAGACGTTGCGTCTGTGCAAAAAGGGTTCTATTTCACTTCAATCTGTCAATGCATTTCTAAAGAAAAAGAGAAGAAAAGAAACAAACAAGAGATTTAATTAATATGTGCGCGTTTAAGCGTACGAAGACACTTAGGTTTCTGTCTGTGTGTCAAAACTGAAACGCACGCTCATTTCTATAAGCAATTTCCAGAAGTTATGAAAGATTAAGACCTCAAGTTGAAAATATAAGCTATGTGTTGTGACCAAGTAAATGGCTAAGAAATAACAAAAACCAGGTTTGCAATTATATCGTTTATTAAACAGTAAGTACAGCAGAAAAGTATTACACGACTAGTGAGAGAATATCGAATGAACTAGCGCTCAATCTATTCACTGTTATATTTAACAGACCCCACCCCCACGAGGGATGTATGTGGCACAAGGTCGAGTTTACTGTGAATTCTCCGAGTCCGTAGGCTCGGCCAAAAAATATTCCCTTAGAACCCGCATAAACGGGTTCAAGGTCTGTCTACCTCCCCGGAAGAAACTTTGCCTCTCAGCAAAGCCTCGTCCGGGTTCCTCTCTGCTCAAGGCAGAAAGTTTGACAGTAACGAACAATCTATTCACTGTTATATTTAACGCCCCCCCCCCACGTGGGTAGTATGTGCCACAAGGCCGGTTTATTGTGGGTTCTCCGAGCCCGTAGGCTCAGTCAAAAATATTCCCTTTGAACCCGTATAAATGTGTTCAGGGCCTGTCTACCTTCCCGGAGGAAACTTTGCCCTGCAGCAAAGCCTCCTCCGGGTTCCTCTCCGCCGAGGTGGAGAGTTCGACAGCAATAAACTGTTTGGCAACGATCTAACAATTTATTCACTGTTCCCCGAAGCCTTCTCTCCTACTTATCTTATAGTAGGCGGAAGAGTCTAACATAGACTCTTTAGAGGGAGAATACCACAACACTATGAAAAATGCTCTTTCTGCCTTATTGTTAAAACCTATTCCTTTCATTTCACTTCTCTTCGAAGACAATCGCAACTGCATAGAAAGTTATAAACATTTTGAATATAACCTGATGTTGTATGGACCACAGATCATCTGAATCCTCCTCGATACGTCTCTGATATAAGTAGACAAAAGGCAGTAGTTGTTTTTCAGTTATTGCTCTCTATTTCAGGTGTTTATTTCAAAAGGCAGCAGTTGTTTTTCAGTTATTGCTCTTTATTTCAGGTGTTTATTTCAAAAGGCAGCAGTTGTTTTTCAGTTATTGCTCTCTATTTCAGGTGTTTATTTCAGGAATTCCCTTGAACGTCTTTATTGCATGGATCCCCCTTGTTTTGAGCGAGAGTTAGGACAGTTTCTGCTATTTCTGGTATCTACTAACAGATCAGCTTTTTTTGTTTTAACCAGCGAGTAATTTGACTTTCCTACTACTCCTCTACCTATCTCAACATTGAAACGCGCAGCTGGCACCTCTAACGGGTGGCATCGGGGATACATCGACGAACGACGTTCACCTGGTAAAGGACACATAATTCTGTCTCTCACAGAAACTGTAACTAAGGTCTGCTCAGGATAGTTGCCGTATAAAGTACAAATTGACACTCTGTTGAAGAAAACAGTCGGGTGTACACGGAAACAAGTAGTCCTCTACCATGGGTGGCTCCCGTGTCTTGTACTGGAGGAAATTTAGCATAAAAATTAGTAACCAGCAATTATTTCACTATTTACTCTGTTCGGACTGTTGTCCTCATCTTTATTGTCATATTAGCGACGTTTCAGCTGTTGTACGGTTCGGCCTTCTTCAGGACCTGTCTATATCTCTGTGATGAGGTATTGTAACTATCTACACTATTTACATTGTTCGAACTGTTGTCTTCATCTTTATTGTCATATTCGCGACGTTTCAGCTGTTGTACGGTTCGGCCTTCTTCAGGACCTGTCTATATCTCTGTGATGAGGTATTGTAACTATTTACACTATTTACATTGTTCGAACTGTTGTCTTCATCTTTATTGTTATATTCGCGACGTTTCAGCTGTTGTACGGTTCGGCCTTCTTCAGGACCTGTCTATATTTCTGTGATGAGGTATTGTAACTATTTACCCTATTTAGATTGTTCGGACTGTTGTCTTCATCTTTATTGTCATATTCGCGACGTTTCAGCTGTTGTACGGTTCGGCCTTCTTCAGGACCTGTCTATATTTCTGTGATGAGGTATTGTAACTATTTACACTATTTACATTGTTCGGGCTGTTGTCTTCATCTTTATTGTCATATTCACAACGTTTCAGCCGTTGTAGGCTTCAGCCTTCTTCTGATGTTATTTTTTATTTAGTCCACGGGAGTGGAGATAGATTGTTCTAGTTTCACATGCCATGCCTTTTCTGGCTATCTCAGTTTCACTTAATTCCCTTTAGTTACTCAACTCTCCAAGTTTTTTGTTCACCTGTGGTGTGGCCACAACTTCTAGGGTCAATTGCTGGATTATTTCAACCAACACTTTTATCCACTAGACCATGTGTTCTTAGGGGGACACATTTCCCAGAGTGTACAACGGCCGAAACGTCGTGAATATTTCAATAAAGATGAGGGCAACAGTCCGAACAATGTAAATAGTGTAAATACTCACACTACCTCATCTCAGAAATATAGACAGATGTTTCAGCAATTATTATTACTGCAAAAAAGTGTTATGATCCAGAATGATAATGATATTTCGTAATTCTAAAACTAACCTTGCCATAAGGGATGATAAAAAATTAAGGATATTTCATCATCCTAACCTTCATCATTATAAAAACGACCCTTCCACCACAAGGGGGTCAGTAGAGTAGAGAACAGTAGAGAAAACTAGAGTACCAGTAGCAGTAGCAGTAGTAAGTAGATGAGTAGACAAGTAGCAGTACAAAAACACAGACGTCTAGCCAGTGCTCCGTGAAGAGCGATAACAGACGATTTCAAACGCCATCCTCACAAACGAAATTCTCGGAGCCAAAACAAAAGAGACACTGAGAATATTTTTACACACACCATACCAATATTCTGTAATTCACATCACAAAAAGAAAATACGAATTCCCAGTTGCGAGTGAGCATTATTATAATCATCCTATTGAAAGGATTTTAACAAGTTTGGTTATACAGAGTAAGCATTTCTGCTTATCAAGTTCAGTCCAATGATTCTTGTCTTTTTCTTTACGATCACGAAACACTGTTACTATTGTAATAATAGTTTTCTTAAATCCTTCATATCGGTGAGGTCAGAACATGATTATCCAGTTTTTAAAAATGAACGTATCACAAGCACCACTAGTAAAGATCAAATTACAAAAGGAAAAGGAAAAAAAGAAAATGCAAACAAATTGGTTAATTTAAATTTTAAATTTTATTAAAATGAACCAAACTTTTGGGTTTAAAAAATGTATAATGATTTTTTATCTTGTTTCACATTTTTCTTGTTTCACTTTTTTTCTTTGCTCACTTTATTTTGCCATATTTTTTGCTGCTTTTGCTGTCGCTGCTTTTTAGGGGAGCCTCGGCCGTTTTCTTTCCTTCTTTTTTTATTGTTTTAAATTGAGTGTTTTTTTTTTGTTTTTTTGTTGTTGTTGTTGTTTTTTTCCTCTCCTCTGTAATATTATGAATATGAACTGCTTTGCTTCGAGCAATATTTTTTCAGGCTTTTTAAAGCCTGACATTTAAGCTAACAGATCTCTAACCCACTTTTGAAACGAAATTCCTAAAAGAATCGTCTATTTTCTTTATTTCTTCAATTTTGGTGTGAAAAAAAGTTATCCGAGTAAAGATGGATGTACACAAATCTATGAAATCAAAATGGATCAAAATTTTGAGAAAAGATCGTGAATATTTCAAAGAGCCATGTTCGGTTTTAGACGGAGTTAATCTCTGAAGGGGTTAATTCAAATTTAGAAATAAAAGAAAGAGATGCTAGAAAAGAACTCAGATGAACAAGTATGCTGCTAAATTTACGCGATTTTTTTTCTTCTGCCGTCATCAATGACAGTCACATATCCAAAAATACAGGAATAAAACTTTTGATTCAAAAAAAAAAAAACAATTAATCTGCAATGAATTTATTTGGGATGAAGAAAAAGTTATCTCAGCACTTTTATTATTATTATTATTATTATTATAGTGCTAACCATGAGCAAATATTGTTAATATGAATATCCAAGTAAATATTTGAAGTAGAAAGAAACTTCTACAAAAAAGATTACCGAATATTTTGTACTGACCGAAGCTCTAAGCAAAGTGCACTTGATAAATTTAGAACGGCGTTCGGAAAATTTCGAAAATTGCCGCCCTTTTTTTTTTCTTTGTTTTTAAGGGTTGTTAGAAATGATCTATGAATTAAAAATAGAAATTCAGAACTACTTTTAACCGTTTGTTTTTATAATAGATTTTTTCTAACATTTTTGAATTGCCATTTTGAGTTTTTTTTAACTTGTTTTTAAATTTTTTTCTTTTACTTTTTTAAGTTTTTGTTTTCTTTGTTTTTGTTTTTCCCGTTTTTGCTTTTCAGTTTTGAAGTTTCGTCATATTTTTGTGATTTTTTTAAACATTTTTCAGATTTTTTTTTTAAATTTTATGTATTTTTTCTTTATATATTTATTATTTCGTTTTATTTAAGTAAATTAGTCTATTATAAATTTTTAAAAACTGACCTGTTTATAGAACATATATTCACGATTTATAAGTTTAATTTGCTTTTCGGCGTTTTCTTTTTTTTTCGGTTTTTTTTGTTTTGTTTTGTTTTTTTTGTTTTTTTTTACTGAGTAAGACGTTTTCTCACTCGTTTAAATAATTCTACAAGAAAGAATTATTTCATTCCTCGTTTTGTTTTTAATGTTTTCTGCATTTTATTCTTTTAAGTTTTTTTGGAATTATTTCTCTTAAATAAGAGATTAGAACTTCGACGAACCCAGGATATAGTTCACGATTCCATACCATAAGAATCAATAGTCTTATGGTTTATTTTTGTTTGCTTGTTTGTTTGTTTAAGTAAACAAAAGGAATCGTCAGATTTATTTTATAGCTTAGTTTTGAAAATCTTTATGCGCATCTTATTTTCATTTTTGTATTTTTCGGAACAAGCTTTCATTCTCTGGAAGTTTTCACTTGTTTGCGTGCTAACATTAATGGCTTTTGGTTCGGCAATATATATATATATATATATATATATATATATATATATGTTTGACTTAATTTCCTTTCACGTCTTTTGAATTTTATTGTAATATTTACAGATAAAACAAAGAAACCTTTTTCTTTTATTTTAATAATATTAGTAACCGTACGCCGTACAAATAAATTATATATGTGCACTAGTTTAAAGAATCTACAGTATTTTTTTAAGTACTACTTTCACTTAATATGATTGCAAATGTTTATTCTCTTTCACTTTACTGATATTTATCTGCTCTTTTTCAAAATCGATAAATTGCACGTGTTCTGCGACGGAAACCACACTGTGCCTTTGGGACAATCTTTCACGAAGAAATTACCTGATTGGTCGCACTGAATAAATTTCTTAGGGTCAGGGTGAGAATGGAACATTTTATTAACTGCTCTGGCCCTTGCGGTGCACGGGTTTTCCAGGGCTTTACTTTCAGCGGTGGTTGTACTGACACTCGTCGTAGCCGTAGACGTTTGCAACTTTGTTGACTCGATACCGTTACTGGTAACAGAATCGTGTTTAGCAGAAGTTAACTTGAGTGTAGCGGGCGCTGACGACTTTTGAATTATACTGCTCGGTTTGGACTTCGGCATAGGACCTAGGCTATAAGATGATATACAGGTGAGAATAATTTGGTCCCAAATGGTGTTTGGAGGACACGTCATTTCAAATGCTTCACCCCACAGGTCACACTGGATGAACATGTCTTTACGTGGGTGGGGATAGTATAGGTGGATTTGATCTTTGCATGGGTTAGGCACTGAAAATATCAAATTAAAAACATTATATTTTTAAGTAATTAGTGAATTGTTTAATCAGAAATTATTTCTTATTACTGTAGACGTTATATTTAATGGGTACACGTGTTTGAATAGACCTCTTGTTTTTTAAACAGCAAAATTAATGTCCGCCCGTGTAGTTATTTGATTGGTTTGTTTTCTTGAGGTTTTTTTTTAATTTTTTTTTGAGTTTATCAACACTTCTTTGTAGCTTATTTAAAGCTGAAAAATTTTTCGATTGTAAGAATAAGTCTTTTTTGCGACTGAATATTGCATAAACATTTTTTTTTTTTTTTTTTTTTGAGAATAACAACTAATTTTTCAGGGTAGCAATGGATTCATACTTTTCTCAAGAGTATTTGCGCGTGAGCGAATGTAACGAACCCGACTGGAATTCGAACAGGATTTTTCGATTTCATACCACCCGCCGGTATAGAGATCGAAAGTGTTACTAAAGAAAATATCGAGAGGTAAGTTTTTGTTGGTAAGACTTTCAAATCCTCAGGCCAATAGACATTAATTTCATTCTTTAAAAAAGAAAAAAGGACATGCACGCGAACATCTGTAGCCACTAAATATAAGATAGATAGATAGATAGATTAGAAAATACTTGATATGTATAAACTTATATAAATACTAATAGACTAAGATAGATGGACAATATTTGAGCTTCTTAATAAGTACAAATAAATATTTATTATCAAGATACCAATTTTCGTGGTAACATGAATAAATAACGCAAATTTAGTCATCAGGGAAAAATTTATATAAATATATATATATATATATATATATAATTTTAAGGTATGCTATATTTATGGGTAAAAGTGCTCAATATCAGGGATAGAGCGTATCTAAATATAAAAATGAACACTGATATTAGCATCGTGATGCGATTGGGTTATTCAATTAGAAAGAGAACAATTTAAAATCGTTATGTACAAGCCCACTGTCTTCCCAACTGAGAAATAGTGAGAGGATAAATATCGTTCGAGCCTTCAGTAATGGTACTAACATTCATACTCTGGCTTCCATCGTTAAAGTTCATTCTAGAAACATCAAGAGAACGATATATATATATATATATATATATATATATATATATATATATATATATATATATATATGGTTGGTGCAAAAATAATGACGTAATAATGTCATTTTTTGACGTATTTTTTAACGTCAAAAAACGACATTATTACGTCCTTATTTTTGCACCAACCTAATATGTATATATATATATATATATATATATATATATATATATATATATATATATATATATAAACTTTATTTCAATCCTTCATGAGCATCGACTATAATTAATTAGTGATGAACATGTCATTTTCATTTATGATCGAACACATCACGATTCTTCTGTTAAGCTTGGAGAGTCATTAGACATTCTTATTGCTCAAAGTAAAGTCCAATAGTGTTAAACAAACCAAGGAGAATTCCAATAAGATATTTTAATCATTTCTAAGATGCAATGATTAAGAGTTATTCATCAAGATTGGCTTATTTTGAGCACAATGCCACAAGTTATATATATATATATATATATATATATATATATAGATAGATAGATAGATAGATAGATAGATAGATAGATAGATAGATAGATAGATAATAAGAAAGAACAGTAAGATATATAATCCAGTGTTCTTATAGATATCTTTCTTTTTACAAAATAGTGCTCAATGTAAATTTACAGAGCCACTAATATTATAAATTGATTTATTTAAAATATGGTTTTTCGCTACACAGTTCTAACTATGTTTCAAAAATGGAAGCTAAAAGCTACGAATTTAATTTTGTAATTAAATTAAAGACAGCTGTGTCTTTAAAACCCAGTAATTTTAAAAGTTACTCCAAAATTCGCTTGAGGATGAAATGGAACTAATGTCTTTAATTTAATTACAAAATTAAATTCGTAGCTTTTAGCTTCCATTTTTGAAACATGGTTAGAACTGTGTAGCGAAAAAAAACGTATTTTAAATGAATCAATTTATAATATATATATATATATATATATATATATATATATATATGTGTGTGTGTGTGTGTGTGTGTGTGTGTGTGTGTGTGTGTGTGTATGTGTAAAAGAGAGATTGTGAATCTCCATCCCCTCCCACTTTTCCTGAAATTGAGAACTAAATGGTGCACTAAATTGTTTTCTTGGTCTCAATCTGTAACAATGCTACAAACGTGGGTTATATTATTTTCTAAAATCATTACTGTTATTCATTTTCAAAATAAATCAAAATATCATTGTCTGTTTGATTTTTTTCTGCTATGTTTTTTTTTTTTTTTTTTTTTTTCTCTCTCTTGAAATATTAACTCTTATAAAAGTCGCATATTCGGGAAAAAGATCTAATTCACAAAAATAAGTGCAAGTGAAAAACAAAACAAAAATTGCTTACAACAGAACAGATCTAAAGATATTCATTTGACAAAAAGATAAATAAAAATTATATAGAAGCAGCAATCGTTCAAATTTGACACCTCCCCCACTTTTGACATACACTTCTTTTATTTTGTGGCATCGTGTTTGTAGTGAGACTCGAACTCACTACAAAATATTTGAAAATCAGCTTGCTTACAATCGTTATTACGATTCCAATGTAATAAATTTTAACTATGGAATATCAATATTTGAGCCTTTTCTATTATATTCTTTCTCTTTCTTGTACATAGAGCTCTACCTGGATTTTATCCTCTTGGAAATATATATATATATATATATATATATATATATATATATATATATATATATATATATATATATATATATATATATATTCTTATTAATATAATTATTATTATTTATGTATGTTTTAATCTTAAACGGGTATTTTCGTTAAATTATTGCCCGTATTAAACCGACAACGCTTACATAAAAAAGAAAATTATATATATTATAAATAGTGTTAGTAACATACCTGCAATTTCATTCACAATTGAAATATTATAGTGAGAATAGGCACACGATTCATTGACATTTACAGCTTCTATGCTGACGTACAATGGCCGCCCATCAAAGGAGCTGTTGGCAAAGAGCTCTCCAGGCATGAAATCGGTAGCTTCTGCACTATAAGTATGGTAACCTTTACCTGGTTTGGCTATATCGTAAGATGCATACATGTTGACGTAGCCACACATAGTTGTGACCTGCAAAAGATTAAAAAAAAAACAATAATAATAGTAATAATACACTGTTTCGGATATACCCACATTCGAAAATTAGCAGCACTGAAGATTTCTTTATTATTCCACTCAAAAACGTGTTAACCCAATTCTTTTGTCTCGTTTATACAAAGAGATTCTAACATTTTTACCACATAGAAAAACTATATGGTACCATACAACTGTTTTGCTTTAAAATCTCTATAGAAAAAGCCGTACTTTTTATAGCATAAACTAAACATCATTTATCTGATGTTGTAAATTAAAGTTACCTCCATTTGAAGAGCACAAAGGGTAACAACTCGTTTTTCCCTTAAACCCTGTCCACGTTCTCATATATTTAGCGTCTGCTTTAAGCAAGACGAAAAAACTTGTTAATTTTTTTCATTCCTACCCTCTTACTTCTTAAAATAATAACCTACATTCATATTTATGAATGTTATTGCAATAATTTATCAAAGTTGTTAAGTTAAAAAATATTTAACTACACAAAATGAGAATTTCTACGGGTCTTTTAAAGTCGTAGAGGAAGTTATTCAATCATTAATTTCAGAATTATGATTCCCCAGAAAATTGAAACAGAAAAGCCATGAAATTTTCACAATTACTGCACGTGAACTATAAGCTTTTTAAAGTGAGATTTCACTGAAATAAGTTTGAAATTTTGCAAGTTTTCATTTAAAATGAAGAAAATACGAACTTGAATCAAAATGATCGCAATAAACAAATAGAAGAAGGCGTCGATTTTGAACTAACGGCAAGAGGATATGGCAAAGTAAGAAATATTTGAATATTACCCGTGAAAAAATTAATGGATAATAATTATATATATATATATATATATATATATATATATATATATATATATATATATATATATATATATATATATATATGTATTGAAACATTTACTTACTCGAAATTAATTTCTCCGTATGTGATTATTATTATCCCGGCTACGCAATTTCGTGGTGTATATTCACTTTTCAAGAGATGTCTGTTTTTTTTATTTGTATTTTTTCCACTCTATTAGTGACGAGCGCCTGTTGATGTTCGTTCGCATGTTCATATATATATATATATATATATATATATATGTATGTATGTATGTGTGTGTGTGTGTGTGTTGACGGGCTGTTGAGTATTGTCCTTTATGTAACTTAAGTGTCCTCTTACCGTATCAGTACTTCTTTACGTTTGGTGGGAAGTGTAGAAACTGTATAAAGATTGGCTGGAAAGAAACTCCCTGTTGAATATTGCTTATAATTTTTGTTAATATCAACACATTTGCATGAAACAAAATATATTGTGATTCCTAAAGTGGTAGAATTTCATTTCTAGTTTCTGTTTTTATTTCAGCGTGACAAGTGTAGCCTAGAATGACACAGCCTGACACTGCAAGAGCGTGATCAGCAGCGTCCCCTTACGAAGTGTAGCAGTCCGTGGCACAAATGCCAAGAGGCACAGTGTTCATTGACCTCGTGCTTCAGTAGATGCCAAAATAATCAGAAATTGTGATTCCAAGCTGATGAGTTTGGGATCTGTGGTAGACACCCACAGAAGCGGCCGTCCTTCAACATCCAGATTGTGCGGAAGGTAGAATTTTAACGCTGTGTATACTTCTACCATTATAATGTTAAAAATAAATTCATGAAAATCGGCAAAGAATTAATAAATTTATTAACAATTTTAAGTATGGAGCTTCTATCCACCCACTCTGTACATGTTTTGTTTTGTTTTTTTAATACCACTGATTTTTAATTGATAATCTTCACTATAAGTAATTATTGTAACGGTATTGCTGGATGTCGATATATCAGAGAGATGACTTCAGGATGTTATCAATCTGGAAGAGACCATCCCAATCTACAGCACTGTTAGAAAGTACCTGAAAACCCTACTACCAAATGATCTCAAGCCTTGAAATTTCGTATACGAAACTGTTCGAAAGCCATTGATAGTTGTGCTAGCACGACGTTACAAATCATCGTGGCCGATGTTTTCAGAAACTGTAACTAAAGTCTACATAGCAGAGTTACAGTGTAAACGGTAGGCTGGCTCTGTGGGTGTTGAAGAAACGCGAATGTGACTAAGCAGGTGTATTGTTTCTGTGGGCGTTAAAGAAACATAAATGTGTCTGAGTGGGGATTTACTAGTCGCCTTAGCAGACGTGTGTACTCAGAAACGGTTATCCAACCATTACTATCATTATTTTTTTTTTTTTTTGTGGTGGGGGTTCAGGTGTATACGCATTTCTTTCCGGATCCCTCCCAGAGACCTATGTTTAGAAATAGCATCGTGACACTGACAAAAAAAAAAGCATATTTTACATAAATAAAGCCCTTCGTAAAATGTGGGATGTGCTTGTGAGAACAATTTTTTATCTTTGAGGCATGGACTTCCAGGAATCCCTTCGATTAGTCTACTGGAATCTTTTTCAACCAATCCTAGGGCTCCAACTACAACAGGGATTGTTGATGTTCCCATATGCCACATTTTTGAGATTTCTATTTCAAGGTCCATGTATTTTGACAGCTTTTTGAATATCTTCAAAGATACATTGCAGTCTGCAGGGACTGCCATATCAATAAGGAGGCACTTTTTTTTGGTTGTGGTCTTTAATAACAATGTCTGGGCGGTTGGCTTTGATTGTTCTGTCAGTGTGTATTGTGTAGTCCCATAGAATTGTAACAGGTCCTATCTCCGTAACCGGGTCTGGGTAATGTTCATACCAGTTTCTTTCAGTTTCCTTCCCGTAGAAGTTGCAAATTTTCCAATGCAGATATTGGCCCACTTTGTCATGCCGGGTTTTATTTTCAGTGGGTGCCAATATTGTGCAACCTGATACAAGATGATCAATTGTTTCTGGATATCTATTGCAGAATCTGCATTTTGGGCTAACACAATATTTTATTGGGTTGGTGCAAAAGTAATGACGTAATAATGTCGTTTTTTGACGTATTTTTTAACGTCAAAAAACGACATTATTACGTCATTATTTTTGCACCAACCTAGTAGTATATGTGCTTGATAATTTTTACTTAACAAGTATTGGTCCTGTGCAACAAGGATAAAACCTTCAGTTTCAGCTTTCAACCCTGCACTACGTAGCCACTGATGGGTACGGGTTTTGTCTATGTCAGCTTGTTTGGTACGGGCAGAATATTGGCCATGAAGCGGTTTATCTTGTCATTGTTTCTGTATCTGGTCGATTGCATTTGTCTTTGCTCTCTTTTATTATTATTATTATTATTATTATTATTATTATTATTATTATTATTATTATTTCTGATATGACAGCAAAATATTGCTATTAATGTAGAATTAAATTTTAAAAAAAAACTTGTTTTTTTGTTTCTGATAACTCGGAATGATCATCAATTTTCACCTCATTTGTGAAATGTTAGTCCCGGCAGAATATAATGAGGAAAGAGAGCTTGGAAAATCTGATACTTACGGGACATATTGAAGGCAAGAGGGATAGAGGAAAAAAAACTTCTACCTTACCTAGTGAGCTTGAGCGAACGGGTGGCGGAGCAGTGTTTGAGAGAGATAGCAAAAAGACAAAAATTATTAAGAGCTACAAAGGAAATTGTGTAGAGACATGATGGCCAACGCCCTGAAAGGACACGGCACATAGAAATAGTATAGCTCATTTTTAATACCTCCTTTTGTATACCTAAGACTACGGAGGTTTCTATTCTATCCCAATATTTATGAAATCATGTTGCATGATGGGATGCCCACTTCATAATTAAATATCTGATTGAAATTAATTATTAAGTTGAGTCATAAATAATTTTCATTTCTGGGAAATAAATATAATCAATGTATCATCGTAACTGTCAATCATACATGGTCATCTCTATAATAAATGCCAATGTCAGTGTGTCACACTTTTTCAATTAAAGGGAGACAATTCTCAGTAGCTCATCTCCTTCTTTTATATAATAAATGCCAATGTCAGTGTGTCACTCTAACTTTATGCAATGTAAATAGTGTAAATTGTTACAATACCTAATCTCAGAAATATAGACAGATATTTTTAAAATCCGTACATATTTTTACTAATATCTTCATCTTTTGTTTTTTGTCGTTTTTTTTTGTTTTGTTTTGTTTTTTTTCATAAAAAGATTATATTTAACTTCGCGTTATCCCGATTTCACTTTGCATATACATATTATTGCTTCCGGTGTTTTTCTGCTTACCTTGACGGCGATGTGCTTGCTGCCAATGTATCTTTTTGATGGTTCTGTCTTGGGTACATTCAGTTTGATGATTTGTAATTTGCTGCTGTTTCCGTCTGCCGGCAGAGTATTGAAGTCAAGTTCAGCAGTGTCTTTGTTGATTAGATCTACAACCGTGGGAGCTTAAAAAGAAAAAGTGAAAAACATATTAGAGCAAAATCTTCAAAAAAAAAAAAATAAAACACGTATAGATAAATCCTTTTTTATTCTTTGGCGAGGTTTTACTAACATACACTGAATCTATTTTCTTAATACTTTTTTTTTAATTTCCTTTCATTTCTGTTGTATACTCATTTCTTTTCGGGTCCCAACCAGAGACCTAAGGTTAGAAATGACCTCATGACATTTTCCACTGAGAAAAAAAAAAACAAAGAACATACACATTTTACACAGATAAAGCCCTTGGTAAGGTGTGAGCTATACTTGTGAGTACAATTTGTTGTATTTTCTTAAAGCATGAGCTACCAGGAATATCTTCAGTGAGTCTATCAAAACCTTTTTCAATTCAAACCGAGGTCCGCAATTGCAACCGGAAATGGTTGATGTCCTCACGTACTACATTTTTGAAATTTCTATTTCAAGGTACTTGTACTTTGATAGTTTTTTGAAGATCTTCAAAGATACATTACAGTCTGCAGGGACAGTCACGTCAGTAAGTAAGCATATTCTATTTTTCTAGTCTGTGATCACGACGCCTAGATGATAACCTTTGATTGTTTTGTCTGTGTGTATCGTAAAGACCAATAAAATTGTTACAGGTCCTATGTCCGTAATCGGGCCTGGTTGGTGTTCATACCAATTTCTTGCAGTTTCATGTTTGACTGTTTAAAATGTTTTTGTTTTTTGGGCGTTTTTTACTGTTTGAATTATTCAAGCGGCCAAAATCGCTTGGGGCAATGGACAATACGGACAATATATATATATATATATAATTGAATGTAACTTAGTTCGAATTTCGCCTGAGGCTTCTTTTGTTTATTTGGCACTAATGCTCTCGTAAAAGGCATGACTACACATTTCCTTGGGCTCTGTCCTATCGCCAAAATATTACATCATTAGCATGCTACGATGATTTACAAAGAAATAATCGAGAGAAGAACATACATAGATCATTCATTTTCACATATCTACCTCCTGCCTTGCCCGAGAGAGAGACAACAATGTAACGCTGTGCATTTCATAGACAACCTTGTTAGCGATAAATACGAATCTTTACTATTTTCTTGTTATTATTAGACTTTTTTCCGTTCTACAATTTGACAAAATTCCGTTATTTTCCTACGTCCCTGACGATATGACACAGGGTCGGGTTAATGGGGAGGTGCGCAACAAAATTGGGCACCGACAAAAGTTACGCGGCCTCCTCAACCAAATATCATGCATGTATCAGAATATTTCGATGCTTTTCCCTTCTGTTCAATGCTTTATCTAGTAAAATCATTTCATACTAAAATTATTTACAATTGATTTTTGTTGCAAAATCATTTGCAATGCATTTTTATAGTAAAACCATTTGCAATGGATTTTTATAGTAAAATTATTTGAAATGCATTCTTAGAGTAAATTCATTTGCAATGAATTTTATAGTAAAATTATTTGCAAAGCATTTTTATAGAAAAATAATTTCCAATGCATTTTATAGTAAGATCATTTGCAATGCATTTTTATAGGAAAATCATTTGCAATGCATTTTTATGGTAAAATCATTTCCAATGCATTTTATAGTAAAATCATTTGCAATGCATTTTTATAGGAACATTATTTGCAATGCATTTTCATAGGAAAATTATTTGCAATGCATTTTTATAGGAAAATTATTTGCAATGCATTTTATAGTAAAATCATTTCCAATGCATTTTTACTGTTAAATCATTTGCAATTCATTTTATAGTAAAAATATTTGCAATGTATTTTTACAGTAAAATCATTTGCAATGCATTTTTACAGTAAAATCATTTGCAATGCATTTTTATAGTAAAATCATTTGCAATGCATTTTTATAGTAAAATCATTTGCAAAGCATTTTATAGTAAAATTATTTGCAATGTATTTTATAGTAAAATCATTTCCAATTCATTTTTATAATGCATTTTTATAGTAAAATCATTTGCAATGCATTTTTATAGTAAAATCATTTGCAATGCATTTTATAGTAAAATCATTTCCAATTCATTTTTATAATGCATTTTTATAGTAAAATCATTTGCAATGCATTTTATAGTAAAATCATTTGCAATGCATTTTTACAGTAAAATCATTTGCAATGCATTTTATAGTAAAATCATTTCCAATTCATTTTTATAATGCATTTTTATAGTAAAATCATTTGCAATGCATTTTTATAGTAAAATCATTTGCAATGCATTTTTACAGTAAAATCATTTGCAATGCATTTTTATAGTAAAATCATTTGCAATGCATTTTTACAGTAAAATCATTTGCAATGCATTTTATAGTAAAATCATTTCCAATTCATTTTTATAGTAAAAGCATTTGCAATGCATTTTTACAGTAAAATCATTTGCAATGCATTTTTATAGTAAAATCATTTGCAATACATGTATTTCATATTGATCTATTACAGTGAATAAATGATATATTATGGGAATAGTGATAGTATTCTATCTAAAATTTAGCAATGAAAATGTAACGTCCGTTTGAAGATGTGATCTAAAGAACAAGAATAGCAAGAATAGTATTGATAAATATAAAATGAACAAACCTTCACATAATCCTTTCTGAAGTTGGTTCACAGATAAATAAAGCTCATAATAAGAATCCAAAAGGCTCAGATGTTTACAGGTTGGAGTGGATGCGAATGCCTTCAGCTGGCCGATAACAAGGTTTCCAACTCCGAGGACAAATATTCTGAAATCCATGTCTTTGGCTCTCATCGCAGCCGAAATGGCGTCAGTGATATTTTCCGATCGGAGATCACCGACCAAAACAAACGCTTTAGCCGCTTTGTTTATTCTCCCTTTTGAGGACATGTTAATGGATGCACTGACAGCCAAATCGATAGCTTCAGCTGTCTTGGTCAAACCGCCTGGGTAGCTGATTCTTTGGAATGCCGCTTCCAGATTGGTGTCGTCTCGGAAATCTTCCATGCTCATCACCAGAGTGGCGTTGGTGGATAGCAGGATCACAGAGACGTGTACGTTGTCGGGCTGGATGTCCATGTCGCTGATCATCTCTCGTAAGAAGTTCACAATCAAATTAAAGTTGTCTTCTCCAACGCTACCGGAGCCATCAATTATAAAAGTCACATCTAATTGAGAAGCTGGACAGACTGGAAAATATTGTTAAAATACAATCGTTATTCTTTTTATTTACGTATTTGTAATTGTGCAGACAAAGTTACTAGCGTCACGTCACTATCAGTAAATTATTAGTGGTCACTGGCGCACCATATGCACTGTAACCTTTGACACACCCTTTCAGTGGTGTGTCTAGGGCAAGAAGATAACGGTGTGTGTGTCTGTGTTTTTGTCTTTGAATATCAGGGATAAACCTAAAATTCGAGAACTTCTTTTTGCATCGATAACAGCAACGCTTCTTGTAGTGTTTGTTTAGTGGCACATCAACTCCTTATCGGTCATTTAATGCCGAAATCTAATTTTCATGAGAGCAAAAAATGTATTGTTCGTAATTTTTTTACTATGAAAATGTATCGCTCAAATTTTTCCTATAAAAAATTTATACTTTCAGTTTTACCCATAGCTGGGACCCTAACAGGTGCTACCACCTCGGGTCAGAGTAGACCTGAGAACAACAGCAATTAAAAGGTGGTTACGCGATCATCAGAACCTCCCGATCACATGCCTTGCTGTAGTTCATCGTCATACTCAGGACGGGCTTCTCGTAATAACACAGAATATGTGACGTTGATCTCGAAAGCCATTCGATGTCAACAACGAGCGTATCCTTCCATTTCTAGCCAAATAAAGCTATTTCTTATAAATAAAAAAAAAAGGACAGCAAATATATTGAGTTTGATATGAAGTGTTTTTGATCTCACAAGCGATAGGTCAGATAAGATCAAATTCAACCTCCAGGGGGTCACTAGTGGTAGAATTGGGTTGTGGTCTCAATTCTCTGGAAATGATGTGACCATATTCACAACCATCGTGTTAATCTTCTCAGCTAGTGATTCAAACCAAAACATTGAGGTGTGCTGCGAACCGATCGCTTTATCCTGCCATTGTCCAAGCATCCGCAAACTTCAAAGAAGCCCGGCGTCAAGTATTCTTCATTCAAAAAGAGCAGCATCATTGTGGAATTTTGCCAGCGGTCCCAACCATCGAATCTAAAAGTCCCCACTGCTCCAGACTCTGTGTGTCTAGACTTGGTTTGCAGATCCACGTCCAGATCAACTGCTGAATTGCAAAGAAGATAGTTTTCTTCGGGCACGAAAGACAATCTTGATAGCTTTGCCTAATCTCCGGAGAGAACTTTTAATTCCAGATTTGATCGGCTGGACTAGAATACCTAATTTCAGTCACTAAAACAATTATATCGTCCATAAACTTAAAAAGTAAAAAGTTTTCAGCAATAAAAATAAAAATAAAACTTACAACTTATTCCGGCGGATAACTGGAAGAAGTCTTTTCCCTCCAGGTTCAAGGATTGTAAAGAAAATTCAAGTTGTTTACCAATTCCTGCTTCATTAATTCGGTTTTGAGAAGTCACAAAGAATGCCATAACCATGCCTGAGATAAGGGGTCTATCAAGGTCTTCCATCTTAGTAATGGCCAAATCAACGCCAAACTGGCTTCTTGCTTCCAGGCATCCATATCGAAGCGTTGTACTACATTCCATGTTGACTGTGGATAGTTGATCTTGGGAGACCTGCACAAAAAAAAAAAAAAAAAAAAAAAAATGAAAATAATGTCAATTCCTGCTCCTGGCAACTTACACATAAAAAATTGATCTAAATAAAAAAAATAAGTCCATGTTTTATGTGCAGACATGCATATATATATATATATATATATATATATATATATATATATATATATATATATACACACAGAGAGAGAGAAAGGTAAATTAAATGACCAAATATAAGCCACCATATACTCGCATGTCGGTGTGCATGCACAAACAAGCAAATAAATAATCATTAAATTTATTCATGAAGTGTAAACATAATAGTGCTCGATGTGGTTAGACAGTGCAAAGATATATATATATATATATATATATATATATATATATATATATATATATATATATATATATATATATATATATATAATATAATACACATATACGTATACATGCGTTTGGGCGTGCGACTTAAGTTTCGCTA
The DNA here is from genome assembly GCA_963932145.1 of Acanthosepion lycidas. Classification (NCBI taxonomy): domain Eukaryota; kingdom Metazoa; phylum Mollusca; class Cephalopoda; order Sepiida; family Sepiidae; genus Acanthosepion; species Acanthosepion lycidas. The sequence continues at coordinate 79,291,346 of OZ010584.1, read as the reverse complement.
GTTTTCCAGCTCATCGGGCACAAGGTATATATATATATATATATATATATATATATATATATATATATAGGCTCGTTTAGCAGCCATCATATATGTGTGTGTGTTTAAACCATTGTTCAAGGGAAAAGTGTAGTTTTACATATCAATATATTTTTGCCATTGTTTGGGTAAGAAAATGAGGTTTTACATACAAATATATATTTTAGCGATCGTTTGGGAAACAAAGTGAGGTTTTATATAACAATATATTTTTGGTATTGTTTTGGGGAAAAGTGAAATTTTATATGTCAATATATTTTAACCATTAACTGGATGGAAAATTGAGGTTTTATATATCAATATATGTTTAAACATTGTTTGTGGAAAAAAACATTTTTAGATATCAATATGTATGAGAAAGTGGAAAACATTTCTTCTGACGCCTTTCTTCCTTTAGTAATTCATCATACTAAATTTGTTATGTTGCACATGCGCACGAACGATAGGCAAATATTTGCACACACACACACACACACCCTGCAAACTGGCGTCAAAACACTATGAAAGTGTAGAAATACCTTTTCATACCAGAAATACTTTGTAAAAAATTATTACCAGCAATACATTTTTGAAAAAAACAAATATTACGAGCAATACATTTTTGAAAAAAATATTACTAGCAATATATTTTTGAAAAAAATATTACTAGCATAATATTTTTGAAAAAAATATTACCAGCTGCTATACATTTTTGAAAAAAAAATATTACCAGCAAGAAAAATTTTTTCGGCATTAAATAACCCATTGAGGTTGATATGCTGTAAAACAAACGAAACCAAGGTGAAAACTTTCTCCTCTTCGTCATACATTTTTAACCCAATATTGTGCGTAATATATAAAAATATATATCGTTATCTTATACATATGAATATATTTTTAACCATTGTTTGGAGGGAAATGTGAGGTTTTATACATTAATATATACTTATATTTGTGATAAAAGTGGGTATTTATTCATCAAATACGACATTTCATTTAAATACGCATTAAACGGAAGTGCCTAACGATCGTCTGCTTCTTCGCTTTTTCTTAGCAGCTTAAAAATGTATAGACCATCAGGTATTATACAAGGGGACTATAAGGCAATGTCTATATAATTATGATAAAAAATAGGGATATAAAAATCAGCCTAATGACGATTAAACCCTTTCCCTGCTTAAGCGTGTATATACGTTTTTACCGAAAGTGTCTTTTTCAGACATTGACGAATAAACACGTCCGAAACATAGCGTTCAAAAAACCAGCTACAGACGTGTTTATACGGTGGTCTTAATTCTTTTTATACGAGTTCACCTGTAAACTCATACATCTGGTAGAGGTGTTAGCCACTGCTCGGGTACTTCAAGGTGCCTCAGTTTCTTAGTTACTATATTAAAACCAAATAAAAACGTTCATCTGAAAATAAAACATTTTTCCCAAAATAATTGGCGGGTAAGGGGTTAATGGATTTATAACGGACATTATTTTAATTATTTTGTCTCTCGGAACGATGCCAAAAAAGAAATTATTACAAATAATGACGATATCGCAAAAATGTATAATTTGTCATAAAAAAGGCATTCATATATCATAACAACAGTTGCACACAGCCTAGAAAATATCTATATATTAAAAAAGTATATTTTCTCATTTATTCTCTTTAAAATGAAGTTACTTAAGAGCTACTTAGTCTGTTTTCATCTATATCGATATTCCTCTGTCCATAGATAAATAGATAGATATGATTAGAGAGCTTGACTCGTTAAACCAGTTACGACTGCGTAGTGAGTTCGATCCTAACTGGGCACTCTATACTTTCGGCCTGTGCCACATCTACGTTTAGAGAATTATTTGAGCACTTCGATATGGTGTAATGGTTAGCAAGCTTATCTCACTAGAATAGTGAGTTCGATCCTCAATAAGTACCCCATACATTCGGCTTTATGCTACATCTAAGATATGCTTTAAAAATCACCATCGAGAGATAGATAGATAGATAGATAGATAGATAGATATTAGGTTGGTGCAAAAATAATGACGTAATAATGTCGTTTTTTGACATATTTTTAACGTCAAAAAACGACATTATTACGTCATTATTTTTGCACCAACCTAATAGAAACACTGCGGACTGTAAACAGTAGAGGTCTTTTTTCACTTAAAATATGATGCTACACTATCTTAATACTTTCATTTTTCATCAGTAATTAACTTTGCGTCATATTAAGCTAAATAAAATATCTATATTATTCAAGGCCCTGCCTGATGTTTGAAATAGTTTATCAAGTGCTTGTAGTTCACATTTTGTACATGTTTACTTACTAAATTTAGCTTACTTTGAAACTAGGCCAAATGGAGAGAAACTGGAATAGGAAAATTTTATTATTATTGCGCCAATCTTCAAAGTAAGTATATATATATATAAGTGAACATTGAAGTCAACACTCAGAGGCGACAGGCTGTTTCTTGCTAGACATAATCGTCAGGCCGCGATTACGTCTAGCATGAAACAGACTGTCGCCTCTGAGTGTTGACTTCAATGTTAACTTTTATATTTATATTTACATACGCTCTATCTCTGATATTGAGCACTTTATACCATATATATATAGCACACCTTAAAACTATATTTCTTTATATATATATATATATATGTATAGCATGATATATAGGGCGAGCATGACCAATGTATATATATATATATATATATATATATATATATATATATATATATATATATATATATCATCATTGATCATGCTCGTTTAACAGTAATCATATGTGTGTGTTCAAACCATTGTTCAAGGGAAAAGTGTAGTTTTACATATCAATATATTTTTGCCATTGTTTGGGTAAGAAAATGAGTTTTTACATACAAATATATTTTTAGCGATCGTTTGGGAAACAAAGTGAGGTTTTATATAACAATATATTTTAACCATTGACTGGGGGGGAAAATGAGGTTTTATATATCAATGTATGTTTAAACATTGTGGAAAAAACATTTTTTAATATCAATATGTATGACAAAGTGGAAAAGATTTCCACTCTAAATTGTCATCTCGACTTAAAAAGAGAGGAATTGATTCCCATTGCCTCCTTCATTATGCTGTTTAAACCTGGGGTAGGAAAAAATGGGTTCATGCCTTTCCCAATTACTTTAGCGCGAAGTGATCGCGCTAAAGTTATTAGGAAAAGTATGAACCCATTTCATACTAACTACTAAAGCAGAACTTGAATTCAGGCCACCGATTCAACTTTCCGCGCTGAGAACCTTTACATTAATCACTCATCAGTTTTTTTTTTAACACCATGTCCCTTCAGGACATGGGCAATCATGACTCTCCACAGATTCCTTTTCTTTATTATGTGTGAATGGAAATGCATTCTTGGGAAATATAGCGTAGTGGTTTCCTGTTGCCGTCTCCACTATTTGAAATTAAGAGTTTTCCTAATCTTAAACTGGTTGCCACCGAATGCTAGATATTCTAGTCTACTCTGCTATTTAACCCATAGCTAGGGGCATCATTCATTAATAAAACGAAAGATGTTAACTAAAGAAAGAAAATAAACTAATTATAATACAAATTTCTGACAACACATGCATGCCTATTGTTATATGGGTATTTAACGTGTAGACCCGAGTGTTTCCACTCGGGTCGCTGGTCTAAGCTAGTCATAGATTGTCTAAGGTGGCCAGTTATGGCCGGTCATACCACCGCTACGCAACAGATGTCACGCAATGGTGGTGGGGGGCACAAGGGAAGAGAGAAGGCCGCTGGCGTGGAACAGATACTATATCTGCAGCATCCATCCCGACAGAAAAAAAAAACTTCTCTTCCTCTGCCAATCCTTTCAGAAGAATCCGGAAGGAGAGCCTCCTGAAGGCCCATTTCCCAAGATCAGACCAAATATCAGAATTCTTTTTAATATCATCTCAGTCGGCCGATATCTTTCTGTACACTTCATGCATATTGACACTTTTATGATTTCAATAAAAAAGAAAAAGAAGGCAAAAGAGGAAAAAGCGGACGAACATGTTTTACTTTTTTTACCTGCCAAATACCGCCACTACCAGGGGCGTACTTCATACCAAATTCTGTTCGACGATAAGCCGAGCTGTTCAGGTAATTAAGATCAACCTCAAAGGCACAAGTTGAACGTAGACGCTGGTAGACGGCATCAACCACATGGATACCACCTTCTCCGGGCAAAAACGTAAGATCCTGTGTCGTTCCGCTTAATCTCCAAAACTTAGAAGCCGACGCCATTAAAAACGTACTCCATAAGTACAGGCTGATTGTTGTTACTTTAAGTCTGGCGAACATTTTTTTTTTCATTAATTAGTTAGCTGTTTTTCAAACTGAGGTGAATTATTTTTAACCATAACTCAAAATGAGTACTCGTGTAAACAAGGCTTTTGTCGAAGTTATCGTTATTTGTGTCGTTTTAGGAGTGAAGCAAAAATGCACTGTTTACGTCTCTCTTCTGAAATACGAAGTGGGTTTTTACTGTATCCGGTTTGTTGCTATTTTGCTCAGATTTTCCTTAAAGTAACAGGTCACCTTACCTTAAGTAACATTTATCTCTCTGTTATTCTCGTCATGATTGAGTGAACACACGCACAAAGAAACGAAAAAGAGAAACGAAAAAGAGAAATAAAAAAAGAGAAACGAAAAAGAGAAACCTAAATCTGACTAGATTGGGTGTGGAATGCATAAATTTATTAATACAAGTTACACTGAATTTATATTATCTTTCTGAACAATTAATGGCTTTAATTTGAATCCGTCATTTTTATTATTTCAAAAGTTATTATAGTGGACACTTCGTATTTCAAATAGACGTAGTTCCTCTTCTTCTATGTGCCATGCCCCTTCAGGACGTTGGCGATCATGGATCTCCACATTTTCCTCTCCTTTGTAGCTCTTAGTAAATTTTTGTCTTTTTTTCTCCTAAACCCATTTGCACAAGTTCGTTAGGTAGATTATGCGCTGTTTTCATCTGATTCTCTTGACTTCAATATGTCATGTGAGTGTTAAATTTTCCAAGCCGTCTTTTCTCACTATGTACTCTATTCCTGGTGTGAAGTATAATTATCCTTTTTGCTACCATTTTCTCTAAAACATCATCATAGCTGACATGTTCAGTTTACTGTATTTTCAATATTCCATTTGTGTGTGTGTATGTGTGTTTCTTTAGTATACATATATATATATATATATATATATATCACTCGTCAGGGATATATATATATATATATATATATATATATATATATATATATATATATATATATATATCCCTGACGAGTGAACGGATTGATTCCTAGAGTGTCCGTCTACTAAAGTCATGAGTCGGGATGCTGAAGATTACATCAAGCAGCTAAGTGACAAGCATTTTACTTGCATTAATATATATATTACTGAAAGACGAGAGAAAATTGCCGTGTTTATACATATTTGTTTCATTGCGAAGTACTTTCGACATATCCATGTCATCACCGGGGTATTGTCTTTAATAAAATGAATATTATAGTATCCATTACTGTCAGAGACAGATTGTGTTATCTGAAAATTACATTTTTTATGAATGGTGTGAGGAACGCTACGCCGGTGCATGAGCACTAAAACCGTTCTGAAAGTTAATTTTCTTACAATTGGAGTAAGGAATGCTGTGTTAGTGCGTGACAACTGAAACCCTTTAAAGGGAGGTAACTAAGTGTGGTTTGGAGAATATTTGTACAACATTAGTAGTAAAAAGAGAAACTATTATTGTAAACGTTGGCATTTCAATCTATCTATTATACACATTGTAAAATATTTGTAGAGTATTCATAATTAATCTTAAGGTTTGGCCTCGATATTTTAATATAGATAGTTTCAAGAATATTTAGTTTATGTTTATTCTTTTCATGAAAAAATATAGAAGTATTTTCACCGAGGTTTTTTTTTTCTGAATTGCGAATGTGGACAGGTGTGTTGTAAATGTTTAGAAATATTAGACATATGATTCAAATGAAAACTTAGCAGCCGAGACAATGTTGTTGTAGTGCGTCCAACATAAATATTATTTTTACCATGGGAGATACAATCTTCCAGAGGACATTGAAATTTATAAACAATGTTGGTTTTCTGTAACAGAAAGTAAGGGCCTACGTACATCAAATTGTCTTTAAATTAAGTGGCGGTAGAATAATAATCGTTGAAATTTTAAAAGGTTAGCTTAAATATTAATGCAATATTTAAATGCAGAAAATCAATTTTGAGTTTTTCTGTAGTTTATTGTTGCCTATCACATACTGCGGCAGTATGACTCGCAAAAAGAAATCTCCGCCAACAGAAGAGCAGATTGCAGTCAAAAGAGCCAAGTCTGCAGCGAGGTAAAAAATCCCGTTCAAATGAAAACCCAGATCAAACGGCAGCCAGGAGAGCTTCCAATGCTGAGAATATTCAAACTCAAACTCCTAAACAAACCGAAGGCCCAATCAAGAGTTCTCCACAGGAGCTAGATTAAATGCCACCCAGTAAAGCAACTTTCAAGCTAGTATATATATATATATATATATATATATATATATATATATATATATATATATATATATATATATGAGTTCTGAGTTCTGAAATCCCCTAGGAACAATAAATGTACATGATAGGGATAGAAAACCACTTAGTTCCGTGGAAATTGAACATGTCCGATCGAGATCCACTGGAAAAAAGCAATATATATATATATGTATGTGTGTGTGTGTGTGTGTGTGTGTGTGTGTGCGTGTGTTGCTTTTAAATGTTAATAAATCGTTTACTCGCTAGATGAGATGCATTGATATGCACTGAACGACTGCAATTGTGTAGCGATTTTTACATATTTTCGCTGTAATATCCTAAAATAAATTATATATATATATATGTGTGTGTGTGTGTGTGTGTGTGTGTGTGTGTGTGTGTGAATAACTACATATCAGGCTACGAAGTTAAGGATCCACCCCTGTGTTTGGATATACAAGTATGTTTAAAGTGAATAATGCAAACCTTTGCTAAACAACAATGGAATCATAAATATAATATTAAATTTCAAATGTCAATAACAAAAATAGGAAAAAAATTAAAAATCGAGAATTTGAAAGATACAAAGAAAGAAACAAAAAGGGAAGAAAGGAAGGAAGAAAGAAAATTAAAGGGAACTGAAGAAAAAAAAAGAAAGAAAGAAGAAAATTAAATGAATTTTAAGAAAAAGGCTAAAGAAAAAGAAAGGCTGAATACAGAAAATGACAAAAGATAAATGAAGAAAAGAAATCAATTAAGTACTGAACGATATAAGAAAATAATAAAAATGCAAATGAAGAAAATTGGGTCAGAAAAAAAAATAAATATGTGCAAAGAAAGAATATATATGCCAGCCTAGACTATTTTTATTATTCAATTCACCAACCAACCAACAACCAGTTCCCGTAATCGCTTGACTGCTTCAAAAAAGTAGACGAAAAAGAAAAAAAACCATGAAAAACAGAAGATGTATTGTTGATATATTGAATATGCTCTTACCGCAGGTTTTCTTCCCGTTTTATAGATAAGATTAGTTCCATCAATAAAATCCGTTATTTGCCTGTAGAAGTTTCTTCTCGGATCAAAATGCGTCTCTAACAAGTTTTTTGACATCTTGTAATTCATTTCCCCACTATTATTCTGCTACATACGTTTTCTATATATATATATATATATATATATATATATATATATATATATATATATATATATATATATATATATGGGGCAGTTTAATTTATGTATATATATATAAAATGGCAGTTTAATTTATATATATATATAAAATGGTGAAATTTTGTTAGCGAAGGGATTTCGGCATTTTATATCGTTAACTTTACTAATTTACTTTTTGTATGAATGATTCATTGTAATATATATATTATATATATATATATATATATATATATATATATATATATATATATACATATATATATATGTCTGTGTGTTAGATAATATTAATTAAACTAATATGTATGCATTTCGTTTTATTGTAAAAACCATAAAAAATCAAAATTTGTTCAATGTTTAAAAACAACACGGCGATCTAAGATGGAATTAAGTAAACTATATGACGAAAATGATTTTCATAATTCGATATAAATGTCTCTCTCTCACTCCACACACACACACATATATATATATATATATATATATATATATATATATATATATATATATATATATATATATATATATATTACAAAATTCAATTCACGCTTAATTTTCCTTGTTCCTATAAATGTATATGAAAGAATATATACATTTTTTATATCAGAAAAATATTAAATGAAAAACTGGAAAAATTTTGTTTCGTCTCATCGATGGACATCATCGTACTAAAGTAATTATTAGGTCGGTGCAAAAATAATGTCGTTTTCTCACATATGTTACTATGTGAGAAAACGACATTATCTTTGCACGAACCTAATAGTATTCATATTACATATATATATATATATATATATATATATATATATATATATATATATATATATATATATTAATAACGTTTTACAAAGAATTTTTTAAATCTAATTTTGAAAAGTTGTATAAAGAGGAAAAGTGAAGCATAAAATACAAATAAAAATTCTCCTCGCATTCATTTTGTTTCTTTTCCTTCCTTTCCATACACATATTAAAATTGTTTCTAAGGTACCACTCAGCAACTTTCTGGTTGTACGTAACGACACAGACGACATGGCCTATTGTGTAAAAGAACTGGTGTATTCACTTTCCTTTTTATTCGAATTCGTGACGTCATTTATTAGGTAATGCAGAAATATAAACCTAGTCAGATCGTTTATGATAAGGAAGAAAGTTCGAAGTTCCAAGATGCCTTGGCGTTGAATAGTATAGTAAGCGAGCTCGTTTAGTTGAGCATTACTAGGTAGTTCGATACTTGTGGCTTTGTGCTAAGCTTTATAAATGACAACAGTTATGAGTTCTGAGATCCACTTATTTCCATGGATCAGATAAACTGAACATGTCTGATCGAGATTCACTGGAAATAGAATTTAAAAAGGAAACTTATTCTTTTAAAATAATTCTTTTTTTTTATTAAATGTATGTTAATCCTGTAAACTCCCCTGTAGTATTTAGAACCACATCGTCACTACACTAGGTGTTGCTGTTTTGTTTTCCGTGGCAAGTAGGTTTTTACAGGGTGTAGCTGCTAGCCTCACACAGAAAAGTTTGTGAATTCAAAGTTGGACCGATTACCAAAGCTAGCAAATCCGGTCCTGCTCTGCTAATAATTCCTAGCTATCAGAGGGTTGGGGATTAAAATGATTTATACCTATTAAGCCAATCTAATTTAAACTTAGTAATTAATAATCACTAACCTCGTCCGCTTCTATCAAGATTCCCCCTATCTCTTCTACAAATACTTTCATGGCAATTGCTCCGATGAGCTGCTTTCCCTGGTCCCCAGTCTCCATGAATACAAGCGCCTTACGAGGCTGGCATCCCGCTCTCACCCTTACACTGTAGAAACTTTAAAATGTAGCCGTCTCTTCTACTCCAATAGCTTCATACCTCGCACTTCTCGCCTGTGGAACACCCTTCCCAATTACTGTTTCCCTGATAGCTATAATCTCCAACTATTCAAATGTAATGTCAATCGACATCTCCAGTTACCTTGATCTACACACTATCCTTCCCTTCATCCTTTCTTCTATCACTCCTATCTGCTCTTGCTACAAATCTTCTGCAACCCCCCCCTGCATCCTAGTGGCTTCATGCCTTGCTCGGGGCGCTAAGCTTAAAAAAAAAAAAAAAAAGTATGAGTAAAATGATCTTTCTGAACTTATCCAAGATATGTTTTAAAACTGATCGAAGATTTTTTTTTTTTTCTTTTGTCACTCCAACGCTCAAGGTTTTATTTCTTTTTGCGGAAAACATTTTTAATGCAACCGTTGTTTCAACGCGATATGACCGTACGCCCCATATTTTCAAAGCAAACACGAAGCAAAACACAGACTAACCTGCCATATGCCCCCGTTCCTAATGTGTAGTTCCCTATATTTTCAATTGAATGATTAATTGTTTTTTATGGCTTATCAACCTTTTTCAGGTTATTTAAACCCATAAAATATTTTCAGATTGTAAAAATTTAATTAAAGAAAGTAGGATACTAATGATTTTTACTGATACAAGTTCTACTAGCATAGGGAGAAAAGGTAAACTCATACTTGCCCCAAAGGTATTTGCGCGTAAGTGAACATATAACAAAACTGACTAGAATTGAAATTGGAGAGCCGAGTTCCAATTCCGAGCCATTATCCATTATATCACACGGACATCCAAACTTACAGCACAAACGGACACCCATCTAGCTACTGACGTTGCTTAACTTCGGTGATCATAAGGGAACCGGTGTTTCAACGCGACATGACCGTACGCCCCATATTTTCAAAGCAAACATGAAGCAAAACACAGACTAACCTGCCATATGCCCCCAGTTCCTAATGTGTAGTTCCTTCCATCATCGCTTCTCAATTGGGCCAGTTTTTGGAGAAGTCCATTGTCGAAATCAACTAGGCAGTGTTCGTGGATCTTACCAATAACCGCGTCCACCACATATGAGCCTCCTGCCCCTGGTTCTAGTGTGAGGTCTGTTCCTTCATCGGCAAGATTAGGCTTTGACTGCACCAGCAAGAGAACGATGACGAAAAAAGTGACATTCATTTTGTTCAGCCACTTTTGAATCGAATAACATTTGATCGCCATTTTGTTGTTAGAAAGATTATTTTCCTTAACGAGTTTTCGGGGGTATAATTCTTGGTTTTTGTGCTTGGAATAGTTACTTAAGTCTTTCTCTGTTCTCTTGCTATAGCAGGACAGCTTGTTTAAGTTTGGTTCTTGTTGCAGCTCTGACGCATGGGGAGATGCTTGGGTTTATATAGGCTGCTAGTTCGCCAATGTGGGAAAGAATGAAAGAGAAAATGGCGGTGACGAAAACGAAACAAAAGATAAAAAATGGGAAAGACACATAACCGATAAAACGAACTGGACGGACAGGCGGTTGAGGTATGAAAAGTAGGAGGAGGCATATTAATTTCATTTACTGGCGAGTACGGAAAAAATGAAATGGCTTGGATTATATATATATATATATATATATATATATATATATATATGTGTGTGTGTGTGTGTGTGTGTGTGTGTGTGTGTGTGTGTGTGTGTATAATCCATTCTTCAATGAAACTTTCATATACACACACACATACATACACACATATATATATATATATATATATATAATATATATATATATATATATATATATATATATATATATATATACATACATACGTACATACAGTAGAATCACTAACGACCGGACTAAGAAGGCTTTCCGGATATGAAGAATTGGTTACAAAGTCCGGATATGAGGGGTTATATTTAGATTAAATAAAAGAACTGAAATCAGGTTTAACATTTATTTTCAATGTTTTATAGTAAACAAAATAAGCTAATGGTGAGTGAAATATAACGGAATTGATTTTAAGGGAAAAGAAATAAATTATGTAATGTTGATAAAAATTCATTAAATTAAGTATGTCACGTATGCAAAACAATTGAAGATTTTTTTTTAATCGCTATTGCATGATGATTCTTTCTCTTCTAATGTCACTATCAACTTTTTACGCATTTCGTTTTTTGTTCTTGAAATTTTTTAAACAAAAGACACTTTTTAACTCTGCGTGCGTTATTGCAATCCTCATAGCTGAATGCTGGCTTTCTTTCCATAAAATTGACAACCTTTTCAATAGCTTTTTCAATTTCGGTCCAGGTTTCATCGCAATCGTTTTTTCCTTGTTCATTGTGACAGTGTGAACACCGGAGAATAGTTTCTTTGGAAGATTTTATATCATACAATGTTGACTTTCCTATGTTGAAGTCAGCCATTAGTTAAATGAACTTTCACAAGCGTCTAGAATTTCCACTTTTTGCGATAACTTCAAAGTTGTTATTTTCCTCTTCTTCCCATCATCTTTTACACGAATGCATGCCATCAGCGTGAAATAAGCATAAGCAATTATCCAAAGTAAATTTCCTGAAAAACAGAAATTTCAAATCAGTTACATATCACCGAGATAGTTCAAATATACACATCCAAATCATGTCCGGATATGAGGGATTCTGGATATGAGGGATTCCGGATATGAGGGATTCTACTATACATATATATATATATATATATATATATATATATATATATATATATTCATTGAAAACGACAAAGGCACTGCTATCAAGCATTTTATTAAATTTTTCTTGCATTTGTACAAGTATTTTCTTTTTGGGGGCATGGGGAATGTATAAAGTGGCTAAATGTTTTATGGATCCGAGCGCTTTTGTTTAATCTATCAGCCATAATCCAGAATAATTGTAACTGAATATATATATATATATATATATATATATATATATATATATATATATATATGTGTGTGTGTGTGTGTGTGTGTGTGTGTCTATAGGTATGGGAATGTTACTTTTTTAAATTTCCGAACATGGTCAGCACACTGTGGCCGTGTTTATAGTTTGTATTATTGAGAGTTAACTTCTTTTTTATTATTAATACTTCCATTATTTTTAACCGCTTTTTTCCTGTGGACGAGGTTATTATGGTCCTATTTCCCACAAGTATGTTGCGGACAGAGTTTGTTAGGTCTCCATGTGTGTTTAAATGGGTCCTAATGGAGTTACGATCCGAGAGATGTAAAGTGTGTCTTCATGATAAGCATATAGTGGTATGCCCAATATAATTATTAATCATTAATTTATTTTGACAGTCTTTTTTTAGACTTCTGAAGTGAAGGCTTTCAATTCCTCAGCTCACCGTTCAGCACCTGCTTCGGCCTCCTAAATTCTTACACACACACATACACACACACATATGGTAATGGTAACATTAGCCGTCTCCTTATAAGAAAACATTCAGCTTTCATTGACGTCGTCACCAGTGCTACTTTCGGTTGAAATTTATAAAAGCTTTCCATTAAAACATTTTTCAGAAAAATAGGTTTCTCAAGTCCAGTAGCTGTTATCGTTCTTTCCAGTGTTAACGGGAGTTTCCTTCCTAACCTTTTAGTTGAAGTAATGTGGAATGTCAGCATCTTCATTATTTCATTATAATAGTGGAATTATATCTGTCGACTTTGAGTTTGTTTCTAATTTTTTGTTTTCTGTTTTGATAGAAACTTCCTTCCTGACCTTTTATTTGAAGTAGCGTTGTACGTCAACATTTTGATTATGTCATTATTTTCCTTTCGTGTTGTACGCGCGATCCATTTTAGTTTTTGCTGTTATTGAACGTCCACAAGTGGTGTGGCTTTTGTTGTTTGGTACAGTTCTTTGTTTGTGGTTCTGCGGGTTCGCAGAAGGATGGCCGTCTCTAAAACCCAAGCTAACCATTAATCCGATAAAATGGTTGTTTTCAGCTGACATGAAATCATGATAAATGACTTGAAGCTTTAGCAAGCGTGGCTTCTGATCTTAAGTGATTTGACGTGTCAACATATATATGTTTTTTTCATAACGAATTAATATAGCTTACAGCAAATATATCATCCATTACCATAGATTTGTTTGTCAGTTGCTTGACCTTCACTTGTGTGGCATATACTTTTCTGGCTGATGCATTGTTCATTAACGGAAATAGTGGGGGAGGATTATGGTTTGGTTTGGTTTGTTTTACGGCATATCAACCTCAATGGGTCATTTAATGCCAACAACTTTTTTTTCCGGGTAATATTTTTGTTTTGTCAAAAATCTATTTCTATTAATATTTTTTTTCTCAAAAATGTATAGCTGGTAATATTATTTTTTCACAAACGTATAGCTGGTAATATTATATTTTTCAAAAACATTTAACTGGTAATATTATTTTTTCAAAAACGTACAGCTGGCAACATTATTTTTTGAAAAACATATTATCAGAGGCCTTGTTGTTGGACGTAGTTTATCGTCTTACCCAGGATGCGGATGTAGTTTATCGTCATACCCAGGACGCCGATGTAGCTTATCGTCATACCCAGGACGCCGATGTAGTTTATTGTCATACACAGGACACGGGGAGGATTATGGCCGAGTGTCGAGAGGGTTGACTTTTTTAAGCAGGAAGAGTAAGGCAGACACAGCAAATTGAGAGTGGTGCAAAAGCGTTACGACTGAAGACTTTTAACGATTGTAACAACTCAACAAATAGTGATATTGCATCAGATCACGTCCAAATTCAATATTAATGCCGATCAAGCCATCGGTCAACTCTACAGCTTATACCGTATTTCACGGTGTTTAGTAGTCGTCGGTCAACAAGAGTAGAGTTATGGATACCACGACAGTGGTTAATGGGCTTCACAAATAACATCGTCATTGAAATACTATGCCTAGTCAAACATGTCGCGTTTCCACCTCTTCTATAGGTAGACAACAAAGTTCGTATATGGAGGAAGCTAAATGAGGCTACTGATGTAGCTTATCAGCGGGGGGGGGGGTTGTGCAACCTGTCGATGGATCTGTAATGGGCAACCTTCACCAGGGGTTGACGCGATGTGCATCTCTGTTCATGAGCGGAAATAGTGGGAGAGCATCATGGCCGGATGTCGAGAGGGTTGCTGTTTTTAAGCGTGAAGAGTAAGGTAGGCATAGCAACTTGAGATTCACATCTAGATATTGAGGACACTTTCAGTCTGAGCGGACTGGTTTCTCCGACCTGAAGGTATTTCGATCTGAGCCTCACCTGCAAGGTATAATGCTGCTTTTATTAAAATTCGTCACCATATCGCACTTGATGTATATGCCTGGAATGCGCTTATCAGGCAGGGTGTCATGATGGGTACATTGGGCTTCGTGTATTTGTAACCCACAGTCAGTTTGTTGATGTTATTCTCCTTAATAATAATAATAATAATAATAATAATAATAATAATAATAATAATAATAATAATAAAAGAGAGCAAAGACAAATGCAATCGACCAGATACAGAAA
Organism: Acanthosepion lycidas; assembly: GCA_963932145.1. Lineage (NCBI taxonomy): Eukaryota > Metazoa > Mollusca > Cephalopoda > Sepiida > Sepiidae > Acanthosepion > Acanthosepion lycidas. Next base: position 79,276,277 of record OZ010584.1, on the reverse strand, counting down.
CAATGGCAAGATAAACCGCTTCATGGCCAATACTCTACCCGTACCAAACAAGCTGACGTAGACAAAACCCATACCCATCAGTGGCTACGTAGTGCAGAGTTGAAAGCTGAAACTGAAGGTTTTATCCTTGCTGCACAGGACCAATTATCAAGTACACATGCTAAAATATTGTGTTAGCCCAAAATTCAGATTCTGTGATAAATATCCAGAAACAATTGATCATCTTGTATCAGGTTGCACAATATTGGCACCCACTGAAAATAAAACCCGGCATGACAAGTGGGCCAATATCTGCATTGGAAAATTTGCAACTTCTACGGGAAGGAAACTGAAAGAAACTGGTATGAACATTACACAGACCCGGTTACGGAGATAGGACCTGTTACAATTCTATGGGACTACACAATACACACTGACAGAACAATCAAAGCCAACCGCCCAGACATTGTTATTAAAGACAACAAACAGAAAAAAGTGCCTCCTTATTGATATGGCAGTCCCTGCAGACTGCAATGTATCTTTGAAGATATTCAAAAAGCTGCCAAAATACAAGGACCTTGAAATAGAAATCTCAAAAATGTGGCATATGGGAACATCAACAATCCCTGTTGTAGTTGGAATGGTTCGAAAAGATTCCAGTAGACTAATTGAAGGGATTCCTGAAAGTCCATACCTCAAAGAAATACAAAAAATTGTTCTGACAAGTACAGCCCACACTTTACAAAGGGCTTTGTCTATGTAATTTTTATTTATTTTTTTTTATTTTTTTTTTAATTTATTTTGTTTTTTTTTTTTCAGTGGAAAGTGTCATGATGCCATCTCTAACCTTAGGTCCCTGGGCGGGACCAGAAAAGAAATGTGTAAACGCCAGAAATCAAAGGAAATAATAATAATAATAATAATAATAATAATAATAATAATAATAATAATAATAATGAGAATATAGGTAACAACTGCCCCTTTTGTATCAGGTTGCACAATGTTACCATCCACTGAATATAAACCTTGGCATGATAAAGTGATCCAATAGCGGCACTGGAAAATCTGCAACCTTTACGGGAAGAGAATTGCAAGAAACTCGTATGAACAGCACCACTGACAAAAATAAGAGTTAGGAGTTATGTTAAAAAGATAAAAGAGATCGAAGATGTTTGAGAGCGATTAAAGTTTGTCAGGGTCGAAGATGAAATCTAGGCCTACGTATGAAGGCGTTCAATCATCCAAGCAGAGGCTCTAAAAATGTGTTTCTTCTTGAAGGAAACCTGCTTTATTTCACGGTGGATAACGCACGTGTTTAAAAACAAAAAAATTATATTTCACAGTAGATAATGCGCATTTTTAAAAGCAAAAAATATATATTTCATAGTGGATAACGCGCATTTTTAAAAGCAAAAAATATATATTTCATAGTGGATAACGCGCATTTTTAAAAGCAAAAAAATTTATATTTCACAGTGGATAACGCGCATTTTTAAAAGCAAAAAATATATATTTCATAGTGGATAACGGGCATTTTTAAAAGCAAAAAAATTTATATTTCACAGTGGATAACGCGCATTTTTAAAAGCAAAAAAATTATATTTCACAGTGAATAACGCGCGCTTTTAAAAACAATCTTAGCACCTTTAAAAGATTACCTACGTGTTACAAGCAAAAGAAAAGTCTTTTAATATCACTCGAAGCAATCAAGGTCCAAGTCGCTGTAATGATTGAATTTTCTGATAGCGAAACGGTAGTCTCGAGTGTAAAGGTTAAATTTTGCTGTTTCCATTTTTTTTTTTTAACTTTTGGAATTAAAATTTTGCATCTTTTTATTTTTTTTACAAAAATATTTTAAGGATTTGGCTTTTATTTTTCATTTAATGATAAATTTAGAGTCGAAGAAAATATACAAAAATTAATTAATTAATTTAATTAATTAAATTAAATGTCATAAATATATGCATGAAACAGATTGTCGCCGCTCAATTTTGACCTCAGTGTCCATATGTATATATATATATTTTAATAGTATACGTTATTTATATAGACACAAATATTTAAGTAAATGCTCTGTTTATGATAAACAGTATTAAGAACATTTACCGGCCTGAACGTACGAGAAATTTTCATAGAAAATATGTCCTCCGACAGGAATCGAACCTGTATCCTACACGCAACCGTCATATAGCCTGACGTGCTATACCAGTTTAGCTACAGAGGAGCGTCTGGTTAGCAAGGTTGATTTTACTGTTTTTAGATATATACATACTCGACTCTCCCGTCGAATTTGACGTATGAGGGTCAAGCAACTCGGTTCCTAGGTACCGACAGCCCGATACCAGCACATGATATTTGATTATAGTGGTGAAGGTTTTGTGCAGAACCAGCCACACTTTTTGAAGTGCCGAATAGAGAGATTTAGTGAACTACGTGCCACAAGGTCCCCAAACGACCTTCCGCAGCTTTTGAATTTGGGGTTGTCTTCTCCTAGACCAGTTGCCATCCATGGCTATTGAACCTGCTATTTACCCATAGCTGGACGAAGAAGAAGAGGATTCATACCTTTCCCAAGGGTATTAGCACGTAAGTGAATGTAATGGATTCGACTGGAATTCGAACTCGGCTCTCCGATTCCCCAATCCAAGCCGCTATCAATTACTCCAATGTACCTCTTCTTTCCCCTCCTATCTCTCTCTCTTTCTTTCTCTCTCTCCCCCTCTCTCTCTCTCTCTCTAACTCTCTCTCTCCTCCCTCTCTCACTCTCTCTCTCTCTATATATATATATATATATGAAAAAAACATAGAGAGAGAGAGAGAGAGTGATGTTTCATATAACTTGGCATGAACATAGTCATGTCCGTTCACTATGACAGTGCTGCTGTCGTTATAGCCACTCGTAATTCAATGTCTGGTCCTCTTGTTCGGCGTAGTAAACTAGTACATCATCTCGTAATATACGTAAACTGAAGTGCCAAAATCCCTGAGGCAACACTAGATTAGATTATTTTGCCTTCCCTTATGACATATCTGAGAAGCTATAGGCAAAGAATTAGTGAATCTGTGCTTGAATTTAACACTGTTTGACGGCTGAATTATTCTAGGTAAAATTATCTGTCGGTGAATCAGTCATCGGCAGGACATAATCTGTTGGAGTTCGCAAAGACTAGGGATATTCCAAATGTAGTTTAGATGTAGCACAAGGCCGAAAGTAGGAAGCACCCAGTGAGGATCGAACTCACTACTCAGTTGTAATTGTTCTAGACAAGCTTGCTAACCATTACACCGTCTCGAGGTGCCATTTGGAAATCGCAAAGACTACTAATGAAACTGAAGTCTGTTTTGACAGGTGTTGCATACATACATTTATGCGTCTCACATTTCTCGAAGGTGATGTTTTGTATCAACAACATGACGCGTCTATACCACCATGTGCCGGTGACTGGAAACTAGTTCCGGGAACTCTCGCTTGAATCCCAGGCACACTATTAAACCCTCGGGATCGTCAGGTTTAGATTTCATTGAACAAGTATGGAAAATGTTGTAGCCATAACTATATTCCTAGCAGTTACACCTAACATACACAACTAAGTTATGGATAGTGCTAGAATATATATGGATAGATATACCTGCGCAACGACACAAGCACCTTGTAGATTTCATGCCACGTCGCATTATTTAGCAAAGAGAGGAGCTACCTGCTATCAGGAAGCTGTTTCCTAATCTATATATATTCGAAAAAAAAATAGAGAGAGAGAGAGAGAGAGGGAGGGAGGGAGAGAGAGAGGGAGGGAGATGGAGGGAGGGAGAGAGAGGGAGGGAGAGAGAGAAGGAGGGAGAGAGAGAGGTTTCATATAACTTGACATGAACATAGTCTTGTCAAATCACTATTATCCTTTTTTACCGTCAGCACTCACTGTACGCTACTCTCTCTGTCTCTGTCTCTGTCTCTGTCTCTCTCTCTCTCTCTTTCTGTGTGCGTGTGTTTGTTTGCTTGTTTGTGTGTGTGTGTGTGTGTGTGTGTGTGTGTGTGTGTTCACACTGATAAGGTCTTGTCCCTGGTCAACTCCAAAAAACTAACGAAGCATAAGAGTTTTGAGATTTTTACTAATTTTCACCTATCCAAGGCCCGTGGCCACTCAAGGTAGAAGGTTACAGAAGGTGGTTGTTTTGTGAGTGATTCCGTTTATGAGGATAATAGTGAAAGATAACAGTTAACCCTTGATTTGAAGGGGTTAAAGTTTTAGTAATCGGGGAAGAATCTTCGTAAGATTCTGTTCGACAAAGCAGTATTTTTTGGAAAGAAGCTATCCGAGTGGAGCTTACTCCTTCCTAAAGTAATACGAAGTGAATGAGGATGGTTCGCCTCAATGTACGTGGCGTAGTGGGTCTTAGCTGGGAAGGTTACAGTTAAGGAAACTAAGGAATGTAGACCGGATATGCCAACAGCACACCATTTTCGGTCTGATCGGGCTCGTGTAAAGATATAGCATAGCAAAAGCCGGGTACCTACTGGAGTGGTACAGGGAACCGACCATTTTTCTAGCATCTTTAGCAATGGATTGAATATACGAGTTCCACTTGAGGTATGGCGTGATCTTATGTTTCAATAGGCGTCCAAGGCAATGGGGCCTCCTGAAGAGAACATCCGTTCATTGCTATAAACGGAAATTCAGCGGCTGCTCGCTTTATCGAGCCGAGAAATTTTCAACAACCCATCGTATACATTAAGACGATTAAAACGAAGACACTCAGCTATGGCTGTTGGTCTAGTTTCAGAGAAGTCTGTGCGATCACGCGTGCGTGTGTGTGTTTGCTAATCATAATTTGGCACAAGGGTTCAAATGCGGAACCGCATTTGACGATTCGATCTTTGCACCACTACCAAATGGTATCGCGAGACTTGCTTGCTGATTTTCATTCTGTCCCCAAATACTACTGATTGATACCGGCTTCGTACGCTAGAAGATCAAAGGAAGAAAAAAAAACAGGAATAAGAACATCTTGATGTGCACACCTTCCAAGAGAGGGCGGCCTTTCCGGTTTGAAAATCAGCATTTTGTGCGTGGATCCCCAAAGAGGCTTGAAAACGATTGTTGAACAAAGTTAAAAGTAGGAAGAACTACTTTTATGATATAGAAAAAAAGTAAGAGAACGCTTGATTACGTTTAATAATCACTAGAATTAAATTCTAAGAAAAGAACAGGTTAAGAAAGTTTCGATGATTTTGATAGATCTTAAGATGGTTTGTGATAGATCTTAAGATGATTTTGATAGATCTTAAGATGGTTTGTGATAGATCTTAAGATGGTTTGTAATAGATCTTAAGATGGTTTGTGATAGATCTTAAGATGATTTTGATATATCTTAAGATGGTTTGTGATAGATCTTAAGATGATTTTGATAGATCTTAAGATGGTTTGTGATAGATCTTAAGATGGTTTGTGATAGATCTTAAGATGATTTTGATAGATCTTAAGATGGTTTGTGATACATCTTAAGATGATTTTGATAGATCTTAAGATGGTTTGTGATAGATCTTAAGATGAATTTGATAGATCTTAAGATGATTTTGATAGACCTTAAGATGGTTTGTGATAGATATTAAGATGGTTTGTGATAGATCTTAAGATGATTTTGATAGATATTAACATGAATTTGATAGATCTTAAGATGGTTTTGATAGATCTTAAGATGATTTTGATAGATCTTAATATGGTTTGTGATAGATCTTAAGATGATTTTGATAGATATTAACATGAATTTGATAGATCTTAAGATGATTTTTGATAGATCTTAAGCTGAGCTTGGGAAGGCACGGCACAGTAATGGATAGCGGCTCGGATTAAGGAATCGGAGTTCGAATTCCAGTCGGATCCATTACATTCACTTACGTGCTAATCCCTTCTGGAAAGGTATGAATCCTCTTATTCTCCTCCCACCTATGGGTAAATATCAGGACAGATTGGGTTCTGTAGCAACCATTCTAGGAGAAGAAAAAACTCTGAATTCAAAACCGTCCTTGGAGAGGCTTGGTCTCCGTTAGGCCATCTTGTACAAGAAACACCACTTCTACTGCGGCTGCAGTATATATAGTGCCCCTATGACCCTATAGATGACGGAATAATAAAAAAAAGATGACTTTGGATAGATAAGATAATTTTGATAGATCTTCAAATGGTTCTTGATAGATCTTCATTTTCTTCTATCTTCAGATAGATTTTAATAGATCTTCAGATGATTTTGGTAGATTTTAAGAGGATTTTCATAGATCTTAAAGAAATCAAATCCTAATATAACTTGACGATAACATCGTAAATTAGTATAACTAAGTACAAACCTATACCCCGCTCCCACCAAACTCGCTGCTGGACGAAAAAAGAAAACGATGAAATTAATTTAAGTAAGAAATCAAAAAGTACAAGAATCAGCGTTTCAATGTAGGTTCATCTTCGTTGTATTTACATTATATTAAATAAAATGTATTCCTTTTAAGATATAAGCCTTGAATATTAATTTGCGACAAAGCAATTGTAAGTATTTCAATAAGCTATTCAGTATCTCTTTATATTCAAAAAGTAACAATGTCTTTCTTCTGATGCGCTGAAACAATTTTCCCTGTTATCAAAACTCAAAGTCATTTTCTAAAACACTTTTGAAAGCCATGTCACATTAATAGTCGTTTTATGTTTGAAAACAAATGTAAAGAAAAATTCATTCAGCTAAGAAAATAAAAAAGAAAGGTCACTTGACTTCAGACATAATCACAATACAAAGTGATTTTACACGGCCATATATAATACTTTGACCGTAAATAAAAATCCAAAGAGGGAAACGTTCACTTTGTTTTATCTGATACTAACTTGCTTTGATATTTTTTTTTTGTTTGTTTGTCTATTCTACACCTCAAAAGGAATATAAATTACGTCAGTCTTTCTTGTCACTTGTTTTATTTTTAATATTTTGTTTCCTGTGAATAAACAATGTCGCAAGTTTTAAAACGGCAGGTTAATGAATTCTGCAACAGTCGTAAAATAAAAAGGAAAAGGAAACATAACCTGACTCAGGTCATTGTGCGGTTGTTGAATATGCCATATCATTTGTAGGTTATTTACGTCTGTGGGAGTCCATAGGTACAAGCGAGTTAACCAGAAAAATGTGAGGCCTGGTAAACGTTTTCTTTGTTTTTGATTACAAAGAGATATATATATATATATATATATATATATATGTATAAAGACAAAAGGAAAACTTTTCAGAGCCGACGCGTTTCGTCCTCTGATGGACTTTATCAAGGTAAATGTAAGGATTTTATTTTGCAACAAGTATTTATAAACAGAAGTAAACAAAAAACAACCGTTGTTAGCTTTTCGGAATTTTTAATTTAAAAATGATCATAAATATGCTTCAGGCGAACTGAAAGTCAAGCTAAATTATCGAGGATGCTAAGAGATATATAACACGCTAATTGTTAAGCTTTTCCCACTCTAATGATCACCTATTGACATCACAAAATTTGCATTCTTCATTTGGGATGCTTTTCCAGACTTTTAAAGCAGCCCCTTTCAGTTCACGTTGGTTTTAGTTATTTGGGGGAGGGGGGGCTTTCATCAGTCTCCTCTTCAGGAAATGAAATGCATGCCCTATTGGTCTGGTGATTGACTTAGGAAAGAAGCACGGTGGAGTAATGGATGCTTGGATTGAGGAATCGAAGAGCCGAGTTCGAATTCCAGTCGGATCTATTACATTCATTTACGTGCTCGTACCCTTGGGAAAGCTATGAACCCTCTTCTTCTCTCCTCAGCTATGGGTAAATAGCAGGACAGACCGGGTTCTATAGCCTTGGATGGTCTAGAAAGAAATGGCAATCTACTTCGGGAAACAATCTGCCTCGTCAGTCATGTATCGAAAGATACACGATCGCCTAAGCGAGTATCACGCATGGCACATAACTGACTGACTGATATACTTGGCCAGCCTAAAACTGTCCAATTTTTCCCCTGGTGAAGTCCTTTGTTGTGTTGGCCGTATGTTTTCGGTTATTGCCCTGCTACACGATAAACTTCTGATTATTTCCTTTAATTAAACATTATTAATTACATTTACCGGCCTGAATGTTTGAGAAATTTTAACCGGAACTTCTCTGTGGCTGAACGGTTATTGCACGCCAGACTTAATGATGGTTCCTGTTGAAGGAGGCATATTTTCTACGAAATATCTCGAAGATTTATGCTGGTAAATGTAATACTGTTTAATTAAAAGAACAGAGAATTTACTCAGATAAGTGTATACATAAAAAAAAAAACGTACAAACAAAATATATTAAATATTTGTCAGATTTAATCCTTTTGGTATCACACACACACACACAGATATATATATATATATATATATATATATATATATAATTTGACACAGTTCAGGAATATATATCATCATCATCATCTCCTTGACTTTTGTAATCGTAGAGGGGGAATCCGAATGCAGAATCCACACTGAATCTCCTCCAAAACGGTTTATCAACGGCAATACACACACACACACACACACACACACACACACACATATATATATATATATATATATATATATATATTAAACAATAAAAAATATTAAAAAATTAAAATCATGAGACACACTGGGTTGTAGATTAATATTCTTTCGTTTTTATTATTATTATTATTATTTCATTTAGATTCCTCAACTAGTTTCGGCCAACATGGCCATCATCAGAAGAAGAAATATTTCTGCTTGCTGGTAGAAGTGAACTACAGAATATATATATATATATATATATATATATATATATATATATATATATATATATATATATATATATATATATATTCCCTCCATCTCTTTTCAGTTATCCGTCTCTGTCTCTCAGTCTCCTGAATCATTTTAGATACCAGTTTCTTCTTGCAGTATATTTATATGAAGAACTTTTTGATTAGCAATTTCTGGAAAACAGTTTATTTTGGTGCTTATTACTTAACTTTGAGACTTTGTCTGATTTTGAAAGAAGATATTCCAACTGCTTACTTATTATCAACCTAACAATAGAAACGAAATCTGAAATGTAAAGCTTCGGGTCGTTTGGATGAACGTCAACATTTTCCCATCACTGCGTAAATAAGGATAAAACATCGTGGGAATTTACTCTAGACTAACTATTTCAGCATTTAAAAACAAATTGCTGTAAGCGAGATGATAGGCAAGTAAACGGTCATATGGATAGTTGGTTTATGCTGGGCGGACCAGAGTTACAGTTTCTGGGAGAGAGTGCATAATCTGTCATGATCAGCAGTTTGAACAACGCCAGTACACTCAAATCTTCGATCACAACGTCTTATGACTTTGTGCTATCACAACTATCGGTGGCCTCCGAACAGCCTTGTACACAAAATTTCACTCACAAGGCTTGGATCAACCAGTGATATTGATTGATTTTTTGATTCGTTTTCTACGGCTTATCAGTCCTTTCCACTTTATTTAATGCCAGAAAATATTTTTAGACTTTAAGAAATTTGAGTGGGGAGATAATAATGGTTTAGTGATACAAATTTTACTAATTAACCTATAGCTGGAGGGAGAAGAGGTGGATTCAAACCTTTCCCAATGATATTTGCGCGTAAGTGAATATAACGAATCTAACGGGGGTTGGAACTCGGCTCTCCGATTATCAAATCCGAGTCGTTATCCATAACACCACACCCGCACGTCCAAGCTTAGAGCACGTGGTATTCCCAAGCGGTCACTCATCTAGGTCCTGACCAGACTCGACGTTAACTGTACTATGGTTTTCAGGCACTTTCCAAAGGACAATACCATCAAGAAGTCACCATCATGACAAATCTGTCATATTGAGATTCGAACACGGATCTTGTGGTTAAAAAATGAACGGTCTCACCATTCGGCTACCAAAAGGCGGCAAAAAAATAACACTCAAAATAGAATAGAAACGTGAAAATTTAGTCTGTGCATTAAAACGCTGCATGTATATCTTCGTTTAAACTTAACATTACTTAGACGATCATGACTCTCCACAACTTCCTATTCTTTGTAACCAAAAACAATATTTGTCCCTTTATTATCCCACCCAGTACATGTTTTGCTGTCTATTTGCACTTGCTTCTTTCTGTCACTCCTGCTTTCACTATGTCCACTGAGTTTAAAATTCTCGAAGTATCTTTCCTCGTTATGTGACTAAACACATCAATTGTATTTTCCTGATTCTAAGGAGAAGACACCTTCTTTTTCATTTTCCTTCAAAACTTCCACGTTACTCACATGTCCCGTCCACGTCATTCTCATCATCCTTCGGTAGAACCACATCTCAGTTGCTTCCGGTTTTTTCTTCCTCTGCAAGATTGTCCAGCATTTATTGCCATAAAAGGTTTCCCTTTTAGTTAAAATATACACGTTACTCCCATGCCCCGTCTATGGTATTTTTAGCCTTCTTCTGTAGAACCACTTCTCTGACGCTCGTCTCTTTCTCATTCTAAATATAAGTGTCCTTTTTCTTTTCATTTTCCTTAACACTTCCCCATTGTTCACATGTTCCGTCCATGGTATCCTTAGCCTTCTTCTGTAGAAGGACTTCTCTGACGCTCGCCTCTTTCTGATTCTAAGTATAAGTGTTCTTTTTGTTTTCCTTTTACTTAAAACTTCCTCATTGCTCACATGTTCCGTCCATCTTATTCTTAATCTTCTTCTGTAGAACCACATTTCCATTGCCTCACCTGAGGAGATTTTTCAACATTCATTACTTTTTGAAAGGATTTATATTACATCGCAGTTCAGTCGTATTTTCTTTGTTTCTAACGAAATTTCTGTTTCTTGAATCGTCATTTGTTTTACCTAGTTAAAAATGTTGATTTCAGATGTTGATTTTCAACTCAAGCGCACCTTGTTCATTTAAAAATGCAACATTTTGCTTCATTTTGCCCTAAGTTTATATATATAGCTGAGTATTGTCAAGGTTGACAACGAATAATACAGCATTTTGCTTCTACTGCTAATGTAAGTAAAATAGTTCGGGAGTAATGGTTTGTTTATCTAATCACTCACTCGCACTTTTCTCTGTCAACCATTGTGACAATTCAACGTCGACACATATTTGTCAAGATAACTGGCGATGGGACGGACAACAGGACCTGAATTTCGTTCGCCGTGCAGATAGACGTTAGGCCACATCGAACGTCCTTATCAAAGGACTGATGAAAGAATTTCCCTTCTTTCTTGAAATTGCTAATCATTATCTCAGTGATCAATATTTGAACATAGATAAAAAGTAAAAAGCTAAGATTTCGTATTCCAAGAAAATCGGATCCTTACAACTTGAAATATTATTGCTGCAACACATTCTTACTGCCACAAGTTCAAAAAGAATTTAAAATAAAAATCAAGATTTCAATGTTAATTTTTAAACTAAGTACCCCTCTATGCAATACACTCTTACTGCCACATCTAAAGACAAAGCAAAGGTACTGTATGGCGTTTTAATAAGCTGTGAACGGTGCTAGCCTATATATATATATATATATATATATATATATATAGAGAGAGAGAGAGAGAGAGAGAGATAGCAGCTTATATTTTATATCATAAAGAAACAATTTATACAAAGAATTAAATAGCAATGTTAATGTAATTAATGACGAAATCACTTCGCTAACAAGACTTAATGAGACATTAACTTAGTATCATTTCCTTGAATAATAAATTCCTTATATTCGAGTTGTTGTCAGATAAAAGACACTTGCCAAGTACATTCGACAATTTCAAATTGTCATCTTCAGGGCACAATTTTCTCATATACAGACAAACACTAAGACGAAATATGTGTAAACCGAAAGATGATTTTTTTTAATTATTTTATTTATTGACAGCTGAAATTACGCTATTTATTGACAGTTTTGGAGCGTACTATATCGCTACGCTAGAGATCTTGTTCAAATCGATCAAATGAGAAATTTGAAAAGTTATAAATCCACGAAATTTTCTTGTTATATGTATTTATCTGTTAAAGTGAAATGGACTTAGTATAATTCAATTGGTAGAGGAAAATGTCTTAGTAGTTTACCACAGAATTTAAAATTCTGATTGTTACTCTGCTCAGTGTCTGAAGTCGTAAATATATTAGTATGCAGCTTATATTTTATATAATAAAGAATCAATTTATACAAAGATTTCGCCATTAATCATATCAACATTGCTATTTAATTCTTTGTATAAATTGTTTCTTTATGATATATATATATATATATATATATATATATATATATATATATATATATATATATATATATATATATATATATAGTTTTAAGGTATGCAATATTTATGGGCAAAAGTGGTCAATATCAGGGATAGAAAGTTTAAAGTTTAATGTAAATATAAAATCTATCACTTAGCTGATTAGCCTTATGTTCAGAATCTCGACTCCAGAGTTTCATAGACGTACCTTTTTGTAATCGTTCAGTACATTCGTCAGTAGATATCTGCATTTGTCTACTGATTTTCTCCTTCCCGTTATTCTTATAGTAATTTAAAAGAAATAATTTATGCACTTTTTATTTGTGTTAGGTTGGTATTGGGGGCGGGGTCGTGCGATTTATCACAAAGTTCCCGAATTTATCTGAGCTTTACTTTATATTATAAGTGGTTCTAAATTACCTAGTTCAATATATATATATATATATATATATATATATATATATATATATATATATATACGAAACCGGATAAGGAATCGGGTGTTGTCCTTATGGACCGCCATGACTACATTAACAAAATGTTAAGTATATTGAATGATCCTTCCAAGTTTCAACGTCTTGGTTCCATTGACACTCATGATTCTACGCTGACTTCTGAAATTCGATTTCAGAAACGTCTTGTCAAATGGGTAAAAAGCGGTATTCTTTCTTCTGAAATGGCGGAGCAATTGAGACCGTCTGGCTCTATTCGTCACCGTCTTTATGGATTACCCAAGATTCATAAGAAGGGTGTCCCGTTAAGACCCATATTATCGATGATTGAGTCTTCACAGCATAAAGTTGCAAAGTGGCTTGCTATAATGTTGCAACCAGTGTTGCAGCGTTATAGTTCTTTTTGTATTAAAGATTCGTTTTCATTTTCCAAATTCATTCGGAATTGTGATGCCACTGATGGATTTATGTGTTCGTTTGACATCTGTAGCCTCTTCACTTGTGTTCCTTATCGGAGAATATTGATATTTGTAGCGATATGTTATATCGCAGTGATTTGACTCCTCCGAACATACCTGAAGATGTTTTTATTGAACTCATGGAATTTGCTACCATGTTTGTCGATTTTAGTTTCAACAATATCATGTACCGTCAGATCGATGGTGTAGTGATGGGTTCCCCTTTGGGACCTGTTTTGGCAAATATTTTTGTGGGATTTTACGAGGAAAGCCTTTTGTTAGGTTCTGCCCGGCCCAAGGTTTACTTTCGGTATGTGGATGACACTTTTTGTGTGTTCAGCCATGAATCGGAAGTGGATGAAATTTTTTTCCCTACTCAACGGTGTTCATTCTGCCCTTAAATTTACAGTAGATAAGGAGGTCAATGGTTCATTGCCCTTCTTAGATGTTCTTGTTCAAATAACCCCTTCCTCTTTTATTACCTCTGTTTATAGGAAGTCTACTTTTACAGGTCTTTATACTCGATGGAACTCTTTTTGTCCTAAACGACAAAAGATCAATTTGATTAGGACCTTGACTCATAGGGCGTTAATGAAAGATGAAATCAGTTGTTTAACTGAAATCTTTGTGAACAATGGTTATCCGTTGAACATTGTTCAATCGGTTATTCGGGATAAGACTGCTAGGTTCAATAAAAACAAACCTGCTATAGTGGGTAAATGTCCGGTCTATCTTCGTTTACCGTGGTTGGGTAGGATTAGTGAATCCTTCGCCAAGCGTATTTCATGTAGTTCACGTGAGTGTTATTTTGCAGCAAACGTTCGTGTTGTCTTTCAAACTAAGTCCGTACTTCCATCTATGTGTAAAGATGTTCTACCCTCCCCACCATATTAATTCTGTTATTTACCATTTCAAATGTAGTTGTGGATGCGACTACATAGGTAGAACGACACAGCGGTTGGACGTTAGAATTAAACAACACGTACCTGCTATAATAATGAATAAAAAAATTTCGTTGGGCGATACCATTCGTAACACGTATGGGGCTTCGATTGGGGATCACTTTATAAAAAATCCCATGACAGATTTTCTTTTCTTTTTTTCTCTTCATAATTTGTGTTCCCCGTTAACAGTTCTGATGAAAGGAGACGAAACCGTTCGACTGGTGTGTGTGTGTGTTTTTGTTTTTATTTTAAATCTATCATGGCCTATAATATAACATTCCTTGCTTTTTATACCATAATACGTTTCTGTACTATTTCTAACATATATATATATATATATATATATATATATATATATATATATATATATACATTATATATATATATACATACATTACATATATATATATATATATATATATATATACATATATATATATATATACATACATACAATACATATATATATATATATATATATATATATATATATAATCCAAATGTATTTTGGGATAGTGCAAGATGCTATCTGAAAGTTAAGTAAAGTATTAAAAAACAGGAAACTTTCGTTAGGAACAAAGAAAAGAGTACTGAACTGTTAAGTAATATCGGTCTTCCGATATGGCAGAGAATGTTGGAAACTCTCCTTACAGATGTAGAAAAGACTTGAGGCAACAGAAATGTGGTTCTATAGGAATATGCTGTGAGTAAGATGGAATGAACATGTGAGTAATGACGAAGTTCTAGAGAAAATAAAAACAAGAAGGACAATTATACTTAATGGGTAACGAGTGAACAGAAAATGTGACACACACGGGGCATACATGAAAGCAGCTCATAACCTACCTAAGAAGCTTGTGCAAATGGTTGGCACAACACGGATGAGGACAGATGTCAAAAATACAAAATTTACTAAGAGCTACAAAAGACAGGAAATTGTGGAAAGCCACGATCTCTCACGTATTGAAGGAACACGATACATAGATAAAGAAGAAAAGGCAATGTGATGGTTCAACGATGTTTCAACGTGATATGGACGTAAGCCATTAAAAATGTAGTATAACAAGTTTTAAATTATTTTTAGATGTGTATGCTGAATTAGTGAAAGTAATGTCTGTGTTTTCATATCCTCTTTTCTAAGGCGTCCTACTTTCGAAATGAAAAAAAAATTGTCATGAAGTATATAAAGAAATTTTATAAGTAAAATGTGAACAAAGGCCTATTGAAGATGGAGAGACAGGACAATGGTGAAATAAATAATCATTTCTAAATATAAGTGATGTATGCTAAAATAAATAGAAATATAAGGGCCTTTACTGAAGAGAGATGACATATATACATATAGGTCTTCCGATATGGCAGCGAATGACGTGTATATACATATATATATATATATATATATATATCATTCGCGGACAGTACTGTTTCGCAGCTCCTCAGTGCGACTAGACAACAGAATGCCTCAAGCCCGGATCGAAACCCAACAGACTTTGTGTCGATCAGAGCTTTTACCACTGCGCTATCCTTGCTCGACAGGTCGCGTTAGCCAACTCTAGCGTATTGTTTTTACAAACGTCAAGCAGCCAAAGTGCTCCATTCATTTTACTGAAGATATATATATATATATATATATATATATATATATATTAGGTTGGTACAAAAATAATGACGTAATATGGTCGTTTTTTGACGTTAAAAAATACGTCAAAAAACGACATTATTACGTCATTATTTTTGCACCAACCTAATATATATATATATATATATATATATATATATATATATATATAATTGAGGTCTTCTCACACATACACACACACAAACGGGGGGGTTAAGTTCTACGAATCAATTATTTTCTTCATTTCACATATTTTATGGACTAATGTTGTCTTAACGTCTCGTCATCCCACGGGTTTATGTCTTATCCGGTGATATTTAAATTTGTACATTTTGTTGTGCACCGTAGCTTCAGTAAAATTTTAATTCTAGAACAGCTTACAACTATAATAATAATAAAAAAACAAAGAAAAATAATAATCTCAAAATAATGGATACCTGACGATAGCCAGAGGGTACTTGGTCGAAACGTCACATTTGTAATAACATCTATAACAATCAAAGATGAGAACTATAGTTGGAATAAATCGAATAAATCAATGCATATTGACAATTCCTCATCTCAAAAATCAAAAGAAAATTATCAAAAGCTATATGAACCCGTCCTCCTAACCAAAAAATGAAATCCATCTGACAATAGGTTTAAAGGCGCTAGGAAAATACTACAGAATTCTTTGGGCGATAATATCATGGATATGAGTGTTGTTTAGTCAATGGCTGCTGTCATTTCGTGATCAAGAGGTACTCTCTCTGGATTAAGTAGTGAAACGGTATTCCCTAGTTTCGCAGGTGCCTTCATATGGACAACGATATCACAATAATCAACACGAAGATAATGGACACCTGAAGATGACTTGTGGGCACTTTTCCGAAACGTCGTGTCTATAATGACATCTATAACGATCAAAGATCAGAATAATATTAGGTTGGTGGAAAAATAATGACGTAATAATGTCGTTTTTTGACGTTAAAAAATACGTCAAAAAACGACATTATTACGTCATTATTTTTCCACCAACCTAATAGTTCGAATAAGTCAAAGTGTATTGATAATTCTTCATCTCAAAATAATAGACACCTGAGGATGGCCAGAGCGTACTTGACAGAAACGTCGTGTCTATAATAACAATTATGACAATTAAAAATTAGAATAATAGTTCGAATAAGTCAAAGTATAATTTCTCATTTCAAAATAATGGACACCTGAAGGTCTATAATTTTGCTTTAATTTCCTAGATGAGCAGTTAAGATTATTTAATCTATTTATATTCGTACTATTCTCCTCATCTTTCTTATTTTTATCACGACGTTTCGGTCGTTTTGCCCGCTGTCTTTCCTCAGGTGTATAACCTACAGGTAATTCCGAAATGAATTTACTCTATTTAATTTAATGAAATTAATCTACGGGTGTAGACTCTTGTCATTCCACTACTAGCGTCTTGGTCTTATTATTTAGTAATGTTCAGTTATTGCTCACCTGTTTTCACTGAGTGTAAAGTACACAATGCTCGACCCAGCGATTGAACTCACTAATACTATATCAGCATTCACAAACCAAAGCTTTTACCCACTAGGCCACTGGAGTAAACTTAAACCCTTAAACTTAACCTTGGCTGCTGAATAGGCTGCAGCAGCTGCTGCTACTATTATGTTTTGACTGCTGCTATTGCCTCTGTTTTATTTGCTGTTGAAGTTGAAGACTTGTTGTCATTTGTCTTTCTTTCTTTATTAGCAGCTCTCATATTGTATTTATTTCTATGCTAGACCCACTAAGGAGATCTTCATAGCCTAGTATATGCACTGATTCTTTCAGACGTCTACTTTGAGAAATCAGTATCACAGGAAAAATTTGAAATTAAATTAATGATGCGAAGAAGACAATGTGTTCAAATGTAAATAAAACTGAAAAATAAAAATAATATCATACAATAAAAAGCTCAACAAAAGAAATGCCCTGGTCTCAAAAAACACTTTGAAACACATTTCAACCCTGACCACATTAGACTTAGGATATCTGCAGAAATAGAAATCAAAATCCGTCTTCGAATATAAACAATAACGAACCTACTGATGAGGAAATTAAGAAAACTATTTAAAAAAGTAATTAATAAAACATCAGTCGACATTGAGGCTGAACTTTTAAAAATAACTTACTTTTCGCCCCGAATTCAGTAACAAGTTGCTCTATTTTATGAAAGAAGTCTTGAAAGTGTGGTTTATCAGGCATCTAAGTATTATGGAAACAAAAAGGTAGCCTTCGAGATATTCACATGTACAGAGGTAATCCCAATTGGGTCCATCAAGATTAAAGCATTTATGAACGTTACATTAACTAGGCTCTCGTCGTTTTTTTAAAAATAAACTTCTCACTATTGAGTTTGGTTTTCGTTCTGGAAAGGAATGCATATATGTCATCAAGCAACCCCAAGAAATTGTTTATCTCTCTAATAGGAAACTATATACCCGCTTTACCAACCTGACAGAAGCACATGACCGCATCAATAGAGAATTTCTCTTCTCATCCAATGGAAACTGCTTTCTAAACTCCGAATCCACTGAATGTATCAATACAATAGAGGGACTATATCGATCTACAGAATCTTATATATGTCTGGCGAGGACCATACGAAAACATTTCAAACCTCAGCTGGTATATTACAAAGAGGAAATAAGAGCCCCAGTCTATTCAATCTTTTCCTAGATTATGCCCTGGGCATTTACAAACACAGATATGATCAGATGGATACTGACCATTTAAGCATTCCAAACGTGTCGGTAAATTTTCATTTTAATACCCGAGCGCTAATATCCCTTCAATTTTTTTCCAAATAGTCTTATTTCCGTGAAAATGTATATGCTGAACTCAAATCAACAATTAGATATTAAAGAAACCTACCTTTTTGGATGTTAAAGACCCGAAAAAATCGGACTTTTTCCTGGTCTTTCGTCGGCCATTAGCGGCTTATTGATATGTAATTCAGTGCTGAATTCTGTCGGTGGACGTATACAATTTGGGCCTATTTACTCCCTTCACAGTAATTCCTTGTAGTTAACTTTCACATTAGGGTTATGTGTTTTTTTTTTTCGTTTTTTTTTTTTTTTGGTTATTCTTTTTTTCTTTTTAAAGAAGAAAGTTAACTTTCAAATTAGGGTTAGGTGTTTTTTTTTCTTTTGTTATTCTTTTATTTGTCGATTTTTATATATATTTGAAAGTTAACTTTATTCTTAAATTAAGTACAAAAAAATCGCTTTACGGAAACGCGTACTAATTTCTGAAAGAAAATAGTTTAGCAGCAAATGATGCTCGGGTGTTAAAATGAAAATTTACCAACGAGTCTACCAATAGTAAACAACGATCACGCTTTCCCGCCCATGTACTGATAATTAGGGGGTCAATGCTGATGACATAGGTATTCATAGGATAAGAACGATCTTGAACAGAAAATTCAGCATATATATATAGAGAGAGAGGAGGCACGGTGGGGTAATGGATAGCGGCTTGGATTGAGAAATCGGAGAGCCGAGTTCGAATTCCAGTCGAGTCCATTATACTCACTGACGTGCTAATACACTTGGGAAAGGTGTGAATCCTCTTCTACTCCCTCCAGCTATGGGCAAATAGCAGGACAGACTGGGTTCTATAGCCTTGGATGGCAACTGGTCTAGGGGAAGGACAACTCTAAAATCAAAACCCGCGGAGGGTTGTTTGGGGACTTTGTGGCACTTAGTGCACCAGGTCTCTGTATTCGGCCCTTCAAAGAGTGAGGCTGGTCCTGCACGAAACCTCTACCACTATAATCAAAATCTCATGTGCTGTTGTCGGGCTGTCGTTCCTAGGAATTGATCTGCTTGACCCTCATACGTCGAGAGTCGAGTATATATATATATATATATATAGAGAGAGAGAGAGAGATAGAGAGAGAGAGAGGTGGGTAAATCAAATAACTAGATATCAGCAACTGTATATGCGCGCTAGTACTCTTAGACAGAGCTAAGAAATGTATATTAATAAATATATATATACCTACGTTTGGGGTGCGACTTAAGTTTCGTTGTTTTACCAACTCATCAGGCACAAAATATTACTTATGATTTAAAAGAAAATTAATATACTGGGTCTCATGGAAGGAACGCTAAATTACACGCAGATTAACAACTTAAATTTAAAATAAGACAAAAATAATAATTGGGGCCTAAATGCAGAAAATAGGGTGTAGGTAAGGGCCATTTGAATTTTTTAAAAAAATAAAAAAATAATAAAAAATAAAAATTAAATCAAAAAAAGATAAAAAATAAAAATTAAAAAATGAGAAGCAAGTTTAAAGTTTAAAAGAGTAACAAGCGTCCTTCTTTTAAACTTTAATTTTTTTATTTTATTTTATTTTTTATTTCAAATGGCAAACGAAATTTAAGTCGCACTCTAAACGTAGGTATATATATATATATATATATATATATATATATATATGAATGAATGAATGAAAGTTTCATAAAAGACGACTGACAAGGTACTCGATTAAGCTTTTTCTTGTGTTCGTATAAGTGATTTCTTTCTAGACATCTATATATATATATATATATATATATATATATATATATATATATATATATAGTTGTAGAGCCGATTTAATGAAACAGCCAAATATAAGCAGGCGTGTACGCGTGTACTGGTATACATACGCAGGCAAGCAAATAAAGAAAGCCCCTAAAGAATGGGAAAATGATATCAACAGCGAAGCACCAACAACAGCCAACAGCCAACTTATGATCGATGACAGAGTACACAAACTGCACAAACAACAGGCTTTTATCCCCGACAAGGACGATAAGAGCAATTTCCCCAACAACCTGCAATTCCGTTTGCTTAACCCCTCCAAGAGAAACATAGATCGAATTAAGAAAACCATACTGGAACGAGCATGTAATTATACGAGGAATGCAGCAGCGGTCAACAAGTGGACGGTATAAGTTGGTTCACTAATATTAAAAAAATAACGAGTGCAACTTTATGCAATTCAATGTAACCAACTTTTACACGTCGATTACCGAAAACCTACTTATGGCCGCCATTGAACTCGCCAAAAACTACTGCACCATCACAGACGAGGACACCAGAATAATCCTACAAGCCCAAAAGCCCATCTATTACCATGATAAATAGTTGTGGACCAAATAAAGATAACCTCAACTTCTCTATAGCAATAGGCGAGTTTGACTCAGCAGACGCCTGCGAAGTAGTCGATATACTGCTCCAACCCACAAAAAAAAGATAACAGACTTAGGAAACAACTAATAGATTTTTTTAAAGACCACGAACTCAACATCACCACCGTCACCAACGCCAGGGTGATAAATTTCCTAGACACCACGTTCGTCCTACCTAGAAGAGTGTTCATGCCTTATAGTAAGCAACTCCACAATCATGTATAAATTAATAATGAATCCAACCACCACCTATGCATACGCAATAATTTCCACAAATCTATACAATACAGACTCCCCAGCAACTCCAGCAATAAACACATCTTCGACACCTACAAAACAAAATATATAGATGCATTATATAAAAGCAAACACAATGTCGACCTAAACTACATCCCCAAAACCACTGACAAAAAACATAGCTAATCTAAGAATAGAAAGGGCAGCATCACTTGGTTCAACCCACCCTTCAATAGTAACGTTAGTACCTACATAGATAGAACTTTCCTCGGGTTAATACACAAGCATTTCAACCATATCCTTCCCCTTACTGAAAAAACTCTTCAACAATAACAACATCAAAGTTAGCTACAGCTGCACCAAAAACTTGAGCCCTGCATAATAACATAATCCTTAGCACACACCTAAACAAAACTAGTAAAAACGGTAGCCCCGATAAGCACATGTGAAACTGCCGCAACCGTAACCCCTGCCCTATGAACGGCAAATGCACGCGCAAAGGTATTATATACAAGGCCAGCATCACGCACAATGACCAGACTAAATTCTATTTCGGATCCACAGTAATTAGCTGGAAAAAACGTTTTACCACCATAAGATGACACTCAACAACAAAAAAATATGCAAACGCCACAGCACTTTCTATTAAAACAAATGACTACACACGTAATGTTAAAGGGGAATTCATAGCACAAACCAAATCCTTTTTCCGGAAAGAAAGGGGGACGATGTGACTTATGTTTATTAGAGAAAAGATTTATCCTGAAAAACATTAACAAACCAGGCCTACTGAAGAAACGGACTGAACTAATGATATCATGTAGACATAAGAAATCGTATATATTTAAAATATTGGAAACTTGAGTAATTCCAGTTTCCCCCACACATACACACCTACCTTATTAGAATATATCCCCCCACCCCTAACCACCCCCTACTCCACGCGTTTTTCTTTTTTTCCTATTTTTACTGTCAGCCATTTCTTAACCCGATCCTTAACTGATTACGCGAACCCAACGTCTTCAACATTAAATTTCAAATTTTCTTACCCCCTCCTCATATTCCGCTAATTTTTTTCTGAGAAATCTAAATCACCAGCATCGCCCCCAACACCCCACACAGTGATACGCCCATGAGCCACTTGTTTAGGCTCCCCTAACCACGGCCACCTCCATTCCCGCATGTTTTTTTTTTCTTTTTTATCCCCAGTCATTTTTTTTACCTCTCTCTAACCCGTAACTGTTTACTGACAACGCGTATCCAACGTCTTTAATTTCAAATTTTAAATTATTAAATAACTTTCACTCACGCTTTTTTACCCACCTCATATTCCGCTATTTTTTTCTAAGAAATGTAAACCACCAACATCGCATTTAGCACACTTCTGTGCAACTTTATTTTTATACACTACGTAGCAGCGAAACCCCAATGAGCCATTTGTCTACTTGCGGCAATATAGATCCCGTGCCTGACGAACTGGGAACACCACCCATCGAAACTATAGTCACACGCCAAAAACGTAGGTAGGCGTATATGTGCTAATTGATATATATATATATATATATATATATATATATATGTGTGTGTGTGTGTGTGTGTGTGTGTGTGTGTGTGTGTGTGTGTAATTATGCAAGTATAGGATTGGTGTATACAGAATAAATGCCAATAACCAAAAATACTACTCTTAAAAGAGTGCTCACTACAGAATAGAGCAAATATAATTTATTGGAAAATTATAACATAAATGTATTATAAAATCGCTACAAAAATAGCCATTTTGTTTCAACACTTCTGGTGTCTTATCAAGTGATGATGTTGAATGTAGAATAAAGAGTTTTAAAAGGTTCAATTCAAACAAACACTCCCGATAGGGGAAACGTTGTTACATAAGCTACAATGACCAATCAAAATACAAGTATATGAAAATTCAAAAACTTTGGTTATAATAATTAATGTCTTAATGTTATGATTAGACTTAAATAGAAATCATTCTGATTAATTTTAAATTTTACTATAAAATTGAAATTGCTTGGGAGAGTACTATGGAAGACGAATTAATCCTTCTCAGAATAATTGAAGGCTTGCAAGACCAAAATCACAAACGAAAAATACTGGAATGTCTACAGAGTAGTAGCATGAGTTTGGACGCTAGCATCGAGTTTTTACAACAATTAGAGTTGATTAGAGAATTTAATCAACCAAAAGAAGAATTCGAGACGTACAGGTCGGGCACGACCAAATCCATAATTAAATTTAGATATTGTGGAAAAAATTACAAGAGAGACAAGTACAAATGTCCAGCGCTAGGAAAAATATGCTCAAAAAAAGAAAAAAAAAAAAAAAAGAGATCATTTTCAGAATGTATGCAAATACAAAAATAAAATAGGGAGAATGCAAACGGTACAAACCCCCTCCGAAGAAGATGCTGAAATATTTACAATGAATAACATAAAAAAGAAAAAATAAGAATAAATAGAGAAATATTTAACATGCAAGTTGATACAGGCAGTGAAGTTACGTTGATACCAAAACATTTCAGGATAAAATTAGGACGACCTAAATTTAAAAAAAGCAACATCCAATTAAAGCAATTTGATGGAATGACTATAAAAATAATGGCTACATTTCAAGGCAATTTTGAAACCTACAAGCGTATTGAAGTAATTCGCATTACAGTTGTAGAATGCGGAAAAGATCACGGATTATTGGGAATTGATGTATTAAAAGTAGATACAGCAAGACTAATCAATTCAATGGAAGCAGAATAAAATGAAATAGGATTATTGAAAGGCTATAAAGCAAGCATTCGGCTAAAAGAAAATTATCACCCCAAATATATAGAGTCAGGAAAAGTTCCAATTCATATCCTACCTTTGACGGTAGCCAACTTAAACCAAATGATACAAGTCATACTAGAAAGAGTAAATCAAGGTGGTAGCAATTAGGCTTCACCAATAGTAGCGATAAAGAAACCTGATGGAGATTTAAGGATATGTAGTGATTACAAGATAGAGGTAAATCACCAGATATGTTCAGACTCTTTTCCTTTGCCAAATATCGAAACTGTGAGCCATGAGTTAGCAAAAACGGAGCACTTTGGAAAAATTGATCTCAAAGCAGCATGCAACCAAATAGAAATTGACGAGAAATTCAAGGAAATCACCACGATAATCAGCCCTATAGGCTTACTAAGATGGACTCGTCTACCGTTTGGGGTAAAGACATCGAGCCATATTTTTCAAAATGCAATTGAAAAAGTCTTATTAGGAAAATTAAAAAATATGAATATAACAAAATAACCAAATATACCAAAAAATATACGAGGCCGATATATGTGTGGGGGCAAAAACTAAAGAAGAATTAAAATATAAAACAGAGCAAATTTTAGGGAGATTAAAAAAGGCAGGCATGACTGTAAACGAAGACAAATGTAATTTTGGCAGTAAGACGATATCATATTTAGGATATCAAATATCAAAAGAAAGCATATCACCCGGCGATAGATTAACAAAGAAAATAACAGAAGTAACTGCTCCAACAAATAAAAAAGAATTAGAATCATTTTGGGGGCTAATAAATATTTATAGTAAATACATACAACGATATAATAGAGCCATTTGCAAAATTACGCAAAAAAAATCAATTTAACTGGACACAAAAGCAAACTATGGCTTTTGGAACTCTAAAGAAAATACTGAGGAACAAACCAATAATAAAAGTTTTTCATCCACAAAAAGAAGTAACGTTAACGTTGTCAGAGTAAAAAGCAGAAAAGCGAGTGAAAAGGCGATTGTTGCTATTCTATCACAAGAACACCCAATCATGTACATGTCAAGGAGGTTAACGGCAGAAGAAATTATTAGGTGCAAAAATAATGTCGTTTTCTCACATATGTTACTATCTGAGAAAACGACATTCTTTTTGCACCAACCTAATAACTACTCAGATATTGAAAAAGAACCCTTAGCGATTGTATGGGAGCATGGAAAGGGCACAAAACTTTTTGATAGGAAAAAAAATCTTATTAAAGTCGGATCACAATCCATTGGAATTCATATTTAATCCAAGAAAAGAATTGCCAAAAGTCATATCGTCAAGGATTTTAAGATGGTATTAGATTTTGACATAGTATACGTGAAAGGAATCACTATCGCTCATGTAGATGCTTTATCAAGAATACAGTTCAAAAATGAAATAGAAGAAAAACAGAAAAATGCTTAAGATAAAATAATACACTGGGTAGATACGGACGTTCTTCCACTAAGTAGACTCAAAATAGAAACAAAGCAAGACCCAGTAATTAAGCAGAATCGTAAAGAGAATAAAAAATAATGTTCGGTGGCAGTGCGACCCATTAAAGAAACTAAGGACAAACTAACCATAAAAATAGCATAATATGCAATGGGGACATAATTGTAGCTCCACAAATACTACGAAGGGGGACATATTAAAAAGGAGTACATCATGATGTGCATTGAGACATAAGAGCAACGCAAAAAAGACTAAAGTTGCAAGACTGATAGCCAGGGTATTCAAAAGATGTAGAGGGATACATTAAGATGTGCAGAAATAAAAAAAAAAATTCAAGCAAGCAAAAATTCACTCATTGCCCAGGGAAACAGATCCATGGGTTAGGGTCCATATGGATCACGCACATATCAAAGACAGGGGATTGTTTTGGTATTAGTGAACTCATATTCAAAATGACCAGAGGTTGTCAGAGTAAAAGACAGAAAAGGCACCACAATAACGCAAGTACTAAGAACTACATTCTTAAGGAATGGAGTAATCTAGCAATTGTCACCGACAATGCACCCGAATTTTGCAATGAGAACTTATGTAAAAACAGATTGGATGCACCCCATACAAGACACCACCATATCACCCACAATCTAATGGCATTGCAGAAAGAATGGTGCAAACGGTAAAAATAGGATAAAAGTCATTAAGCGTATCTGCCAAAAATGCTCCTCAGTTACAGATCTATTCCGCATGCAGGAAGAAATCTGAGCCCTTCGGCATTAATGGGAAGACGAATCAAAGTCCCCATAATTATGTCCTTTTCAGCGAAAGAAAAGGTATGGCATAGAAAGAATAAAGAGACTGATCTTGAAGAAGCAAATTTCCTGATACAAAAAGGACACAACACTGCTATACTTGAGAAAAAAAAGAACAAAATATGCTGGCACATGCAGATCAATTCAGAAGCAGAAACGAACTTGTTGACGTGGATATGGAAGATCAAGAACAAGAAGAGACAGAAAGTTACAAAAGTGAAACAGAGCAGGAAATGGAAGAAAGTGAGAAAAGACGGACGAGAGTAAAGAAGAAAATGAAGAGAGACTGAGATCACCATTAAAGAGAAAACAAAAAAGAAAAGAAGGACAACACAATACGAAAATAATCAGAAAGAAAAAACAAGGGTATATGATCTCTACGATTCAGGGAAGTGTAGTATCGTATGTAAGTGAGATAGACAAGTATAAATAGAGAACAACTGGTGAACATAGGGGCATTGCTTAGCAAACCCGTTTGCTAAACGTAACGCGGAGAACTGTGCTATGACTGCTACTACACAGAGAGATAATACCAAACATAACAGGACTGGCGACACAAAACAAAGTACAGTACCAAATAACATAAACCACATCTCTTGAGGACTACCAACAGCGGCAACAACCAAAATGGATAGCACATGCAACTCGAAGAGAAAATAATGCAATAATCAAGATGTTGACATTCCACACTACTTCAAACAAAATGTTAGGAAGGACACCCCCACCAATCTGAAAGAAAGCGATAACAGTTACTGGGCATGACGAACCTATTTACCTGAAAAATTGTTTTAAGAGAAAGATTTTATAAACTTCAACCGAAAGTACTCGCCGCTCGGTTAATGAAAGCCAAATGTTTTCTTGTAGAGAAACGGCTAATACAGTGTAACCAGGATATAAGTGACCCAGATATAAGAGAAACTCGGATATAAGAGAGATTTTCTCTGGTCCCAAATTAGAGCCATACTTACCTAAACAAAACAGACCAGACCCGGATATAAGAGAAACCCGGATATAAGAGACTTCTTCTCCGGTCCCGACAACTCTCTTATATCCGGGTTACACTGTACTACGATTACCACTAGCATTTTATGATAACGCGACGATTCAATATAGTTTATTCGCGTTCTAAAACTGATGCGAATCTTGAATATTGTTTATTCGACTTGTAAGGTTGATACAAATATTCATCACTGTCTGTTCGCATAATAAAGTTGGTGAGACTAAGCATCGATTTACGTAAAAAAATGTTCATTATCAAGTTTACTGTATTAAAAAAAACTATTGTCAATAGGAAAATGTATGCTCATTAAGGGTGGGATGCTTCTCACACTGTGTTTATAATTGATGTGAAATAACTGTTACTTCGCTTTTCACAATACAGGTTTTCGCTTCGCCTTTGAATAATTTATCACATTCAATTTGTTACTATGAATAGACTTGTGAAAGCAGGTTTGAATATTCTTGGAATGTAACTACCTTTCTTTTAAAAATGTGTCAATTTTTCCAAATCACAAGTAACCATATGAATATTCAGTATACGTATTTACAAAGGTTTACCTTAATCGAGTACACAGGGTCTGCATAGAGTAAGTCGATTGCTTTTACCTAAGTTTCCTAGTGGGAGAGCACGCCTTGAAAATCATTATTCTAAATATGCCTACCAGCACCAGTGATAAAATGTGCAAATTCCTATACTAAAATAATATCCACCAATATCTGAGAAAAGGTATGATGTACACTATTTACATTGTTCGGACTATCGCCCTCATCTTTGTTGCCATATTTATCACAACGTTTCGGCTGTTTTACGCTCCGGACTTCTTCAGGTGGTTGAAATATCGAATTGAACCCTTTATTTCGCTCGCTGGAGTAGACTGTTCTAGTTCCACGTGCCATGTCTAATGTATATCAGCTATCAGTTATCTCCTGTTAATTACCCTCCACAAGGTCTCCACCGCCTTAACCAGGTATTGAACTCATACTCTTTGGATCCTGTTACTCGGTTTAACGCCTTTATCGACTGTGCCATGTGTCCTTGAGGACATTTGTGTATGAATTTCTGGGTATTATAAACCTAATGTCTTCAGCAATCATTTTTTTACCAGTGCTCATAAAAGCTGTAACACGAGGGGAAGTGGAAAAATCAGGCGTGGCTGACCACATATGGAGAGAAAAGGTAAATCACCTCCCTCTGTGGGATTAGTTTGAAATCATAGACAAAGAACATCATTGGAAAAACCTTAAACTTAAGTAATCAGCACATATGCTAGGCCATAAAAATCTCCTGAGCCGACCAACCATAGAAATGAATACAATATAGGAACCAGTAATAAGGAGTGTCAGAGAAAAGCAATAACAACGAAAATTGCAATATAAGCTCTGGTAAAAAAAATGAAATGATAACAGCAAAAATTGCAATACGAATTTTGCTGTTAAATTTTCATCATGTGAGGCTCGATCTATGTGCTGGAATAATTATGGATTAAGAGCACTGACAAAGAAGGAGATTATGTTGAAATATAGGGTTTTGTTTCGCTAAGTAAATGCTTTTTTTCATCGCTAGACTACATTCTTGTTGACGTATATTAAGATGCCAAGACAAATGAGAAAAGGTTAAGGAGAGTGCATTTTTTTAGGATGTGGGGACTGCCCCGCTGTTTTTTTGAAAACCAGCATTCGAAGTCATAGAGTTTTACCTGATTTTGAACATATTGGGAGACATGCAATTCAACCACAAAGCAACTTCCATAAATATAAAATATACGTATTCATATTTACTAAAATTGGCGTAGTATGACACAAACCCCCAAAATGGGAAAGGAATACAATTTAGCAATGATTAGAATAAGTACTCGAACACCAGCCATTAGTACCAACGTAATTAACGTTGGTACTAATGGCTGGTGTTCGAGTACTTATTTCCATTTCTCCAAACATGAAACTGTCCTCTTTATATGAATAGAGAATATACTTAATCAATGTTACCGTTTTCTTCTACTTTTATGTGCTGTCCATGGCTCTCCACAGCTTTCTATCCTTTGTAACTCTAAGCAATGTTTGTCGCCTAACATTAGTCTCAGGTACACGCGCTCTCTTTATAAGTTATTTGCTTTCAATGTGAGTGTCAAATGTCAACATATCCCAGATATTTCAACTGCCTCTTTCTTCAAGTGTTCAAGTGTTCTTTTACTTGTATTATTTACATTATTTAGACTGTTATCCTCATCTTGCCTTCTTCAGGTGATTGGAATTTCGAACCGAACCCTTTATATCGTCCACCTTTACCTCAACTCTGCAAGTTTTTTTTTTCTGTTTTTTTGCTGTGGCCTGGTATTAAACTCACTCTTTGAGTCTAGTCATGGGATCTAACCAACGTCTTTATCCACTGGACCATGTACCCTTGAGGACATCTGTGTATGACTTACAAACCTAATGTTTCAGCAACCAATTTTACCAGTGCTCGTATTGCAACTTTTCTGTTATTAATATTGCATTTTTTACGAGAGCGTATATTGCAATTTTGTTGTTATTCTTTACTTTTCTCTAGCACTCCTTATTACTGTTTTCCATATTCTATTCATTTCTATGCTTGGTCGGCTCAGGAGATTTTTGTGGCCGAGAATATGTGCTAATTCCTTAAGTTTTCATATTTTCCAGTAATGCTCTCTATCTGTTATTTCAACCTTATCCCACAGGGGGCGGTGATCTCACTTTTCCCTCCATATGTCGTCAGCTACGCCTGATTTTTCTATTTCTTCTCGTGTTACCGCTTTACGATGTTCTTGTAGTCTTACCTAAAGGGGCAACTTGTTCCTCCTATGTATTTCTTACCACAGCTGTACGGGATGGCGTACGCACAGACCTTAGTCCTGTTTCCTCCCTGGGGGGGGGGGGTCTTACACGGAAGAATTATAAGAACACAAGAAAAATTAAATAAAAAAACTTAGCTGCTGTCCCTTGTCGGTCGTTTGTAATGAAACTTGAAATATATATATATATGTATATATATATATGTGTATATGTATATATATATATATATATATATATATATATATATATATATATGGGGGGGGCAGCATATCTTCATTCAAGCATGTTACATTGAATAATATAGGCATAATATGTCTATTTATTTTTATAATAATCCTTTCTAGTTCTCTAATTAGCTTCTTGGTATTAAGTTGAAATTCATCAAGGAAGGCGAAGGCGCCGTAGTTTTTGCTAACCCAAGTACTTTCAATCTCCTTGGAGATAATCCCCAGGACTGTATTGCAAAGACAAATAAAAACTATGGCACCTTCCTTGATGAAATTCAACTTAGCATCAAGAAGCTAATTAGAAAACTAGAAAGGATTATTATAAAAATAAATAGACATAATATGTCTATATTATTTAATGAAATATGTTTGACTGAAGATATGCTGCTTATATATATATATATATATATATATATATATATATATATATATATATCGAGAGAGAGAGAGAGAGAGAGTAAAGTAAACATCAAGATGAAGAAAATAACACCTGAAAGATATCAAGGATATCTCACTACTCATATTTATATAAAAGAGCGCATAATGATACAGAAATTTATCATGAGAACTATAAAGCCATGTAGAAGTTCTGCAGGGAATGTGGGGATTTTGGTGTTGCGATGATTATATATCTTTAAAAACAATTATATATATATATATATATATATATATATATATATATATATATATATATATATAAGCAGCATATCATCCTTCAAGCATGTTACATTGAATAATATAGGCATAATATGTCTATTTATTTTTATAATAATCCTTTCTAGTTCTCTAATTAGCTTCTTGATATTAAGTTGAAATTCATCAAGGAAGGCGCTGTAGTTTTTGTTAACCCAAGTACTTTCAATCTCCTCTGAGATCATCCTCAGCGGTGAATTGCGAAGACAAACTTATTGTTACTGTGATCGTTGTTGTTATGGTCCGATTCCTTGTACCACGGTGATAGTCCAAGGTAGAACCAATAAAGAAGAACTCGAACACGGATATGGAATGACACAGATATATTACAAACAGGAATATATACAGAGAAGAAAATGTTAGTAAGAACAATCAGGTTTAGTAGTAATTGTCTGAAGGCGACTCTGTTTCGGACTGCCTCTGACTCGACTGACTGACTCGCTCTGACTGACTGACAGACTCCTGACGGACTTCACTGCAGACTTCAGACTGAACGATATTTAGTCACTCCCCCCACCCCATGAGGGCATCATGTGGCACAAGGCCGGTTTAACGTGGGGTTTCCGAGCCCGTGGGCTCTGGCAAAAATATGCCCTTTGAACCCGTATAAACGGGTTCAGGGTCGGTCTACCTCCCCGAAAGAGACTCTGCCCTTCGGCGTAGCCTCCTTCGGGTTACTCCCCGCCCGTAGGCAGAGAGTTCAACCGATCAACCGATCAGCCAGTCGCCCGACTTCGGACTGAACTCTCTGCTTCCTCTTGAGGCGCAGTATTTATTACGTATGGCATAGTCCATTATGTTATTATGGGTAAGGTCCTATAACAGTTGTGATGGTGATTTTTTGTAAACACGCATGAACGTGCTCTGTTATAATTATTTTAGATTCATCCGTTGGAGTTATGCTGTTTTTGGCAACGCCTTCCAATATAAAGGAGCCTAATTAGAGATGGTAAATATGCAAAATAGTATTAAATGTTTGGTCAAAGGCATATTTTAAAACAGTGCTACTACACTCGTAATAAATGTTGTTCAGTGTTGGTTGCTTGCTTTTGATATAGAGGGCCACGAGAATTTGTAGTTTTTGTTTATTATTTTCATGATGTATATATAAAAGGTGACTGAAAAGTAACTCCCTCTTTTATGAATGATGCTCTCGCCAGTCTAACTATAATTTTTAAAAGACGAGAGAGTTCATCATACATAAAATAGGGAGTTACTTTTCAATCACCCCATATATATATATATATATATATATATATATATATATATATATATAAGGTTGGTGCAAAAATAAGGACGTAATAATGTCGTTTTTTAGGTTAAAAAATACGTCAAAAAACGACATTATTACGTCATTATTTTTGCACCAACCTAATATATATATATATATATATATATATATATATATTAGGTTATATTATTTTTGCACCAACCTAATATATATATATATATATATATATATATATATTAGGTTGATGCAAAAATAATGACGTAATAATGTCGTTTTTTGACGTATTTTTTAACCTTAAAAAACGACATTATTACGTCATTATTTTGCACCAACCTAATATATATATATGAAGCCACATCAGATTGAAATTTTTTATATGTATGTCATGTATAGCGTCCAACTCGTTCAAAAATGTTTAAATTGTCAACTGAATACGACCGTTTTCTCAAACCATTGACTAAAAATGGCATCGTGTGAATAAACCCAGTAAGTATTAGGGAGAACCTTCCCTCATTGAATTTTGTGGGCTGGCGATACTTACCTGGCACAGAAATTAACTATTGCCAATGAGGGTGTTTACTGATGCGTAGTTAACGTCCCTGTGCTGTAAGTGTTTCAACCCTACAGCAGCACATTCCTCATTGCACTAAAGAGGTTGGGTCGGTGTAATGCCGATGCCAGCGTGACAGTGGTCGAGGGAGCTAGGGAAAAATCAATTTTTGTCTTAGGCCCATATGCATATGTATGCGTATGGTACTCCCTGTGCTATCTTCCTGAAAAGCTGTTTTAAGAGAAAGATTTTATAAATTTCAACCGACATTAATGCTGACTGTTCGGTCAATGAATGTCGAATGTTTCCTTATATGGAAACGGCTAGTCATACCATTACCATATTAGCTAAGTACTTCGCAGATATGATAAGTTCTACCCGATCTATTAATGTTACTTTGAATCAGGACTAAGCTAAGCTTAATAAATAGCTACGGAATTAAATATGATAGATAGATAGATAGATAGATAGATAGATAGATAGATAGATAGATAGATAGGTAATATTTTGAGGGCCCAGAAAAAATAAACAGATAAGTATAATAATACTGGGTTTTTAGTCAAAACATTTTATTTCTTATCATGCTCCGTATGAGAAGATAGACAAAATCTAAAATGAAACGTGAACCATCAACACGTGGATTGGGAGCATGCAAAACACACACACACACACACACACACACATACACACACACACACATACATATATATATATATATATATATATATATATATATATATATATATATATATATATATAATCGTGCTGTGCAGGTTCCTGTACAATTGATATAAATATCTGAACTGATGTACAGGTGCTCCGCCGATTGTGAGTGAGTTTTGTTCTAACGTTTTTCGATATATGTTCATGTGTGAATGATTTTTGCGAGTTTGTCCTTCCCGAACATTTGTGTGAATGGCTGCACCTCTGCGCATGTGAACATGCCTACTTCTGACAGGATCAGATTCTAACAACACGTGATGCCATATAAAACGCTCGTCTGCTTCTCGCATATCTTCAATCATTTTTCCCAACTTGGCGGCAATAGTCTCATTAATAGCGTTCTATAAACAATAAAATCTCCTTACCTTTTATTTGTGATCTTTTAAATTTTCTTACGCCTAAAAATGAACATCGTGGGTTCGTTCACATAGAAGATAATTTGCCTTATGAAGAAAAAAAGGAAAAAGTTGACATATAAATTAAGATCTATTGTTGCTTTCCCTCCGTTTGTAAATATGTTTGCGTGGGTATGCTGTTAAGTAAGTATATATGAGCTTATGTGAAATGTACAGTACATATTCGTAGTCGTGTATGCGTGAGAATGTCTAACCCTAAGCAAAAACAATTTATCGTGATGTCAAACTTGTTGATCAGGATCGTGTTGATATATGACATAATCAATTTTCGTTAAATGATTTTAAAAGGAAATAATTGCACAGCATAGTTCATCCATACTGAAAAGTAATAAGGCAAATATAACCACTGCTCAATAGTCCTAAACTAAGACTGATTTCTTTAGTCATTTCATCCAAAGTAAGTCCATTAAGCTAATAGGACGCGAGAGGTTACTGAGTGTGAATGAATATGAGAGATAAAAGCATTATTCATGAGAGAGAACAATAAAAGTACAGGAATTACGAAAATAGATGCCGATTGATACTGAATTTAAATTTTTGAAGATCAGATTTGACTGGGAAGCAAGAAGCCGGGAGAGAGTTCCACAAATGAGAAGATGTTACTATCAGTGGCGGACTGGATCGAAAATTTCTACCGGGAAAACTTGTAAAAGGGCCCAGTCTAAAGGACCCACTTTTTTAAATCTGTATCACCCCAAGCAAAGCAGAATTGCCACTAAAACGCAAGGCGTTACAAGAATTAGGAACAGAAATATTAATGAGCAGGGAGAGAAAATAGTAATCAGGAGGACAGTAGATAGCGATTGAGATTGCATTTAAATTTTTGCAGATTAAAGTTGGCTGGAAAGCATGGAACAGCAAGGGAGTTCCACATGCGAGAAGTGCGAGGAAAGAAACTATTAGCATAGAACTTAGCCAATTCAACTGTAAATCGATGAGATCTCGACGCCAGTCTATTACTCCGCTTCTATATCGAAGGGATCATCCGAACAATTACCATGAAAGTATTTCTCAAAAAAACACGGTGTGGTAACCTTACGGCAGTGGGTAATTTACCTAAGCCGAGTCGCCAGATCAAAACCAATAATATTGCTGAGTCTTTTTGGATCCTACCAAGGTAAACAGCAGGGTGCCGGACCATATGTGGCAGCAATATTCTAAGTATGAACGAATGGTAGCTTTATAGACAGGCAAGATAGAGTGTGGAGAGAAAAATTATTTTTCCCGACACAGTGTACCGAATTTCTTAGCAACTGACCTAGCAGTGGATTCAATATCGTCTTTCCACTTCATGTCAGCTGAGAGCATTAGCTCAAGAAGGCGCAACGAGCCACTTTCCTGGAGGTTAGCATCAGCCACGCTGATGGAAAGCAGCGAGGGCTTTCACGGATAATTAATGGAGAGAGGTTTAGTTTTGGAGTTGTTAAAATTGATAAGTCATCTTTTACCCCAGTTAACGACGGACTTGGGGTCGTTTTGAATATCGGCTGCCATTTTGTCGAACTGATCAGTTTTCAAAACGTAGTCAAAAGAATCAAATTATAGAATGAAAGAAGCCTTATTTAATCATCCCAGCATCTAGACATTATTTTCTTTCTTTTTTTATTTCTACTTTTTTCGGTTATTTCTAAAGTGATGGACTGTTAATTAAGGGGCCACCTGGAAATTTACCGGTGTGCCAGTCCGACACTGGTTACTATACAGAATAACCAAACAAGACATGTTTATAGTTGCGCAGATTTTATTCGGGCTTTGTAAGCAATTTGAAAATTATAATTTGAATTGACTTAATAAATAACGAAACAAGATATGCATTTTTTTGTATGTGTGATATGACATTTTAACCTGAAAAGCATTCAAATAAATCTTATTATTTTTGAAGCGATTTTGTATTATTGGAAAAATTCTGAGAAATATTTTCCCAACAGAATAAAATTAATTTTGTGTCAGGAATTCAGAAATTACAGCAATTCATATAAATTCATGAAATATTTTATTTCAACCTGAAAGAAAAGTATTTTAACCTTATTGTGCCTTTGAAGACTTTGTAAAGTAGAATTGATATTTTTACAAAGCTATAATATTCTTAAAGAGTAATTTAGTAGCAAATAATTTAAGAACAAAATTGACCAATCTTAATAAAATATAACTGATCCTTAGAAAATTTTAAAAAATAATTTCAAATTTCATAGTCTTGGAGATTTTACACTAAAGGGTTAAGATGGCATATTAATTTAATAAACAAAAGTTTGCCGACGTGAGATATATTTCAGGTAAATAATTTATAAAAAGGTAGAAATTTTATAGAAAAATTAACAGTCAACAACGTTTGTTTCCTAATCAAATATTAACTACAAGTATATGTTAACATGGCACCACTGGGCAAAGGACCTTCTTGACGCAGGTCACTGGCCATGGCGTAAGTGTTCCTCAGATGAACTACAACGGCCATGTCCGCAACCTAGGCGAGCCACTTAGTTGGAGAACATTGACTGTGTTCTAACCTGGAGATGGATGGGCTCCATCAGGTTAAAACGCCCAAGACATGCCACATTCGCAAACCATTTCGCAGAGACCTAGGCTCTGGCACACAACTGCGACATATAG
Source organism: Acanthosepion lycidas (assembly GCA_963932145.1). Lineage (NCBI taxonomy): Eukaryota > Metazoa > Mollusca > Cephalopoda > Sepiida > Sepiidae > Acanthosepion > Acanthosepion lycidas. The sequence continues at coordinate 79,239,813 of OZ010584.1, read as the reverse complement.
AGGAGAATGATGGATAGCTCATCACATTAGCAGCTTAACGGTTTCTTCCGGGGTTAAAGGTGAAAGAAGATATGTTTGGAGTAAACTTGATCCTTTGCAAAACTTATGCTATGTTAGATTTTATTATGTTAGTTAATGTTTTCACAGTAAAGTTGGTATTAAACAAGTGATGTTGGTAAAAGTTTCAGGATACACATAAATAAATATACAATGTGAATATATATTATATTTACAATAACTTGGTGGTATGTAATTTTATTATGCAACTTGAAAATGGTTCATCACATTGTAAATAAATATATACAATAGCATAGTATTAGGTTGGTGCAAAAATAATGTCGTTTTTTGACGTTAAACTTCAAAAGAAAAACGACATTATTTTTGCACCAACCTAATAATTGGTATATATTTTTAGTTTCAGATATATAAAGATTGTCAGAGGCTATAACAAAGGTGTAAACTCTAAAAAGTAACAAGACGTTGTAAAGTTATTGAGTAATGGAAACACAAGTCTAGAAATCAAATATAACAATTTAAGAAAATAATTGATAACATTAACATGATAAGAACAAGAAAATTGGCTTTAAAATATTTAAAAATAGTTTTTCCTGTCTCATGCATACACTATGTGCGATTCTATAATGCAATTCAATATTTTCACAATAAATTTGATATTAACCAATCGATAGTGGCTTTCTTATGTTCCTTGGGATGAAATGATTTTTAAAAAGTGCTCGCCTGAACATTATTTACCCTCTTCACTGTTTCCTTCTATTTGACGATTATTGATTTCCAAGAAGGAAAGTATCCTTTGAAGACACATTCTTATAGCTGGCCATTTGTATTTTATTATAAACAGAGCATTTACGTAAATATTTGTATCTATAAATAAAAAAAAGAATGTATAGACATAAAAATGTCTTAAAATAATTGTCGGATTTTGTCCATTTCATAATATATATATATATATATATATATATATATATATATATATATATATATATATGTATGTATGTATGTATATGTATATGTATATATGTATGTATGTATAACAAAACGATACGCTGTTATTTATGGGTATTGTGATTATATTATTTCAGATTTAAATATCTGCCTTAAAATGAAGCTAAATGCTCGGCATATATTTAATGCTTTTCTTAAAACTTAATCAGTATACCCAGGTCATGTTTGATGTCATTCTCAGAGAGACATTTATCCAGAAAAAGTTACACTTAAGATAACGACAGGAAACTGAAGTGATACTATTCCTGTAATTGCCTTCATAATATCGCTTTGTTGATAAGATAGCAAAACACAAATATTTTTACTTGCTCTCCTTTTTGAAAAGTATTGTTTATAGTAATTCCTGATCTTTCTGTTCAAGGAGATAACTTTCAATAAGTGAGGAAACCGATTTTTTACAATTGCGTAAAGGCAAAAGACAAGCTCACCTTAAGATAAGGAATTTAAGTCCTAGTAGCTGAGATATTTATGCATATCTCACTGAAATATATTTTTAAAAAAAAGGTGAATATTCAAATTTTCGGTGTTTTATTTAGACTCCAACACCGACTGCTGGCGCCGGTTGAAAATATGCCACGCCCACTCACATAGAAGTCCATAAGGTATTAACTAAGACTACTTTAGTCTAACACCAAGCTACACAGAAACAAGGCGAGTTGAAAGATTGATTTATACCAATAAATAATAAGTTGGGAAGCCAATCTTGGAAATCAGCATTCAAAATCCAGGACTTTACACCGGCTTGAACACTGGTGACAGTTGTTTTCTTTTGATACAGGACATTATTTGAAGATAATTATTATATAAACGTTTTATTACTTTTGTGGTCGCTTTTGCAAAGAACTCAAAAGTCATCACAATGAAACACGTTTCATTTCCTGAATGAAACACGTTTCGTTTAATTCGTTATCTATTTATTTACTAGCAGTAAAGCCCGGCGTTGCCCGGGAGTAAACTTCCTCTGAATGGAAGGTCATAACCACCATATTCATTTTGTACCCGTATGTAAGGCTGAAGTCTATTAGAACTGATGGCTGCCCACATAAAAAACGTAATGTACACAAGTTGTCGGCATTCATCCGCACAACGGAAGAAAAAATTGTAAGGCTTAAAAGGAAGCAATGGACAGCCATGGTAGCATCAGCTGTTTGCCATGACTAAGACACCTCCAATTAAAAGTTGTCAGGTTCAGTACGAACATGGGTCTTAGGAAGTTTTTGGTGAGTTGTGGCAGATGGCTTTGTATTCCGATTGGATGGTTTTATTATCCTTGAGTGCAAGACATTATGTGAAGTCCTGTGTCAGTTGCAATGTAGTAAAACACAATAGCGTGAATGGTAGACACGTCTTTTGCCCAAAAGATGGTGCTACCACTGCCACAAACCGAACCACATAACAGAAGTATGGGAAGGTGCCAGGGTGAGTACTTGTAAGTGGAACAAATTTTTTGTAGTTTTTAATGGCCAGTTGAGGTGAGCATGAAGCACACGTAACGTTACCTAAAGCAGCCCTTATGGTAAGGGTAGAAACACACCGACGGTGTACGGCAGAGAATGCATATTATAACTCTGCATGCTGCTATTCTTTTATTATCCCACTTCTTTTTACTGAGGCCTGAATTGCGTGGATGCACTCGACTTCTCTGATAATTAAACGAATCCACCTTCCCATGCATTGGTTTTGTGTTGTAACTGAATATGGTTACGTGGTCGACATGTAAGTGCGAATGCAGCTATGGTGGGGTTTGAGTGATAAGGGAGCATCTGGTGAGCAAGACAACCTTTAATAAAATGTCCTAGTAATGGCAAGTGGATACTACGACGACCTTTAAATAAACCGTGTTCAAAAATGAAGGAACCTACGATAGCTGACATAAAAATGTGTACATTGCATTTAAACGTGACCGACCATGGGCTATACGACTTCTGCGTAGGTAATATTTTTAACTTTGTTGGAGAGTAAACGTAAATGTTATCCTTACTCCCGACACGGGAGCAGCCTATGTAAAACTGCCCATGGTCGAAACACTGTTTGCCTAAATGCAGACCCGCGACGCTGAGCATCTGTCCTTGCGATTTGGCCATTGTTGTTGAGCCGTGATCGCCGTACCCCAGGACTTTCTGAAGCTCTGGCAGACGCAGTAGCGCTGGCATTTCTTAAACGACGAATAGTGGTTTGTTGAGGTTGTTCCGAAACCCTGGAAGATGCTGTAGCCCTAGCATGCCTAAGACGACGTGAAGTGGTTTGTTCAGGGCTTTCTAAAGCTCTAGAACATACTGTAGCGCTGGCATTCTTTAAACGCCGAAGGATTGTCTGTGTTGGGGACTCGGAAGTCCTGGCCCAAGAAACGCGTATTGCGTCCTGTGAATTCTGTACTAAATGCTCGTCAGTTGAAAGTCTAGATGGAGAAAGGCGCAACGAAGTTTTCTCTGTGGTTTCACTTGCCCTTGCTGCTCTTTTAGCGGAGGCAGCAGCCGTGCGTCGTCCAAGAAGCTTTCTTCTCTTAGGCGGCATTTTAACTAATTTTAAAAGAGCAAACGTAAAAAACGTAAAAAAAAGTTATGTAGGTTTTTTGAGTGCAAAAAATACGTGTAGTCTAAACGCAGGCAAGTTAGAAGGATCCTAAAAATGTATGTAACTGTATCAAAAGGGGATCGAAGACAAAAAAAGTGAAGTAAACTAAAGCTAAAATGGTAGTAGGTAATTTGGGAAGTAAATTCGATAAACGCGGAAACGGATGTAGTCATAACTAAGAAGTAAAAAAAAACAGTTTAGATACGTAATCAACAACTTGCGGTTTCCGTAAGAAGCAAATAAAGTGAGCCAAGTCCGGAACAATAATCGCAGAAGTGTGAACACGCGTGCGAGTTATGGCATAAAGAGGTGGTTGGCCGGTTGACCTTGAGCGCACATACTAAGGTGACGTACGTACGCACGTGCACACGCGTGCATAAGAGAACTGCTCGCGCGTATGATTGGATGTGGCTAAACGCTTGCAACCGTGCTAATGAGCTCGCAGCAACCTTGAACAGTTGACGTGATTGGTTAACCTCCAGCTGGGTTAGTCAAAGCAGAGCACAGTGGCGGATGACGTTTCAAAATAGTATCTGGCGACTTTATTGTATCGGGTTTTTATTGATAAATATGAAAGCTATGTAGTTCCTTATCCCAAAATAGGCATTGCCTTTTTGATTTACGTCGTCACCGATGTAGCGCAATCTCTCAAAGTCAGCCAATCAGAAAATGGGATTTTCAAGCTTCATTTTTATTTGAAAATTTTGAGCAGCCAGGAGATATGAGATAGTTTTGTTGATCAAGAGTTGAAAATACAAGCGTTTTTACACTTCTTACGAACAAAATTTGGAGCAATGTTAATTTCGTTTACTGATGGATGATGAAGGCATTTAAGTAAAATGGAAATAAAGATGAAAACGTGCGAGAACTTTTTGGGAGCAGCGATGCGCAGTAGTAACATTATAGAAAGTAGGTACCTTTTGTTACACGTAAACGGCATGAAAAGACATTAACAGTCCCCTGGTGTCCCCTCGAATGAAAAAATGCAATCAAATGTGAAAAATTGGACAATTGGGGGGGACCGATTCTGTCCACCTGGCTTAAAAGTGGTGGCGTGCAGTGACATGAAATGTGTTAGCGATTGCTCACTGAATTCAATCCTATGCTTTAGTAGGCTAAATAGGCTACAAACACCTAAAAAGCAATGATTTTTCTGGTAAAATTTGACATGTAGCTCTATAAATCCCTTTTAAAATGGCCTTGACGTTTACTTTACTGTGCAAATGCAGAGGACATGGAAAGTAACGCATGCCTGCATTGAAACATTAAAAATTATTTTTTTAAAACCCTGAAATAAAAGTAGGCTACCTGAAACCTCTATCCCAAGTGGGGTGCTTGAAGCGTGCACGCGTGACACCCCCTCCTCGTTCACACATGATCTTGCATGACCCCGGAGCGTGAATGGGCCAATCAGCAGCAAGCATTACGTATCGTGCGAGCCACATGTGACTAATAACACTAGTCTGATTGGCTTTTGGAGCACAAAGTTCGACTGCGACAGAAATCCTTCATTGTGATAACTTTTGCATCCGAAACCAAAATATGGCCATTCTTGTCCTTTTTTATTCCCATATAAGCACTTAAATCCGACTTTTTTCTAATTATGCTACTGCTATAAATTCTGACATGAAAAGTACCGATATCTGCTTGTATGCAGTGAACGCACATAATTACACACGCGTGCGTCCGATCGAAAATGAAAAATCGCTAATATTGATTTAAATATTGACTTAAATCAATTTTTGGTGCCGTCAAAACCTCTGAAGGATCATTAGCAGTAACTGTGTCAAATTTGGTTGAAATCGGTTAATAAATGTAGGAGATCTGATCAAACATATTAACGAACACATACACACATTCTGCCTTTTATATATGTATATAGATTTATACTAATTCATATATTATTCATTTGAATCAGTCAAAACTCAGAAAAGTGCAAAGTTGTGTTGATTTTTTGAATTCTAGGATCAATAAAAAAAATCATATTTTAAATATTTTTTCGAACAATTTAAAATATTCATGAAAATTATTTTATCGATAACACCATGAAACTTAGAAGCGTTTTTATGTCGGGGAACGCATCTACCTGACGAGCTCGAGTTAATGCATGGCGGAATAGGATAAGGAAGACTTATCAAAGGAAGAAACCTGCTAAGGGCCACAAGGGATGGGAAGTCGTGGAGAGCCATGATCCTGAAAAGATGCAGCACATAGAGGAAGAATGGCCACCTGTACTATGTGACCCAAGCGTAGAACAAATAATAATCTTGACTGCGGTCAACCAATGAATGTATCGATGGATTATTATTATTATTACTATTGATATTATTATTATTATTATTATTATTATTATTATTATTATTGATATTATTTTTATCATTATTATTATTATTGATATTATTATTATCACTATTATTATTATTATTATTATTATTATTATTGATATTATTGTTATCATTATTATTATTATTGATATTATTACTATCATTATTATTATTATTATTGATATTATTATTATTATCATTATTATTATTATTGATATTATTATTATCATTATTATTATTATTATTGATATCATTATTATCATTATTATTATTTTTATTTTCTTTGCTTTCTGGCGTTTACACATTTCTTTCCGGGTCCCACCCAGGGACCTAAGGTTAGAAATGGCATCATGACACTTTTCACTGACAAAAAAAAATAAAATAAAATAATTACATAGATAGAGCCCTTCGTAAAGTGTGGGCTGTACTTGTCAGAACAATTTTTTGTATCTCCTTGAGGCATGGGCTTCCAGGAATCCCTGCAATTAGTCTATTGCAATCTTTTCCAACCAGTCCTAGGGCTCCAACTACAACAGGGATTGTTGATGTTCCCATATGCCACATTTTCGAGACCTCTATTTCAAGGTCCTTGTATTTTGACAGCTTTTTGAATATCTTCAAAGATACATTGCAGTCAGCAGGGACTGCCATATCAATAAGGAGGCACCGTTTTTGTTTGTGGTCTTTAATAACAATATCTGGGCGGTTGGCCTTGATTGTTCTGTCAGTGTGAATTGTGTAGTCCCATAGAATTGTAACAGGTCCTATCTCCGTAACCGAGTCTGGGTGGTGTTGGTACCAGTTTCTTTCAGTTTCCTTCCCGTAGAAGTTGCACATTTTCCAGTGCAGATATTGGCCCACTCTGTCATGTCGGGTTTTATATTCAGTGGGTGCCAACATCGTGCAACCTGATACAAGATGATCAATCGTTTCTGGATATTTATCACAGAATCTGCATTTTGGGCTGACACAATATTTTAGTATATGTGCTTGATAATTCCTAGTTAGCAAGCATTGGTCCTGCGCAGCAAGGATAAAACCTTCAGTTTCCGCTTTCAACCCTGCACTGCGTAGCCACTGATGGGTACGGGTTTTGTCTACATCAGCTTGTTTGATACGGGCAGAGTATTGACCATGAAGCGGTTTATCTTGCCATCGCTTCTGTATCTGGTCGGTTGCATTCGTCTTTGCTGTCTTTTTCAAGTATTTTGCAGTTTCAGCCGGTGTATTGTGCTGTAGTTGCATCTCTACGCCCATTTGAAGCTTCAGTTTGAATTTGTTGGCTTCTTTCATTACGGAGTAAAGACGCTTACTACTTTCATGTTCCTTGACGCATACCATCATCCAGTCTTCTGTAGTTTCCAAGTATTTTTGGAGGCCAATTGTTGTAGTGTTGTAGGACAGTTCTAGTTGAACTAATCCTCTGCCTCCTACGGATCTGGGCACATACAGACGATCAACATCAGCTTTGGGATGATGCATGCGATAGCAAGTGAGAAGCTTTCTCGTTTTGGCGTCCATTCGCTTAATTTCAGCTATGGTCCACTAAATGTGTTTATAGCTGATATTCTATTTTTTGAGTTTAGTTCAGTATTTAGTATCAGACGTACACGCCTGTAGTACTCTTTTCTTATTTTTTCTTTCATTTGGGGGTGTTGTATGCCATCTCCTTCGCTAATTCCTAGGTACTTATAAGCTTCTTCATGCTCCAATTCCCTAATCTTTGTGACAAAATCTAAATCTATTGAGGGTGTTTCTGTAATTCTACCTTTCTTGAATGTTACTTTTGCACATTTATCTAATCCGAAGTCCATACCTATGTCGTCACTAAAGTATTTTACAATTTTACAATATTGAGGAGGCCTTTCAACTCATTGTCGTCTTTGGCAAAGAGTTTGAGATCATCCATGTATAGTAGGTGATTGAAAATTTTCTTATTTATTTTGTAACCATAGCTACTGTTGTTCAGTTCATGTGTAAGAGGGGTTAAGGATAAACAAAACAGAAGGGGTGACAGAGAGTCTCCTTGAAAAATTCCACGTCGGATATTCAGACGGTTGGATATGGCAGTGCCCCCGGTGTGCCTAAGGTATAGTTTTGTGTTCCACATCCCCATGCTGTGCTTAAGAAAGTTTAATACCACATGGGAGACTTTGTACATTTCCAAAGCCTTAAGGATCCAAGAATGTGGAACACTATCAAAGGCTTTACGATAATCAATCCACGCTGCACTGAGATTTCTGCGTCGTCTCCTGCAATTTTCCAGGATCATTTTATTTATCAGAAGTTGATCTTTGCAGCCATATGAACCTCTACTGCATCCCTTCTGTTCCAGCGGGAGAATGCTGTTTATCATTATTATTATTATTGATATTATTATTATCATTATTATTATTATTATTGATATTATTATCATTATTATTATTATTATTATTATTATTGATATTATTATTATCATTATTATTATTATTGATATTATTATTATCATTATTATTATTATTATTGATATTATTACTATCATTATTATTATTATTATTATTGATATTATTATTATCATTATTATTATTATTGATATTATTATTATCATTATTATTATTATTATTATTATCATTATTATTATTATTATTATTATTGATATTATTATTATCATTATTATTATTATTAATATTTGTGTCCGCTATGTTTCCTGCTTTGCATCCTGTAGAGCCTTAGGCCTATATAGGAAAATTGTTATTGATAGCACTTAAGTCCTATAGGAAAATTGTTATTTAATTGACAGCCCTTTTCTTAGTATATGTGATGTTCCTAGAAGGGCCATCTTCTGGGCAACTTGTATGTTGATGTTACCTTTGACATTGTTACTGAAAGTGTCCATTCCTTTTATCACGAGGCCCAGAGCACCGATTACTATTGGTATAGACTCAGTCTTCATTCCTCCACATCCTGTTAATCTCGATCTTCAGGTCCTTGTATTTGGACAATTTCTCGATAATTTTCATGGAGGTAATTCTCTCAGATAGTATTATGTCAATAAGCACACACTTCCTGAATTTCTTGTCTTTTATGATAATATCAGATCTGTTGACTTTTATTTCCTTGTCAGTTTGAATTGACATGTCCCAGAGGATAGTTACATCGTTATTTTGGGTAACTGTGTCTGGATGGTGCTCATACTATCTCTCAGTGGTTTCGATTTTGTGCTTCTTGCATATCTTCCAGTTCACATATGTCGCTACCTTGTTATGCCAGTGGGTATATTCATTTTTTGCTAGTTTCTTCTTCTTCTTCTTCTTCTTATTATTATTATTATTATTATTACTATTATTATTATTACGACCTGTAACGTTCAAAATGTCTACGCTCACACATGGAAACATGTACACAAATACAAAGATACGCGGACACACAGACACACAAATATACACACGCACACATTTATTATATTAAAGCCCCAAATATGGTAGATGCAATGAACATCGAACGTGCAACTTTTTTTTCTTTTTCTTTTTTTAGGAAATAAATCTTTTTTTATTGTTACATCCTTTCAGGTCCTATGTGAACATAGATTTCTTGTTCTTTGTCTTTTCCTGCCCAGTGTTTCTCTAAGTAAACTTTACCGACCCACTTTGTCCCTGTTCTGATAGCCATTTGCCCGTTAAGTAGCTTTCTCGCTTTTTTGTTTCCTCTGCTTCTCTTACCATCATTATTTCCTGTAAGTGTTAAAATCTCCAAGCCTTCTTTTCTTATTATGTGTTTTAGAAATTCTAGCTGTCTCTTTCTGATTGCAAGTTTCAATTTCCTTGTAGTTCCTATTTTCCTTAAAACGTCCTCGTTGCTCACATACTCCATGTTATTCTCAGTATTCGTCCGTAGAACCACCAGCGCTGCTCGATTTTATTCTTCATCTCTGAGGAAAATGTCCAACATTCCTTGATATGTAGAAGAATAGATATTATATAGCAGTTCAGTACTGATTTTTTGTTTCTATATGTATTTTCCTATTTATTAAAGACCTGGGTATGACGATCAACTACATCCTGCAGTAAATCCTCTGATCGAGAGATTTTCAGGAGCGTAGGACTGCATCTTAATTGCTGTTGTTCGGGTGGTAGCACCCGTTAGGGTACCAGCTATAATCAAATGGTGAACCTCCAAACAAAAACAAAACACTAGGTAAGTATAAAAATACATTTTTATAGTAAAAATACCAGCAATACATTTTTATATAAAAAAAATTACTAACAAGATTGTTTATAGCAAAATATATAGCAACCATACTTTTTATTTGTAGCTGAAGGCATACAATTGCTTTCAAAATATAGATATGCTACTAGACAAAAACAGCCAACCAAGCGACATGAAAGAACTTTTTCATTATATTATTCCATGTAATATCGTACAATTTCTGAAAGAAATCAAACTGTATTCCAAAATATAACTTCAACAAAACTACAACATAAAACACACATAACCTCACCTCTATTAATTATGTCCACACAAACATGTATATACACAAAAGCTGAGTATCATCTACCATGTATTCAATTGTGAAAGCAGAATAACATTTATTATATTTCTGTTACTTCCAAGCTCACAAGAAAATTAAATTTCGGCATTAAATGACCCGTAATGAGTTGATATGCCGTTAAACAAACAAATCAAATCAAATCCCATCTCTTAGTATTCTGCCCAGTTTCTAGAAGGCATCTTTCGATATTACTCTGGATTCCTGCCAGTTTCCACCGTCTGTTACATTTCTGTACCTGTTTTATTTGGATGTCCCCAATACACAGCTTACACATTTGACAGTCTCTTTTGCTGATAACCATGCATTCTGTCTTCTTAAGTTGATAGTCTTTTCTATCTCACTTTACATTGCGACTTTGTCTAAGAGTACTTTCATTATTTTCTTTCTCAATCTGACGTCAACAGCGTCATCCACATATCTCATTTTGTTAAAATCATGGCTACCAGTAAATTGCCAGCGCCAATATGTGACGTCCACTGGTCGCGACGTCAATATATGACACTGCGTCGTAGGCCCGTGGTCAACTCCCACTTGCGGCGCGAAGCTGTAAGGTTTCTTCCACCAGCGTTTTGGGGTTGACTCCTTGTCGCTGCCACCAGCCTGTGTCCCGGTCGATCTGGTCGTTTCCGGTTCGATACCAGCTTTGTTGTTCTCAGCTCGCCTCCAACGCTTGGTCACCGAAGTAACTGCTTTGAACTCAAGTCTAACCTACCCACGTTGTGACTTTGATCTTAGGTAGACGAAATCAATCAGGCATCGGGCCGTAGTGCAAGCTGAATCCGGGGTAAAGGTGATATCACACAAGCGTAAGTAAAAGAAAAAATAATAAAACAAACTCACGAGGTTCAAATATGTTGAGAAATAACAATTATCTTTATCTGTCTGTTGAATACAGGAGTGTGTTTCTCTCCCGGTCCGTTTCTATGGATTCGTGACACTTTTTGCGTTTCTTAAGCGAGTTATGGTATCTTAACTCGTTCGTCAATAAAAACTTGCTTTTGGTCGAAAAGGACGTGGAAATCTTTCGGTCAACTCCTGCGAGGCTGGTCGCCAACTGCAACTCCGAACTCTCTTGAAACTCTGCCGAAAAAAACTCTGACTAGCTGCCTCGAGACGTTTGTTTATATGGACACCGACCAACTCCGGGTTGGGGGCTGTCGTGGTTTGGGTTCTTTGACAATTCCTAATTCCCAACAAAATTCTCTTTGTCCTCAGGACAGGAAAATTTATTACTTCCCATTTTTGGAAGCCAATCACTTTCCATTCCGGGGATTTTCTCCCTCGTCCGTGAGGAGAGGTCGGAGGAGAATAATCCTCCTAGACTCTTCCTTTCTCATATTGGTATCTCATACCAATCCTCTTAATTGGTGTCAACAACTTCCCTGTCTTTCTCATACATTCACCTTCACCTATCACTCACGCCACCACTTGGCTAATGATCGCTCGGCAGCATGGGTGTGGCTAGACTTGGCCTTCTTAAAATTATCGTCCAGAAAAAAAAATATTTTTTCTTTTCTTTCCTTCTTTTCTATCAGTCAGGATTCTTAAGAATCACACGTTGCCATAATTAAATTTTTATCTTATCCTGAGCGAAAAATCCACTTAGCCGAATCTCTACCGACTCATTAATCACTGCTAGTCAAATTTTTAACTGGGTGGCCGTGTTCTATCTGAAAATCAAATTCTTTATTTTTCTCGTGTCTTAAAATTTTCGTATCACCAGATGCCCACCTTCGGCGACATTAAGTCTGTCGTCAACAGTTTGAATAAGCAGTAACAATGATCATATTAAGATCTGTTTACATAACAGCTGGCTTTCTTTGTCGGAATCCAAGAATGAAGAATATTAATGATATCTCTGATAGACAACCAATATTGATTTCTTCTGCCTGTATGCAGTTGACCGAAGCCGAAATTTTTTTATGGCCGCCGTGTGTGGTTGGCTTTGTTGTTCCTCCCCGAATTCTGTTTCCCTTGGCGCGTCACTATCTGATCATGACATTAATTAATTCTGACAGAATCTGAAATCTGGCTTTCTCTTACGGATTTTCTGTCTTCTGCGAAAAAGTATCTTTCTTCGTAAACGAAATAAAATCTTTTCCCATTCTTTTTTTGTTAAAAAGAAATGTCGCTCGGTCTGTCTTTCGATATAGCTCTTTCTCGGCTTAAGTATTTCTCGTTTTTAATTTCTATGCTTAATTAGTTAGCCACTTACCATAGCTAAATAGTGTCCCAATCTCGCTGCATAAGTTTAATAAATCCTGTGTTAAAACGCATCCTTGTCGCACCCCTCTTTCTATTTTATTTTTTTTTGTATTCACTAAACTCGTTCTCTATTTTTTTTCTTTTCTATTCACTAACTCGTTCTCTATTTGTTCCTAGTAAATGTTACGAATTAATTAAATAACTTTTTCGTTTAATTCAAGTTTTTTTTTCCCCGAGTTTAAAGTTGTTCTTTATGTTGTATCCTATCAAATACATCGTAATCTATAAAACATGGGTACAGGTTGTTTTTCCACATTTACATTGCTTGCTCTAATTGTTCTCTTCGTCTATATACCAGGTCCTTTCAGGGCGTTAGCGATGAAGGCTCTCCACAATTTCCTTCCTTTGTAGGTCTTAAAAATTGTGTCGTTTTCTTCTCTCTCCTAAAACCTGTCCTACCAATTATTTACTCAAGCTCGCTATGTAGGTTATGCATTCTTTATCTCTGTCTCTTGTCTTCAATCTGTCCTGTGAGTATTAAATTTTCCAAACCCTCTTACCTCATTATGTGCACTAGAAATTTCAACTGTCTCGTTCTGATATTAATTATAAGTGTCCTCTGTGTTTCCATTTTTCATAAAACTTCGTCGTTGCTCACATGATTCTGTTGATGATGTTCTCAGCATCCTTCTGTAGAACCAGATTTCTATTGCTTCAAGTCATTTCTTCATCTGTGAGGAAACTGTCGAGAATCCACTTCCATGTAGGAGGAATGGTATTTCGTAACAGTTCAGTAGTCTTTTTTTTTTTTTTTGGTTTACAACGAAATTTTCCTGTTTCTTAATATTTTGCTTAGCTTTTGAAAGATATCCTTGGCCTACTTCCGGTCTAGGCTGCTACAAGCTCAATTCATGAGAAGCCTGATGATAAATTTAGTTACTCTGACCCAGTTGATCTGATAGTATTCATTTTCAATTAGTTTCTTTAGCATCGCTATAATGACAGATCTGCTATGGTCTTCCAGTATTTCACCGCGTTCGTATTTTTCCATTTATTATTAAACGTATCGATCTCGAAATCGTACAAAGCTGACAACATTTCTATTACAATCTCATCTGGTCCTATTGCTCTGTTTCTATAAGTGCCGATGTTATCTTAAATTTTAACGCTACAGGTCTTTCCAAGTTTTTAATGCACTGCAGGTTTCTCTGCTTTTTACATGAAAGATCTCTTCAATTTATTCTTTCCATGTTTGTTGTATCTTTACTCTCTTTATCTTTTATGCATCTTGTGGAATATGTTTTCTATCCAGCTATTTCTTTTATCATTTTATGTATGGTTGTCATATCTCTATTCTGTAGTGTTTCTGTCTTTCGCACTTCTCATTGGGTCATTCATCTTTTACTTACTTGCATTTATTTCTAATGATTGCTTGTCATTCTATATTCTGTGCTATTTCTTGTTATTATCTGCTGCCTCATTTTCATTAGATCGAGAATGTAATGTCATTCAATTTTTTCGTGTCTCACTTACCCTTGGATGACCTCTTTTTCCGATGTCACTAGTGCTTGACGTCCAACTTTGAGATACTGACCTTTTCTAAGGTTTCAAATTTATTCTTAACTATATCTGCACTTGTCAGGAAGGTGACTGCTTCATGTTATCGGTCTGGATTCAAGTGGTAATCCCAGCGTGTGACACCTTTCGAAAGTGCCTGAAACGCATACCACAAGTTGACCCAAGCCTTGTGAGTGAAATTAGGTAGACGGTACTCTTTGGGAGCCGTCAATAGTTGTACTTGCACGAAGTCACAAGTCATCCTGACCGAAGGTTTCAGCGAGCACTGTTCACGCTAGATACCGCATTCTCTCCCAGAAATTGTAACTAAGATCCCCTCAGCATAATTGCAGTATAAACCACAGGAATTCGCTAGCCGCCTTAGTAGACGGGCATCCTCAGATACGTGTAAGCAGCCATTTTATGTTTCTTTCTGGACTTTTCTAAATCAACAAGTGTCTTGAATGTTCTTCAAACTAGGTACTGGGTTTAACATGGTCGTTTGCGGCGCAGCAATCGACCCATTTTCGTTTCGCAAAACTCAACCGAGAACTCAAGTGGAACTCGTACAAAGATGCTGGAAAAATAGTCAGTTCCCTATAGCGTTTCAAGGAAGTACCTAAAACCCCTCCTGCTATCCTCTACGTTCACAAGAGCCATATCAGACCGAAAATGGAGTACTGCAGCCATATATGAGCAAGATGCTGCCCAGTCTTCACTTTTCACCGTCGATAGAATCCAAAAGCTTCTATGCGTCCTTGTGGGTAACGGATTATCCACTCCCGTGCAATCCCTTTATCGCAGACAAAACACTGGCTGTTCTATCGCTATTTCCATGGAAAGTGTCCAGACGAACTACATTCCTTAGTTCCAACAGTTCTAATCTTCACAGCTAAAACCCGCCACGCCGCGCACATTGTAGCGAACCACTCTCATTACCTCCGGGTTTCATTGGTGAGATGTAAGTTCCACTCAAGCAGCTTCTTCCTACGAACGGCTGCTTGGTCGAACCGTCTTCCAAGTGGATATTTCCCCGATCACTACAATCTTAACTTGTTCATGGGTCGTGTCAACCGTTATCCTTCCCACTCCTTCCGACATATCCCCATAAACTGTGCCCCTTACTCTGTATCCTTCTACCTCGAGTTGCTCTTGGGCCTTGTACAAGGTTAACATATTGTAAAACCATCTAAATTTTTTTTACTATTTCACTATCTTGTTTCTTTCCTGTTTTTACATTTAGGTAACTATAATGGTAATAGTTTCTTGCGATTTGCACTTGTTCGTGGCATTATCTAGTAAATTAGAAACCATATTTCTATTTTAGTGCTTTCAGACGTGTGTGCACATACTACTATGTCAAATTGCCTCCCTTTTGATGTGACTATAACTCTGTTCGATAGTTGTCACCATCCGAGAACAATACATCTCTTGTCGTTATCTAATATTAATCCTACTCCTCTTTCATTTTACATGTTTTACATTCTCTCAGAATGTTGATGTTTGGCCTTTCCATTTCCTGCTCGACTTCACACATTGGTACGATGCCCTATTATACAATGTTCCGACTTTATCTTTGTTACGAATATTAGATGATATGAAAACTGACATGGTTGTAACGGTATTTTTCTAATTACTACTCACTTGATGTTAAGGTGATTTCAGTTATCCACATTCTTATCCACCCTTTCTTTTTCTCGTCAGCCATCATCACAAGCTAGACGTTTTTTTTACCAAAATATATATTCTTGATGAAGTAGACAAACGAAGTTCCTAAAAATATTGGTATCCAAAATACGGTTCGATAATTAACTACTTATACTTTTACGCTTCCTATCTTACTATGTCATGGCTACTTCAAAATGATTGCCAACAAAAAAGACGAGATGCGTAATCATCAAGTAAACATTGATAAGGGTTTGTTTTTTTTTTTTGTTTGTTATTTGGGTTCTTTTTTTTTGTTTTGGGGTTTTTTTTTTTTTTTTTTTTTTTTTGCTTTCTTGATTTGCATGATGATATGATAACCATACTTGAAGGCCCCAATCTTTATTATGCAATATTTGAAGAGACCTCCATCTTAGTGTTATCTGTTAGGTCTTACTTGACACTAAACAGGACCAACAGTAGAGAAGAGGGTAGTTGTTACACTTAAAAGCATTTGTTTGCGGCGAGACTTACAATTTTCGCTTGATACAACAAATGACAATGTTCACAAGGATACTGCTGATTCTTCTTACGATGCAAATTATACAAAACAATGCTAACGACACAAGGTACGAAAACATTTCAGTTTCTCCCTATCCTTTTAAAGCTTACATTTAATGATCTAATACAATGATTCTAGTGTGCCACGTGGTCCTTTTAAGTGTTCCTCCAAATATTGTTACAGTATATATATATATATATATATATATATATATATATTATAAATTAACTGATTTAAAATATGTTTTTTTTCGCTACACAGTAATAACCATGTTTCAAAAATTAAATATAAAAGCTTCGAATTAAAAAATTCGCTTGAAGATGAAATGGAACTAATGTTTTTAATTTAATTACAAAATTAAATTCGAAGCTTTTAGCTTCCATTTTTGAAACATGGTTATTACTGTGTAGCGAAAAAACATATTTTAAATCAGTAAATTTATAATATTAATGCTCTGTAAATTTACATTGAGCACTATTTTGTAAAAATAAAAATATCAATAAGAACACCGGATTATATATCTTACTGTTCTTTCTTTTTATTTATATATAAATACATATATATATGTGTGTGTGTAGTAATGGTATAACGTTAGTATTTGAATAAATGAATAAATATTGAACTTTTTTCAAATAATTCTTTTCACTATTCGTATACTTAGTTTTAATATTCATTTTTTAATTTATTTTTTTTTTAATTTAACTTTTTAAAATTTTATTTTATTTGAATAAATGAATATTAACCTTTTTTCATATAATTATATTCCGCATTCAAAATCTATGGTTTTATTTCATAGCATTTAAATGCATATCCTTTAAATATTTTACTAAGTGTATCGTGATATTTTCATTTGCTCCTAGGTTTACCGTTGCTTAAAAAGTTTGAGAAACATTGATCTAATATATCAAACATTTCAAGGGATTCGAAACACTATACCCAGGGTATTGCAGTAAGTTACTTCTAAAATATGCTGACATAATGAATACGTGTAAAAAGATCAAATGATTTGCAAAGGAATGACAATATTGTGGAGCCTACATTCGCACACAACTGAAAAAAATGATTATTTTTCAAGAGTCGAGGCAGTGCATTTTAGCTAATACTATGGAATCAAGGCACTCAGAAAACATGCAAACTTGCATAATTTAAATTTAATTAAAGGATTTGATGAAAATTATAATATTGAGGGGTCTGCATTCACACTTAACGACGCCTTGTTACCAAATATATTGAATTAAAGTATTCCTAAAAATCATACTATATTTTTAAAAAAAAGGATAAAATTCAGGGGGATTTCCCAAAAGTGATAATAGAGTAGGGTCGGTATTCGCTGTTAGCTAAGAAAATATAATTTAATGATTATTTGCTTTGCGTACCGTTTACCAGACACATTTTAGAAAAGCAGTAGACTTCCTTTTACAGAATTTTGTTTCGTCTATCGCGACAACTAATTGTACCAATAAACTAATCTTTTGGGGACTATCTATCCAAAGTTCCCTCTGTGCAAATTATTTGGATACTTTCTTTACCTAGTATCTTTTCTAACTTCAGGTGCGAACCAACAAACCGATTGTTAGGTCTAATAGATTTCCTAAACCTATAATTTCTACCACTATATCTATCAGGTCATCCCATAAGTTCTGTCTGAAATTTAAAGAGTATTTTAGAATGTCTAATAGAGCTGAACATTATTTTTTATGTTTAGATGCAGTTATACTGATCAAATATTATTTCAGAGAACAATAAAATTAAATTTTGTTTGATTAAAACCCTGCTAACATGGAAGTACCCAAGAATCATTTGAGGCACATAATGCTTTATGAGTTCAAGAAAGGAAACTCAGCAGCCGAAGCGGCTAGAAACATTCACTCAGTTTATGGAGAGGAATGTGTGAATGAAAGAACTTGCAGAAGATGGTTTGCAAAATTCAGAGGTGGAGATTTCACCCTTGAAGATGAAGATCGAACCGGACGTCCAGTTGAGTTTGATGAAAAGCTTCTTGAAGCAGCCCTTGAAGAAAATCCTGCTTTATCAGTCGAGGAATTGGCAGTGGTTTTCAGTTCAAACCATACAACTGTTCATCGTCATCTTCAACAACTTGCAAAAGTTACTAAACTTGGAAAATGGGTGCCTCGTGAATTGTCTGAAAACAACCTCAAATCCCGAGTTGACATCTGGTCTTCTCGCCATTCTCGCCAACTTGTTTCACCTTTTTTGGATAGACTTGTGACTGGCGACGAAAAATGGATCTTTTATCGAAATGTTGAGCGTCGTAGACAGTGGCTTGGTAAAGGGGAAGGACCCCAGCCACAGCCGAGAAAGGAACTTCATGGGCAAAAGGTTCTTCTTTCAATCTGGTGGGATCGCCAAGGAATAATCCACTTTGAATTCTTACCACCTAATGCAACAATTAATGCTCAAATATACCGTCAGCAATTAGAGCGTTTGAACCAAGCTTTGAGGGAAAAAAAGACCTGCTCTAGTGAATCGAAAAGAGGTGATGTTTCATCAGGACAATGCGCGACCCCACACAGCAAGAATCACGTCACAAAAGATCGAAGAACTTGGTTGGGAGAAAATTCCTCATCCACCTTATTCTCCCGATCTTGCTCCTTCAGACTACCATTTGTTTCGTAGCTTACAGAATCATTTGGAAGAAACAGCTTTTGTAACACAGGAAGAGGTTAAAATTGTCATTTGTGAGTTCTTGGAATCAAAGCCAAAAGAATTTTACAGTAATGGAATTAGTAAGCTTGTTAATAGAGGGAAGGAAGTCATAGATAATCAGGGAAAATACATTGTTGATTGAATCTGTATTTAAATGTAACATTTGGTCACTTGTTTTCTTTATTCAAAATTCGGACAGAACTTATGGGATGACCTGATATAAACTAACTTGTCATACTTATACGAATTATCAGTAATTAAAGTTAAAAAATATCACTATATTCTGACTGACTCTTACAAATTTCATAAGTACAGGGTGTTCGGATTAAATTTGACAGATTTTTAAGTGAATATCTAAGCCAAAAATCAATTTATTAGGAAAATAAAACAGTAGTATACAGGTTATAATAATCAAAAGACAATTTACTCGAAGAAGACACCCTCAGAATCTACCAAGGCCTAGATCAAACACAGGAATCTGGCACATGCGACCTTCACTGTGTTCCTAGTGAGAGGTTCAAACGCCTCCTTAATCCTGTCGATCAGCTTGGCCTTGGTGCTACAATCTGCGCGGTTGGTGTCTTTATCACACTCATAAAAATCCATGGGATAACAATCAGGTCAGTTAGAGGGCCAATCGTAAAAATTATCTGACAACCATTTCTGACAATTCCTGGAGGTGTGACAGGGAGCTGAATGCTGCTGCCACACATATGGTCGTCTAGCAGTTGGTCCTTCTCCAACCAAAACTTGACTACAGTGTTCAACAACTCCACATAGCCATCCGAATTGAGCCTGAGATTCTGTTCAAAGATGTGAGGTGGAACGACGTCACCATCACTGGTGACACACCCCAAAACCATTAAGGTTTGGGGAAAATTAGTCTTCATGACATAAGGAACGTCATATGGATTGTACGCAAGACATCTTTTGTTCTGGGTGCTTTGCAACTGGTCCTGACAAAAAGTCTTTTCATCAGAGAAGAACTAAATTGTCGCTGGTTCAACGGGATGTTCCACCTTGTTTAGGGGGTTCTTTGTCTTTGTCAGACGGTTTTCTCGGGCCTTTTTTGTAAGTTGACTATTACACTTCTTGTATGACTGGTAGCGGAGGTCCTCATTCAAGGTCAGCTTCATGGGGGAAATTGCAACATCCATTCTCCGCACCAAAGCCCGCATTCCCTTACCTGGCTCTTCCATCACTTTCCGCTGCAGTTGTTGGATGAATTCAGGTGTACGGTAGCAATCAGAACATCTGCTGTGTTCTTTCCTACAAGCCATGGCTTCTTATTTTCTGTTGTAGCTTTCAATTTCATGTCTTATTGTTTTCA
This sequence comes from Acanthosepion lycidas, assembly GCA_963932145.1. NCBI lineage: Eukaryota > Metazoa > Mollusca > Cephalopoda > Sepiida > Sepiidae > Acanthosepion > Acanthosepion lycidas. The sequence goes on along the minus strand of OZ010584.1, from coordinate 79,219,399 downwards.
CGGTGTTCAAAGATTGCGGCATTTTGATGCCAGGCACGAATCACCGTGATGCAGGTTACCCTTTTCCAATCTCCACGGATTTTTCACTCGTCCATATCAGTTAAATTCATATTCATTATTTGTACAAAGAAGCAATAGTAAAACAACCGTTTCCATGCAGGAAACATTCGACATCCACTGATCGAACAGTTAATCGGTTGAAATTTATAAAATCTGCTCCTTAAAGCAGTTGGCTTCTGACTGTATCACGTTGAAACACCGTTTCTCGTAGAATCACCGACGTTAAGCAACGTTGAACCTAGTCAGTACCTAGATGGGTGTCGGCGGCTTGGGAATACCAGGTGCTGAAAGCTTAGACATGTGGTTCTGAATTAGAGATCCGAGAGCCAAGTTCCAATTCCAATTCAGTTCGTTATATTCACTTACATTGCAAATGCTCTTGGGAAAGGCATGAACCCACCTCTTTCCCCCAGCTATGGATTAATTAGTAGGACTTGTATCAGTAAATTGATGGTGGTGGTGAAAGTCACAACAGGAATAGTGCATTTCCTAGCAGGAGTTAACTGGCTGTTGTGGAAGGTTCTACAGGAGTACTCAAAGAAATATCACTGATGCAACACATTTGATAAAGAGTGGATGTTCTAAAATTGATGGCAATGTGGAGTTTTGTGATGTTAACGAATACTCGTTGACACTTTTGTAATGCTTGTTGTAGTGTACTATTGGTTTTATATATACTTTAACCGGAAGTGACGCGTGCAACCTGCTGCGCACTGACTACTTTTTAGTTATTTCAGCTCCCGCCGTGAGTCGTTCCATATCTGGCTCTGTCGACTATTCTCTATCTTGGTTTGTGTCACTTCATACGAAAGCACGAATTTCAAAACATGGAGACGTCATACAATTAACGTCCTTCAGTGTTGAATCTGTTTATTTTAACATTGCGAAGTTGTAGCCACGTTCACAGAACAGGACAATGTTTGAGATTATCTTTTTATTTTTACAATTTTTCTTCTATTAATTTATGACTGTATCATAGACATATTTGGTTTCATTATTATTTGTATTTACGAGTTAAACTTTCTCTTTACAGCACTAAGCCAGTGGGTGGAAGCGGAAAAACGGAGTGTTTCCTTAACAATACGAAGCTGTACAAATTTGACAAATCAAACGTCGACCTCAATACCAAAGCTGCAAACGAAATTATAGTTTCAGATGACTTCAACATTTCAGTGAAGATAGACGTGGGTCAGCCATATTTGACAGAAATAACCATTTCAGTTCTTGATAGAGGTATCAGATTTTAATATAAATTCAAATTGTAAGATCTAGTTCAAGTTAGAATAAATCTCTATTTTTACCCTTTGAATATTGACCTCCTGATTTCCCTCGAAACTACTGTTCTTAGTACTATATACGAATACCATAATATCTACTTACATACTTTCCTCCGTACGATATGCATCAGGTTCTAAAAGAAAAATATATATGAAATAAAGCTTCAATCACTTCAAATGATAAATGGGGTAAAGAAGAAATAAAAAAAAACTATACGTCAACCTTTTCTACTTGCCTTTTAGTCGCTTTTATCTTCATTTTTCTTCAGCTTTCTTTCTTACTCCTTACCTTTCTTCACTCTATTTCTGCGATTTGCGTTTACCGTTGAAGAGTAAGTATGAACACAAAAGAGGCATGCATTAGTTGCTCAGCGTAATGAGTCTGGCCATAATTTCGATTTGAAAAATGCTCAGTTATGTGCCATACGTGATACACGCATAGGCGATCATATATCTTTCGATACATGACTGACGAGGCAGATTTTTTCCTGCAGTAGGTTGCCATTTTTTCTACGGTAGACCAGTTGCCATCCAAAGCTACAGAGAAGCAAAGGATTCATACCTTTCCCAAGGGTATTAGCACGAAAGTGAATGTAATGGATTCGACTGGAATTCGAACTTGGCTCTCCGATTCTTCAATCCGAGCTGCTGTTCATTATTCCACCGTGCCTCCTGCGAAAGTGTATAGAAAGTACTTAAATCGCTAAATCATTCACAGTAAATTTGTGTCCAAGTGCTTACTTAGCAGATCTTCTGTTATCACATGTGGTATACTTAATTACAAAAGTGATAAAGACATTATATATATATATATATATATGCATATGTGTGTGAGAGAGAGAGGGGGAGTGAGCTTGAAATGAACGCTCCTTTTTCAAAAAACAAAACAAACATGATTTACAATGTAACAGTCAAACACGAGGAAAAAATAACACCACCAGAGAAAAAAACTTGAAAAAGGCTATAGAAATGGCCGAAAGCGCTTGGGACAATAAAAATTATGGACAATTTTTATATTCCTTGACTCCTAAAAAACGTGAAAATCTCAGGATAGTGGAAAACTTAATAAAAATTAATTCAATCTCCCCTCTCGGCCGTATTCAATGAAAGATGTTTGTAAGAAAGGATGCTGCCAATATAAACATTATGTATATATATATATATATATATATATATATATATGTGTGTGTGTGTGTGTGTGTGTGTGTGTGTGTGTGTGTGTGTGTGTGTGTGTGTGTGTGTGTGTGTGTGTGTGTGTGTGTGTAGAATAAAAATGTTAATGGTCAGAGTTGAATTAAACTAGGAAACAGAAGTATTAAAATAGTGCTTAATACCCATATAAAAAGATTAAAATTTAACATGTAGAGATTTTAAGTATAGATAATTAGGAAATCAGTTATGCCGCCATCTTGGGTTCAACTTTTAGGTATCGTCTGTCGATTTCGGTCAATTGATTTCCTAACGCTTTATTTTTAAAAAATAAAAAATTACAAACGCCCTATTAAAAACAAAAAAAAAATGAATAAATGAATAAGGGTACGGCGTGAGGTGTGGTTTGAGGTTACCTTTCTGGACTTTTAGAACCTTCAATGTTAATTACATGAACTCAAGAAAATAACTTCTTAAGTGGAGATTATGTAAAACATGTCACAAATTACATATCGCAAATTACGTCTCAAATTAAGAATATTTTTATCTTATTTTTTTAATATGTATTTACAATGCATTTTTTTAGAGGACAATGAAATAAAGACTGTCGTCTTGAACCGGAACCAAATTTCACCATTTGCATTCGGCTTTGAATTTCTACAGTCGAATCTACTTGATTTCCTTACAATTTCAAAGAATGGTTTCACAGTCAACTGGAATGGCAGAGATGAACTCAGCATCAGTTGTCGATGCAAATGCAAAACACAAGTAGGTTTTGTTTTTGTTTTGTTTTGGGGTTTTTTCTATAAAAACTTTTAAAACTTTCCAAAATTGGCTCAGATCATGAACGAATTTATTATGCTTACTAATGCTGTTTACAAAATAATCCACCCAACAGATTACTTCCCGTGGATAATCCTGGGTGCATAATAAAATGATGGGGCCTTAATAATTTGGGGCGGTTAGAATTTTTATCAATATGCAATAAACGAGTGGAACTTAAGCGTGGCAGTCATTTGCGCATATTTTATGTAGAGCACGATTTACTTGTAAATAGATTTTATCAGAAATTTTCCAGAAAGATTGAATTTTCCAGATATTTTCAGAAGGATCTTGCAGTAAGTGTATCACTACATAAGTAAAACAGGAAATGGTCGCAGTTTTCAGAATGGCGGTATAAGTTTTCAATATGCTCTGCTGGCAGTCGTCCAAATCCCTGAAGAGACAGCCTCCCTTTTTGAACTTTTTGGGTCATGTCGAAATCTGCATTGCAGTTGGTGCATTTTTAGCGAATTCTCTCACAAATGCACGCTGTAGAGTCTTATTCGACTGTACTCAAGCAAACTCTAACACAGAAAACGCCTTTTCTTTTCCACTGAAAAGAAAAAAAAAAAAAATTTAAACAGAGAATTTTGAGTTGATTCTATAGATGCTGTTAAAATTTGAGATCATTAAGCGAGAATTGCTCAAGTTATTAGATTTCGAAATTTCAAATTTTTTATGAAACGCTCTATATACATGGTGTGATGGATAATTTGTCATCTGAATCACGCAAAAAATAAAAATAACACTGATATATATTTACCAAAGTTTCACAAAAATATCTTGAAATACTAAAGAGTAAATTTGTTCAACAAAATCGCCATTGGTTTCACTCACAGCCTCTAGACGACTTTGGAATCTCCTGCAACTCTTCTGGGCGATCCCCTTGTTTAAGTAGGTGAATGCTGTCATAATCCTTGCCTTTATTTCATCTTTGGTGCTACAGGGAGTTTTTTAGCAACAGGAATTTGCACCATGCCACACAAGCAGGAGAACCTATTCATGGCTGTCAGACAATTTCTGCGAACACATCACCCCTTACATCTGGCCACATAACTCCCCAGACTGCAACCTCATTGATTATTATATGTGAGGCGCAGTTGAGCGAGAGACCAACAAAACTCCTATTTGTTCTTTATCTTATCATTCTGTTGGATTGTGGTCGATATTAGCTTTGTATTTGATCCCCATCCATGGACAAGGACGTAATGACTTCTTGTCCAGGATGTGACAATAAACTACATCTGGCAGCAAGGTCTCAGATCGAGAGGTTTTGAGGAACGTGAAACCACCTCTTAATTGCTATTGTTCCCAGGTCCACTGTGACCCAGAGTGATAGTACCGGTTAGGGTCCCAGCTATGGGCAAATAGTGAACACCAAACAATAATCAACAGTTCATTTTATAATAAAATGACCAACAATACATTTTTATAGTGAAATGATAATCAATTTTTTTAAATTTTCCTTTATTTCAATAAATAAATATTAACCTTTTCTTCATATCATTCTATTCAACATTCTTTGTTTAATTTAAGCATTTTTACAAAGTTATATTGAATTATGAATTAATATTGCCGAAGTTTCCGATATGCAGCATTTGAGTACTTGATTTAATCGTTTTTATTTTCATTTGATTTAATCATTTTTATTTTCATTTGATTTAATCATTTTTATTTTCATTTGATTTAATCATTTTCAATTTTTTTTTAAAGTATATTACTCTGAAAATTGTATAAAATGAAAATGACATTAACTGTACAGAAATTGTTGTTATTTTTTTCAAAGTAATATTTTACATATTTGTGTGTGTATTTATCGTTTCATTTCATAACATTTAAATGTATATACCCTTTCAAAATTTTGCTAAGTGTGCAATGATATTTTCATTTGCTCCTAGGTCAGATCTATATTTTAAGCTGTAAATAAAGCATCTCAAAGTATATTATATAAGACTTCTATTCTCCATCTATAAAACTGGGACCCTTTACTTTCTTTACTGATTATACACTTTAACGGGACTGGAGGATGAATTTGCCGAAATATTACAAACAAACTTATTCAAGTCCTCCTTCTCATAGCCTCACTTATGTTGTTTGGAAGATTAAATTTCGTCGTTTGACTTTGAGATTTTATTGAGGTATATTGCAAATACGAAAATCGCTGCATCACATTTTCATAAATGCAAGCAACAAATGTTTGTCTGGTGTTGTTGAGATTCTATTCCATTTCCAGAGCTACAGTAATTTTTATCACTTGAATAAATGAGATTAAAAAGCTTTTTAATTCAGATGATCAAAAAATGGAAGAGAGAAATGGCCAAGAAAAGTTATGTAAGTAAAAAGAAAAAAAAGAAAAAGAAACATTCCCCTGAAAAATTAAATGAGACGATAAAACGTTAAAATTTTCTTTCAATTTAGGTGATGGGATTGTGCTGTCCAGATTACACAACAAGTATTTCAACTTCTGACTACGTGACACCTTCAAATTCAGAAACCAGTTTTTCAAGCTTTATGGGCTCAAGTTCCGAAAACATAGCAGAAAGTAGTAAGCAACCCAAATTAAGCAGCCCCATGGACGTCACTTCCGGACGCGTTTCATCAGGAAGAACAAAAGACAACTTCGCAAGTACAATGGGTGACACATCCAAAGGCATTACAACTGGAAGTACGCAACATAAATTCACCAGCTCTATGGACGTCACTTTTCGGCGAGTTTCATCAGGAAGCACTCCAGCCAATATTGCAAGTACAATGGGTGACACATCCAAAGGCATTACATCTGGAAGTACGCAACACACATTCACCAGCTCTATGGACGTCACTTCCGGACGCGTTTCATCAGGAAGCACACAACCCAACTTTGCAAGTACAATGGGTGACACGTCCAATGGCATTACAACTGGAAGTACGCAACATAAATTCACCAGCTCTATGGACGTCACTTCCGGGCGAGTTTCATCAGGAAGCACTCCAGCCAATATTGCAAGTACAATGGGTGACACATCCAAAGGCATTACATCTGGAAGTACGCAACACACATTCACCAGCTCTATGGACGTCACTTCCGGGCGAGTTTCATCAGGAAGCACCCCAACCAATATTGCAAGTACAATGAGCGACACATCCAAAGGCATTACATCTGGAAGTACGCAACACACATTCACCAGCTCTATGGACGTCACTTCCGGACGCGTTTCATCAGGAAGCACTCCAGCCCATATTGCAAGTACAATGGGCGACACATCCAAAGGCATTACATCTGGAAGTACGCAACATAAATTCACCAGCTCTATGGACGTCACTTCCGGGCGAGTTTCATCAGGAAGCACTCCGACCAATATTGCAAGTACAATGGGTGACACATCCAAAGGCATTACATCTGGAAGTACGCAACACTCATTCACCAGCTCTATGGACGTCACTTCCGGAAGCGTTTCATCAGGAAGCACACAACCCAACTTTGCAAGTACAATGGGTGACACGTCCAATGGCATTACAACTGGAAGTACGCAACATAAATTCACCAGCTCTATGGACGTCACTTCCGGGCGAGTTTCATCAGGAAGCACTCCAGCCAATATTGCAAGTACAATGGGTGACACATCCAAAGGCATTACATCTGGAAGTACGCAACACACATTCACCAGCTCTATGGACGTCACTTCCGGACGCGTTTCATCAGGAAGCACACAACCCAACTTTGCAAGTACAATGGGTGACACGTCCAATGGCATTACAACTGGAAGTACGCAACATAAATTCACCAGCTCTATGGACGTCACTTCCGGGCGAGTTTCATCAGGAAGCACTCCAGCCAATATTGCAAGTACAATGGGTGACACATCCAAAGGCATTACATCTGGAAGTACGCAACATAAATTCACCAGCTCTACGGACGTCACTTCCGGGCGAGTTTCATCAGGAAGCACCCCAACCAATATTGCAAGTACAATGAGCGACACATCCAAAGGCATTACATCTGGAAGTATGCAACACACATTCACCAGCTCTATGGACGTCACTTCCGGACGCGTTTCATCAGGAAGCACTCCAGCCAATATTGCAAGTACAATGGGCGACACGTCCAAAGGCATTACATCTGGAAGTACGCAACATAAATTCACCAGCTCTATGGACGTCACTTCCGGGCGAGTTTCACCAGGAAGCACTCCGACCAATATTGCAAGTACAATGGATGACACATCCAAAGGCATTACATCTGGAAGTACGCAACACTCATTCACCAGCTCTATGGACGTCACTTCCGGACGCGTTTCATCAGGAAGCACACAACCCAACTTTGCAAGTACAATGGGTGACACGTCCAATGGCATTACAACTGGAAGTACGCAACATAAATTCACCAGCTCTATGGACGTCACTTCCCGGCGAGTTTCATCAGGAAGCACTCCAGCCAATATTGCAAGTACAATGGGTGACACATCCAAAGGCATTACATCTGGAAGTACGCAACACACATTCACCAGCTCTATGGACGTCACTTCCGGACGCGTTTCATCAGGAAGCACACAACCCAACTTTGCAAGTACAATGGGTGACACGTCCAATGGCATTACAACTGGAAGTACGCAACATAAATTCACCAGCTCTATGGACGTCACTTCCGGGCGAGTTTCATCAGGAAGCACTCCAGCCAATATTGCAAGTACAATGGGTGACACATCCAAAGGCATTACATCTGGAAGTACGCAACATAAATTCACCAGCTCTATGGACGTCACTTCCGGGCGAGTTTCATCAGGAAGCACCACAACCAATATTGCAAGTACAATGGGCGACACATCCACAGGCATTACATCTGGAAGTACGCAACACACATTCACCAGCTCTATGGACGTCACTTCCGGACGCGTTTCATCAGGAAGCACTCCAGCCAATATTGCAAGTACAATGGGCGACACATCCAAAGGCATTACATCTGGAAGTACGCAACATAAATTCACCAGCTCTATGGACGTCACTTCCGGGCGAGTTTCATCAGGAAGCACTCCGACCAATATTGCAAGTACAATGGGTGACACATCCAAAGGCATTACATCTGGAAGTACGCAACACTCATTCACCAGCTCTATGGACGTCACTTCCGGACGCGTTTCATCAGGAAGCACACAACCCAACTTTGCAAGTACAATGGGTGACACGTCCAAAGGCATTACAACTGGAAGTACGCAACATAAATTCACCAGCTCTATGGACGTCACTTCCGGGCGAGTTTCATCAGGAAGCACTCCAGCCAATATTGCAAGTACAATTGGTGACACATCCAAAGGCATTACATCTGGAAGTACGCAACACACATTCACCAGCTCTATGGACGTCACTTCCGGACGCGTTTCATCAGGAAGCACACAACCCAACTTTGCAAGTACAATGGGTGACACGTCCAATGGCATTACAACTGGAAGTACGCAACATAAATTCACCAGCTCTATGGACGTCACTTCCCGGCGAGTTTCATCAGGAAGCACTCCAACCAATATTGCAAGTACAATGGGTGACACATCCAAAGGCATTACATCTGGAAGTACGCAACACACATTCACCAGCTCTATGGACGTCACTTCCGGACGCGTTTCATCAGGAAGCACACAACCCAACTTTGCAAGTACAATGGGCGACACATCCAAAGGCATTACAACTGGAAGTACGCAGCACAAATTCACCAGCTCTATGGACGTCACCTCTGACCACTTTACGCAAAAGACAGCTTTATCTTCTTCAGAAAGTACTTTACACGTGTCGAGAATAAATAGTTTCCTGACCACCCTACTCACCTCGCCTGGTTATTTTCAATGTAATTTTTTGTTGTTCTTTTTTTTCCATTTTTTCCATTTCTCTTTAAAATCATTATATCCTCAGAAGCTGAGATTACCTGAAAGATACTCAACACCCCATTAGTAGAATCGAATTCACTAATACTGTTATCAGGCAAAGTCTTCGTCTTCCTAACCTTCTACGCCAAGCGCCCTTCTTTCTCATGACAATCATTAATTTCCTTTTTATTATTTTATTTTCGAAAATGATCATAGTTATGTAGGAATATTTAAATATACATACATACACACATACACACATTCACACACACACATATATATATATATATATATATATATATATATATATATATATATATATAGATAGATAGATAGATAGATAGATAGATAGATAGATATTGTTTTATCTATTTAACAGATTTAAGTGCATTGACAAGATGGATTTATACAGAAAAATAAATATTTCTTGCGTGAAATAATTACTTTTTATGATCAGTTGTCGGACATATTGGTGTACCAAGGTAACTGACATAAAATTAATAGAATTTCATTTCAACTTCAAATTCAAATCGGAAATTTCCTCGAGAAGAAAATGGTGGAATATTCGAAGGAACATTTATGCAAAAGAAACTAATATAAGAAATTTAAAAAGTTACATATATACATCATATCCAAGAACAATTATATGCACTAGAAGATCCGTGAAAATTTCACGGTTTTGCTATTCAAATTTTCTGATGAATTTTAATTCTTACTGAATGATTGAATAAGCTCATGGCGAGTTCTACGACAACAAAATATCCGGAGGAATTCCCTTAGCACATCGTTAAATATTTGAGATTAACAACTTTAAAAAATATTGCAATGACAATCATAAATACTGGTCGTTATATTAAGAATGGCTTAAAAGCCGATCTATCGGGTGTCATTTAACTCAAAATTATTTCCTGCATTCAAGTATTGCATTAATATGTAAGTATATCTTTTAAAATTTCAACGATAATTTTTCTGCCACCACTTAATTTAAAGACAATTTTATATAAGTAGTTCCTTACTTCCCGTACAAACAATTTTTATTTCATGTGTGACTTTCACTGGATTTCGGAATTAATTTCGATTATTCCCAAATTTATTTCCAAGTTATAAAAATTCTAATCATACAACAAAATTTATCGCAAAAAGCACGTAAAAATTCACCGAAAACAGCCGCAGTAATGAAAACTTGGGAATCCAAAATTTCAGGATTGAAGATCCAGATCCGGCCCGGAATGTTTTTAATTTGTTCATGGAATCGGCTTGATTCCAAAATGATATGATATGTTGGGCAACGGCCTCTAGGAGTAAAGCTGAAAATGTGTGACACACTGACATTCGCATTTATTATATAGGAGTAGGTAGAAATGAAAAAAAGATTAAACTAGCAACTTTTTCCATTTCACTGAATCAGCCTTTACACACTGATATCTTCCCTTCTTTATTATTTTTATTTTCTCAT